>CM054058.1:184466370-184913870 GCA_028641055.1 Alopecurus myosuroides
ACTACTCCTTTCTCCAAGGAACTCTGCTGGATATCCTGAATTAGTTGGTTGAGCTTAAACAATAACTTGGAGAGTTGAAAGGCAAAAGCTTCGCCTAACTTGATCCTCTATTAAAGGATGTCTAGTTTCCTTTGTGTTGAAGCAGGATAGTATCTCCTTAGTGGACATGCTATCATTCTACCTTGATTTGATTTGGGCTATCGTCAAATCGAGAAAAGATCCAAGGACTATCTTGATGGTGTTTCACTCATGGTGTTTTTCCTGAGTATACCTCCATGTCCTATGGTCTGACCAATACTCTGCCTTGTTCATATAGCATATGAATCCCTCTTCTTGGAGTGTTTTGATAAGTGTGTTTTCGAGCCCATCGATGACATTCCTATCTTCTCCAAGTTGCGAGAGGCTCATGTTGAACACCTGGCACTAATGTTGGAAACCTTCGAGAACCATCTTTGTTTCGTTACGAAGATTGTGTTCTGGATGTTCGAAGTGACTTTCTCGGGTTCATGTGCTTATGGTGAAAGTTGTCGCCATGGATCCGAGTAAAGTTTTCTGGTTCCTCGGGAATAATTCCCAGTCGGTCATGCACGTGTGGGGTATTCTTGAGATGGTTGGTTGTTACCTCCATTTACTTGAATAAGTTTGCATCCACACTAAGCCCCTAACTGATTGTTCGCAAAAGAGAAGAAGTCTAAAAACTTCGTTATCTTTGTATCGTCTCCCCAACAAGGACTCCGATGTGTTCTTTTGCAAGTAGTTCATGTAGGTGCAACCGTCTTTCGCAAGTTGCTAATACATGAGTTCTGCAATCTCACTCATTCTCTTGAGTGTGGCATCACGGTCCATGTCTTGAGAATCTAGCATATGTATCTCGTTGATAACCGGTGCAACCTCTTATCAAACATATCGAGTCTGAGTTATCAACCCACTAACCAGAGCTGAATCTCAAGCAGCAAGGATGGTTGGTGTTTCCTCAAGGGTGCTGAACTAGGTCCATTTGAAAATTCGGCATGGTTGATGTGGTGGTTGACACAATTAGCCGGAAGGCCTAACGTCACATCTCTCTTTGAATCGGTAAGAACAGCCACTCTCCGTGAGAATTCTTGTGTGGTTAATCCTAACAAGTTTCCCTCTCTGTTCTCCCAAAACCGGAGTTTTACCTTCACTTGATGACCTATATAAGGCTTGTGTAAGCCTGATATTGGTATCCAGAACATCCAGGAGAACCTGGAAGTTGATTCTTCCAATATCTCTCTGTTAAACCTCCAAAACCTTCGTCTTATGGAAACAAGTTCATCGTGAAAAACATCTCGTGGTGTTTCGCAACCGCCGTTGATCAGTTCCCTTTTTCAAGTTGTTAGTACCTGAAGTTCTGTTCATCTCACACATTGTGTGAATTTGTCAGTTACTTCAGCCATGGGATCTTAACCATGTGGTAAACGTATTGCTACATCAAATCCACAATAGGAAAGAGATTATCTATTCCTTCTGGTGTTTCAATCCTCGTTGGTTACCCATTCTTGTGGTGTGACCAAGAAAACCTCCTTAATTACGGTGTTTCAATATTTCTTGGTTACTCACCTTCTGTCGGGAAGTAACATCCTGATCTTTGCCAAAGTTTTCGAAAAAGTTTTGACGGATTGAAAGTTCCGTTATCTCCCGTGTCCACTCCGAAGAGTGAACATGATCTCAAATTCTCTCTGACACACGAATTACAGTGTTTTCTCGTGTTTTACCTTGTCTTCGGATATTACATTGTGATATTCAAGACAATCCTCTCCATCTTGGTTTTCTGCCTGAAGAAACCTCGGTGTCATAAGTTGTTCAACCTATCTTTTTCAAAAAGGATTTAAAGTCTTGTGCAAAGCTCATATTCTAAATACTTTCAAGACCAATCGTCCGCAAACTTGAAACCATCTTGTATTCCCTCCGTTATCTTGATGTGTTTCATGTCTGTTAACTCAAAAGTTCTTTATGAACATTCCTGTCATGAGTTACCCATGAGGTACTCGATCTTCGTGAAGATCAATTCCTTAGAGATTTCCCTCTCACCTAAGGTGTAACCGCTGGGTATCTTCGCAAGTACGACAGAAAAACCTCTTCAAGAAGAGAACCGTAAGGTTCGAGAAGATCGTTCAAGACCGGTGTTCCTTCTCTCTTCTCCTTCGGGAATCTCGGGACGAGATTCTTGTAAGGGGGGTAGATTTGTAACATCCCAAAGTTTGCTACATTAGGGTGTGTGGTGTGTGTTCATCTCATACATGCATGGAAACAAAATTTGAAAACAATTTAAAACAATTTAAGTTATGAATTTAAATGGTTTCAGAAAATCCCATAAATAGTACTTAAAAGGGGTTCCAAAATTTTGTTCTGAAAATTAATTCAATTTCACCAAACAAACACATGGTTTTGTTGGAAATTTTACAAGGTTTCCAAAAAGTATTTTTGCCAATTTTTATTCTTGCAAAAAGGGCCCCAAAACTTTGTTTTCCCTTCTGTTTTTAAAGAGAAATGGACTTCTTTGTAAAATTCAGCTTTTTCTGGGGGTTTTCGCAAAGTGCACTTTGTCTTCTTCGTTGGGACAGAGAAAGGAGCTGCGTGGCAGCTCGACCGCGCCGCCGCCACCTCCTGTTCGGCCATCTGCTTGCGTGGCCGAGGCGCTCAAGAGGAAACCGTGCCCTCTCACTTCCCTATCCCCTCGAATCCCTCTCTCTCTGTAACCTCCTACCGAAGAACGAACCCTAGCTTTTCCGGCGATCCGCCGTAGCCATTGATTCCGGCCACCCGCGGCCCCTCCAAGAATCTCCAAAGAACCGCAACGGTCGCCTTGTCCTCCACGAGAAAGCGGAGAAGCCAGGATGGCCTCAAGCTCGCGGATTTCGCCGTCTCTCCCGAGTCCGGCCGCCGGCCTCTTCCTCACGCCGGCGAGGATTCCGGTCGTCCCGGCCTTCCCCGACCACACCACGAGCTTCCCCGCGCCGTGGTTCGCCTCCCCATCTCCTCAGTTCGCCTCCCCGCGCTCCCCAGCTCCTTGCCGCCGTTATCCATGCTCCGCCGCCTCGGACGCCGCCGCCGGCGAGCATTCCGGCAACCTTTTGGTTACCGGCCGATACCTATCGGATCCCCTTGATCTCCTCTCCGTGATGGTATAGTTCGTTTCCTCGATTTCGTACGAATTCATCCGAATTTTGATTTCAACTGTGAAGTTCAGAGCCCGGTGATGTCATCCATGCGTCACTGTGACGTCATATCTCTGTTTTTACTTTTTCCACAAAAATGAATAATATTGTTTAATTAATAACTTTTGTTTTATATTTCAGAAAAATAAAATGAAAGCATGAGAGTGTTCAGAAAAATGTACTCTACCCAACTATATCATTTTCACACATGTTTGAGAAATTCCAAAAAATGGTCTTTATTTAATGTTGTTAATTCATTTAAAATAGAAAAATAAGTTTTTATTCAATAAAATTAGAAAATTAAAAGTTATATACCAATTTGCTCAAAATGACAAATGGAATCTAGTTATGATGTTTTCAACCTCATTTGAGCAACTAAAATTGTACTCACTTTCAGAATCGCCCGAAACCCCCTCCAGGGTCCATTTCGGGCAAATTCCAGTAAAATTGCATAACTGACATACGAACCCTAGCAACCCAAGATCATGTTTAGGGCTTTATTCCAGTGCATTAACTTGCTCATGCATACATACCGCGCATTGCATCGATGCCATGTGTTGATTGTTATTCCTCTTTCGGTGTTGTTTCCCCCTCGGTAGAACGCGACTCCGAAGAGAAGGCCAGCAATCCAATGGCGAATACTTGATCTTAACCGACAAGTCAAGCACTTATTCCTGAAGACTTTATCTGGTTTTCTTATAACCAAGGCAAGCATAACCTCTTATCTGCTCATATATGATTTCAAAGTGATTTCAATCTCGTACTTGCATTCGGTTCTAAACTATTTGATGTCGGTAGATAGAGTTCTCCTATATACTGCATAACCTAGATATCCTGATCCACTTCACCTAGCAGCTATAGGTTTGTTTGTGCGCGCTCCGCTAAACCTTGTGAGTCTTGCTTAGCCATGCCTAGTTGATGATTCTGGTCAATGCGTGAATCTACCATGTCAGGTGTTTATGATTTGAGTTACCTTTGATAACTTGAGTAATCACGGCATGGATGTGAGGCCATAATGGGTTGTGGCGTTTTGTCCTGTTCATGCCCCTAGGAGCGAGTTCTCGCCTTCGAGCCAAGACTGGGCGTACAGCCACACGTGGGCCGATGAACCCCGCCCGGCTAACTAACTTGTTTAACCTTATCCATGAGCCACGTAGTTTGAGCTTTCCATCTGCGTGTGAGTCGGAAAATGTTTTGGAGAAAACTAGGTCGTGACCGGGACAAGTGATGGACGTACACGGATCTTGTTCCCGACTCACAGAACAGGTGCCGTCAGGAGGTGGCCAACTCCCTGTTGACGGGGTGGCCCTGTTTGGGTTGACTCATGGATATGGTTCGACAAGGTAAAGGCCGGGAATCGACCACCCTCTGCCGGCACTTCCCGGACTAGTGCTAACCCTGGTGGCACTAAGAGTCGGTTGGTACGTGTGGGTAAAGTTGTACACCCCTGCAGGGTTAAATCTTTTCGAAAAGCCGTGTCTGCGGTTAAAGACGACTTGGTGACGGATTCTGTGATCATAGACAACTTAAACGGAATGATTAAAACTTGCTGATAACGAATGAAGGATGCCTCCTCGGAGATGCCGAGAGGGGTTACCTTGTAGTATGAGATAGTGTGGAACAACTGGAGGAGGTGATCTTTGAAGCACGAGGTGCTGAAATGTTTTGGTGGATTAAAAAGATGATGATTTCAGTAGTTGAGTAGCTTTCTCATCTGTTTTCAAAATACTCCATGAGACGTGCTATTCCTTCCTCAACTTGCAAAACAAAGATTGCTTTATGCAAATCAGCCTTCATGAAACCCTTTTCGAAATAGCAGATATATAATAGGTTAACTAAGTCTTGTTGAGTACCTCCCGTACTCAGGTTTGCTTAATTTTGGTTCAGGAGAAGATCTCACAACGGTGGTGTTTCAACGTGGACATCGACGAGTAGTTTGGGGTTCCCAGGTAGCAGCCTGGAATCTATGGGCTGGGACGTCGCCTTATGTTGCGGCCTCTTAGGCCTTTTTGGTTCTTGTTGATTAGCAACATAATTTGCCTTCCGTTGTCTGATGTAATGTTGGGTCGTGTGACCTCTGCTTGTAAGCTATGCTCTAGTATCACCTGTTAATAAAGTTTCTTTGTCTAGAGTGTTGCTTTGATCGGTTGTTGGTTCCGAGCTCATTGTTATACAGTTTTGGCTATGCCTGCATAGTTGTCGCAGTCGAGGGGTTGTGGAGCCGATGATCCATGTCCGAGCCCGCCTGTCGATGTGATCGGCCTGGGGCGAGGTAACCCCAGTAACCCTCGATTGTTGTTGCACTTTCTGGACACATAGCATCTCTGTATAGCTTTGGTCCCGTTTCCTTCAGTTTCTTTCGATTCGTGGATGCTTTGATATGCATAGTTGGTTATGACTAGCATGGGTACAAGGAGTAGTAGACTGGGGATCCGGACTACGTGCCGATGAATCCGGTCTGCCTGCCGTTGTTTGTTGCGGCCGGGGCTGGTAACCCTGAAGCCCTTGTGAGTCCATGGCTAGGAGCACATAACAGTATGTATATCTCTGGGTCCGGGGTCGTGACATAAGAGCTGAGATAAAAAGGAAGAGTGGATAAAAAATGCAACTCGGGGACTTGCATGATAACGCAACCCGGCATCGAGCCAAAATTACTCAAATACTAAGTATAAAACATCAAACTGGAATAAAAAAATGAGAAGCAATGGAAAAGATAATTGTTTGATACATATGCACCCGGCATCCCGGAGATTTGATAAAAGTTTTGGAGCATAAGTGTTTTCAGGAGGTAACTAATTGGAAGTAGCAGTGTTCTCCAAGTTGGCGTTAGCAGCATCAGCTTCAGTGTTGGCAGCAGCTTGCTCAGAGGTGGCAGTGGCCACCGAGATGGGGTCGGTAGCTGAAGTGGAGGCAGTGGACTGCGTGCGGAGTAGCGCTGCGTCGTTAAGTGCCGCGCCAGACGAAGAGCCCAGCTCGGGAGCCGCATCCTGGAACACCATCTCGGTAGTGATGGTGGCGTCTTGGCCCCCGGCTTCCGGCTCCTCGTCGCTATCCGCAACGACCTTGCCCTTCCCCTTCCCGGATCCCTCCGCAGCACCAGTGTTTTCGAAGCAACTCAAGTCATCCGACTCGGTGTCCTCGTCCTCGTCTTCGTCTTCATCTTCATCCTCGCCTTCCACCTCGGTGTCAAGCTCGGTGGAACCGTCGATGAAAATAGCAGTGTCCGCGTAGGAGGCGATCTCGTACGCGACTGCCTTGCGGCGAGTCACGCAGTTGGAGTCGGACTGCCACTTCGAATCCTGGCGTATCTCAAGGATGGTATCGAGATTCAGGTTCTCGTACCAGCTGCAGATGAAGAGGAGTAGCAGATCAGCGCCTGCCCGAGCTGCGGACGCACGCCATTTCTTCAACTCGGCCTTGACACCATTGAGCTTCTCAGAAAGCGCGCGGATAGTCTCTGGCGCAGGGTCTTGAGGCCAGAACAAAGCGTGAAGCTTGAAGGCTATGGACACCAAGTCGGTGCCCAAGCCCCTAAGATGGTGGAGCTGTGACTGCATGCTCATGAGATTGTCCTCAATTATAGACTTGGTGTCCGTGGGCAGTCCTTTCTCAGCTCGAATCTTTTGCGCCTTAGCCAGGGCAGGTGTGCAAGCCGAGCAGAGGTCAGGGAAGATTTCTGAGAATGCTATCAGAAAGAATTAGAAACGGAGGTAGAGAAGAGATGCAAATCAAGCCAAACAGAAGAAGAAGGAAACAGGCAGGTGCAGAGAAGCGCGAACTTACTGTTAAGTTCGCAGAGTAGCGCTTCCAGCTTTCTCCTCCAAGCCTCCTCATCCGCAACATGCCTCTCCTCGACTTGGCGAGCAGTGCCAAGCTGGAGCATGAGATCCACATTGCTTTTCTTCAGCACCTCGTTTTCCAACTTGAGGGCCCTCTCCTTGGCCTTGGCTGCTGCCTTGATTTTGTCCTTCTCGGCGGCTTGGTCTATGGCGTCCTGTAGGGCAGTCCTTAATTGGACTTGCAACTGTTCCAACTCGGCGTCGCGTTTGTCCTTGAGCTCTGTTTCTTGGCTCTCCAGTTGCTGCTTCACCTCGGCGGGCTTCAGGCAATCAAGATGCTCCTCACGGAACTTCTTGTACTCTTCTGCGGAAAGAAACAACACGGTGAGCAAAATAGCCAAGAAAAAGGAGAAAAACAAGCACAGAAGGATCAGCAACTCACCTTCCAGCTCTTTGATCTTGCTCTCGGCGGAGGCAGTAAAGACGTGGCAGTGCTGGTGCTGCTCCTGCAGTTCTTTAAGTTTGCCTGCAGAGTAAACTGAGTTAGAGCAAAGAGCAAATCCGGGCGTAAACACAAAACGCACTAACCGAATAGCTAAAGGCTTACCTTCCATTACAGAGAGTTGAAGCGCACGATCCACTGCGACCTGCTCCAACTCGGCGTCATTCTTGCGCTCTTTTTCCAGGGCCGCGAGCCGTCGGGTAGCGATGCTATGGTTCCAGAGCAGCCGCCGGAACAAGTTGGTCCTCTTCATGAGGCTATTCTGTGAACAAGAAGAAAAAGAGTTAGAAAAAACTTGGAAGATTTGGCCCGAGAAGACGGCAACTCGGTTGAGCACCCGTCTACTCGGCCCGAATCTCGGGGACTGGATAGTGGCTAGGGAGAAAAAGAAGAACAGAAGAGAAGAAACCGCAACTCGGAACAAGCAAAAGAAACTTACAGCATATGTCTGCTCGATGTCTTCGGCGGCTTTGCGATGAACGAATAGCTTCGCGGCCAGCGTACATGTGTTGGAGGCAATGGTCATGGGATTGTAACCCATATCAGCCTTGTTCCAGTCAGTACGCCAGTGGTCCAGCGTGCCTACAGTGCTGCCATCCCACGTCTTGTTCCCAAGGACGCTGCTCTCCCACACCTGATCAATGAAGCCTATTCGGTCAATCACCTGCTGGAGCCCCTCGGTTTGAACTTCAGTCTCGTTGGCCTCGCGCGAGTGGAACGCAAGGGTTTTCTTCTTCTCCGACAACTTGGCGTCCACCGCCTTGGCCTGGGCGCCCTTCGTAAGTGCGATCCGCTACTCACCCTTGGTCAACTCAATACCGTGCTGCTTGGCCATCTGCAGCGTGTAGGGCAGGAAGCTGGGCTGCGACTGAGGAGCGCTTGCGCTCGATCCTTCGCCCACGCCAGCAGAACTGCCAGGAGCGCCAAGTGTAAGTTGCGCGCTCTTAGCAGCAGGCTTCATGGTTGATTTGGGCGGTGGCATCATAGCAGCATCCTGCGCAGCGTTGCGCGGCGGATTCCTGCGAACTGGGGCGTCAGACTGGATGGCCTTCTTGCCGACAGCATCCGTCTGAGAACCAGTCTTCTTGGCACCTTGCTTGGGAGGAGGGCTCGATGCGGTCTTCTGTGTGCTCTGCTTAGCTGGAGGGCTTGGTGCAGTCTTGGTCTTCTTCACTGGTCATGGAGGGCTCGGTGCAGTAGGAGGAGTAACCTGCTGAGTAGGCGGCACAGGGGGCCGGCTACCCAACGCAGCGTCCTGCTGCGCTTGGCCCTGCAGGTTTTGCTCCACCACAGTATCCTCAGCCCGCTGCTTGGCAGCGGGATTCGGGCGCACATCTTCTGCTTCTTCTACCCGCAGTTGGGTCGCGGGGTCGTCTTGAACCGCAGCTTCGTCTTGCGGCTGCTCCAGGTTCTCGTCCTGCCGCTCAAGGGCGGCATGATCTTGGTGCTTAGTTTCTTGATTGATATTCTCCCCAGCTAAGGCAGCTGGGGAGAAGGGGGGTTTCGTCTTGAGCAACATCCTACGCACTCTGTTCTGCGCGGGCCTGCTGCTCCTGGTCCATGTCTTGGGCACCAGCGCCCATGTCCTCGGCGTTGGTGCCTTCTTCTTCTTCCTTCACGGGAGAGGGTGCACGTGTCCTATCCCGTGCTGCAGGCTCATCCTCGTCCTCGGAAAGATCAATGAGCGCCTCGAGGTCGATGGCTGGTTCTCTTTTGGAGGTGGCGGGAGCCGCAGCAGCATCTGCATCCAAAGGATCACTGAAGGAGAAAGGGAGTTCAAAAAAAGAGGAGGGGAAGAGAACACCGATAAGCAGCAGCAGAGTATAATGTAGAAGGAAATTACTTACCCTTTGAGGGTAGGGAGTGGATTTCTGCTTGAAACCTTCTTCTTCTTCTCGGGTTTCTTGGCCTTCTTGGCAGCAGGCTCTTGGGCACCGCTACCTGCCCTCTTCCGAGTGGTAGGAGCAGCCACAGCGACGGGATCGACATCGAGGACATCCTCGTCTTCCTCGTCCGCATCGGGGTCATCTGCAGAGTAGAGGAGAAGAAGGAGTTGAGAAGCGGAAAGGAAATGGGATTGCGCTACTCGCAACTAGAGAGGCGAACTCAGTCACCTTCTTCGTCGTCCTCGGACCAGTCCCGAATGGACGCATCAACTTGGTGCTTACCCTGCTGTTCGGAGTGAGGAACACAGAGGGTGGCCTAGGTGTCGTAGGCGGTCTTGTCATCCTCTTCCCGGTCTTTGCTCCAGTTGCCCTCTAAGCGCTCCTCATTCTCAGCGAGCTGGCAGTCAATGTGGAAAGAAATGCAGGCAATACAGGTCAGTTGAGCAAAAGGCTAAGGGATCCTACCCGGTACGGAATGCAAACACAAAGCATATGAGTCCAGAAGCTCCTATTCGGAGTAGCATGCAAACACAAAGCATATTTGGCTAAGGTTCTCTACTCAGCATGGCGTGCAAACACAAAGCACATGGAGACAATGGGATGCTAGTGGTGTCCTGCTCGGCGCAGCATGCAAAGATTAAGCATACTAAGCTGGAAAGCCACCTAATCAGTATCAGAATGCAGAGATAAAGCATAAAGCGCTAACCTGTTCGATTGGCTTGTCACGGCTATACGGCACGAAGCCGTATTGCCAGTTGTCGGTGAGGTCGGTCTTCATGATGGAGCGCGCCCAAACGGCTACGTCCGCTGTACTCAGCTCGAATGTGGTGGTCCTCGTGCAGTCCCTGCTGCCTCCCATGTAGCACATGAGGTGGGAGCGGCGCTGAAGCGGGAGCACCCGCCTCGAGATCCAACACACGATGGGATCATCGCGTTTGAATCCCAACTCCCTCAGCTCGGCGAGGCGCTTCTCGACCTGAAGGATATTGCCTTCCAGCTTCGGCTTGTATCCCCAATTTTGCTGGGTGGGCGGCGTGTTCGTCCACTTGGGGAGCCCTATCCGGTCCGTGACCTACGCTCCTTCTTCGGCAAGAACGTTCTTGACGTAGAAGAAGGTGCGCTACCACTTGCGCACCGTATCGAGCCCCTTGATGCGCGGGTGGTTGACGGAGCCGCGCTGCAGCATCATTGCGCTTCCCGTCTTTGTCATGCTGCGGGAGCTCTCCGTGCTTCTGGGCTTGGGGACGCTCTACTTCCGGAAGAAGAAGTAGCGCGCCCAGGTATGCACCGTTGGGCGCACACCCAGGAACGCCTCGCAGACCACGGCGTGGTACGCAAGCATCACCATGGCGTTAGGAGGCAGGTGGTGCGGCTGCAGCCCGAAGTGGTTCAGGAATTCTTTGAAGAAATCCGAAACGGGCAGGCCGAATCCTCGCTTGAAGTGGACGAGGAACACGACGAACTCGCCCTCCTGCGGTGCGGGGACGATTTCGACGTCCGCGGGCCTACACCGCACGCCGGGAGGAACACGACGGGTGTTTACCAACCATTGGCAATCCTCCGCCGTGACCTCAGATCCTGCCCAACCGGCGCGAGCGTCGTCATCACGAGCCATGGAGAAGAAATGATTTGGTGGAAGGTTCATGGAGATTTGGTGGAGGAGTGGCTAGCTTTCCGGCGTCGCACGGAGCAGCGACACGGCAAGGTTGCGCGGCGGCGGAGTGCTCTGCGGCGGCGGAAAGGCGAAGAGGCAAGAGGTGAATGCGAGCAGGAAAGAGAAGGAGGAGTTACCGAGGGGGTATTTATCTCTCCCCTCAGGTTGCCGTTACCAACGGAGTTAGTGGGATCAGTTGTGCGTGGGGATCGTGCGACGTGGGATGCGAGCCGGTTAGAAACGCACACAGTGCAGGTTGCGCGCGTAACGGGCGCAATTGATCCCACGTCGAGATCGTGGGCTAATAACTGCAGTTGAAGTGACCTAACGGGCCGGTGGGCCCAGGTCGCAGTGATGGGCGCGTGGCCTGTCATGTCCCAGGCACCGAAGCGTCGGGGGTACGAGGGCGTGACACGTGCCCAGTTGTGATGCGGAGAGATGGATTTGCTCTGCCACGCTGAGATTCTGTTCGGGATTTCATAAAGTCGTTTTACTCGGCGACAGAGAAGGGAAATGGTGCTACTCGGCATCCTACGGTTCAAAGACGAAGATTTGTTTTAAGCTGGAAGAGCCCAGTGAACAGGTTCGCAGGACTCTACCAGCTTCGGGGACTAATGTCGGGGGGTTACCCCCGAGTAGGGTAAAGGTAAGTGCTAAAGGCAAGATCAAAGGAGAGGTTTGGCTGAGTAGCTGGCTACCCGGTACACGCTGCCCGGTCGACTGCTATTCGGCCATACATGCTGATGGCCAGGAGAAAGAATCAAGGAAGTTATTCTCCTCCGAGTAGAGGAAGTGGTCCGAGTAGAGGGAGTGGTTTCCTACTCGGGCCAGAAGTCAAAGGAGCCATTCTGACACAGGATGCCGCGTATCCTGGGTCCGTACTGGTGCACTGTTCATCTGCAGAGCGCGTGCTTATCCGCGCCAGGGTGTCAGCAGGGCGGTGCAGGTTAGGGGGCCTACCCTGTGGCCGTGACAGTGATAACAGATCATCTTCTTGGTTTTGCACAACGACTTTCCACACAAGACAAACTAGGAAGCCAAAGCTGTCAGCGAGAAGCTAGAAGTGTGCAGTGTGCACACTATGTCGACATCTGTTTGTACTTTTCCCTCTTGGCTGTATCCGGTTGGGAACCAGTATATAAGGTGCACTGCCCCCTCCTGCGCGAGGGACGACACCACGGGTCGACTCACTAGGTTACGAGACATTACGTGAGTTCACATTCTTGACCTAGATCATCACGTAGAGAGAAGAGTGGCTACTCGGCTGTAGGCCAAACTTGTATTGTGGCTACTCGGTGACACACAAATACAAAGAGAGAAAGGCAGGAGTAGGGGTTTTACCTCCACACGAGGGCCCTGAACCTGGGTAGATCTTGTTGTTTGCAGTGCTTGATTCATCCCACACGCGGCTACTCGCTGCGTGATCCCTCCCCGAGCACCTCCAGCGTCCATCGACCCCAAACAATTAGCCATCCTATGGCATCTGCCATGATACCACCACGACAAAAACTCCTCCTGAGGAAGAGGACGAACCGCAGATCCGCCGCCATGGACAACTTCGAGGACCCCCGAGTCCGACCACCATGGATGAACTAAGGATGAGAAGAAACCCTCCCAAACTCATGTATGATATTGAGGAAGCTAATACTACTAGAAACCTCGGGCCTCAGATTTATCATGCCACACCATGTTGACAGGTGGCGCTACGACAACCATAGCCGCAACGCATATCATGAGCGGAAGAAGCACATGACCTAATTTATTCCATTTAAAACACAAAGAAAATCACAAGATGGAAAAATGAACAAAGACACCAATCTCTCTCCCCAAGTCCGATCGGCATCGTCGACGGAGAGGAGAAGAGAAGAGCTGGCGAATTATGACACCGGGTCAAAACTCGAAACAAACGCTATAGAAGAGAGGAGGAGAAAAATACAATGCCAGACTGGAGAATGTTAAGTTGGGTACTTTGCCAGGTTTAAACAACACACAGCTGCCAGTGACATATTACTGGAATAGGGTGACTATGCAGTTCAATGATGGTGTTATTAGAGTAGGGTAATTGTGAAGAACAACATTGATTAGCAAAGAAATTTGAGCGCCCGTAGAAACGCACGGGCATTCAACTAGTATATATTTATAGCCGTCCTTTTTCAGCACTTTGACCGTCCGATCTAGCGTTGGCTCGATGTCCCTACGGGCCGCTTCTCTGCAGAACAAATCGGTGTCTTGTTGTAAATTTGGACCCGTACAAAGCCCACATGGCGTGATGTCCTCTCCACCGTACGTCCTCCAACCAACCTACCATCCCGCGCGCGAAAAGAATCAAGAAAACAAAACAAAAATAAATAGCCGTGTCCACTCATGGACGCACGACTCGTGAGTTTTCCATCGTGTGGGTTCCCCACTTCCTCGAAGGTCGTTTTTCTCTCACAGTCTACCCTAAATTGGTCGCCTCCCTCGGTCGCCCAGGATCCCCGCCGCCACTCCCACCTCACAGCTGGCTTTCCCTCGCGACCGCTCGAGCTCACTGATTCCTCTGTGCTGACTACCCCGACTTGCCGGCTTTTCCCGCAGGTGACCAGTCTGGGCGGCAGATCGATGGCCGCGGGGCCAGATCGACGGGCAAAGCATTTTTATCGATCGGTACCTCGGGGTCTTTTCTCCACCGCACACATTTGCTCTTGTCGGTCATGGTTCCGGAGTCTGGCTACCAGGCCGAAGACGAGACGAGGCCTTTGCTTCTTGGATGTCCTCGCGCTTGCCGAGAGCGATTTGGGTTCTACCTCACTCCCTGCGAGAGAAGCAGCATGATCTCATATCGAGCGGAACAATTCAGTTGGGCAGTTCATCCATGTAGATCGTCTTGAGGCTACCACCCTCATGCCGGTCTTGAGGGGAGTCGTTCTAGGCCAACATGTGTGCGTCGGCAGTCCGGAAGACCTTGTGATGACTTGCTACTCATGTTTCCTTGGCACCAAGAAGGCACAACTATCCATCAATAGCTCGAAGGGTGCCAGCGCTCTCTCCCTTGGTAATAGCAAGTTACAGGAAAAATGCTTACGTGGAAAACAATGGTACTAGAAAAAAAATCTCAGCTAACCAATTACACTATTTTTCTATGAATATTCTATAGCTCACGCAGCTGAATGTAAGATCACCAAACTAGGATTCCATCTGCTCTTCTCCCAATGAAGGCAAGTCCTATTCTGTCATGGTGTTGCGAGTTGACACATTTGCTCTTGTTTTGGTACGTCATAAAGGTTTTACAAAATTACAAATTCTGAGAGATAATTATCGTGTTTTTTTTTTACTTTCTACTATTAATTACTCCTCGCATAAACATGCTTGCATAATGTTCTAACTGACGGTACTTAATATGTCTTTATTCTTAGATATACTCAACTACCGCGTACACTGGATTATAACTTTCATGGAGGTGTTTTGATCTTAATTAAGCGCGGATTAATTAGTAGTTAGCAATCTCTCATGGCAGTGGAAGATCATACTTCAACTGAGCATGATTGTTGTATGCCACAAAGGTGCTGAGTGCATAAAACTTTTTCGAGGGCGCTATAGTTCATGCATTTTACATCTTTCATCATTCACATTTGAAGCTCAAGAACCGTTGAAACGTAGTATACTAGACACACAGCGCGCTCCGCCGCGCCGACCGCCGTGCATTATCAGGTGGGTTCGAATCGATGATGGGTTGCGACGTAGGTTTGCTGTAGCGATCAGACGTTTGGGTCGTTTTGCTGGGTTGTTTAGTTTTTTATGAAGCTACTCCAGCTGACGGCGCTAAGCCTACATGGGGGAAGGGACTGAAGTGCGTCAGCTACATGTTCGTGTATGTAACATGTGTTCGGCTTACGTGACAGGTGGATAAAGCGCGTGGGCTGGCGTGGCTATCGTTTTGTATCATTTTTTCGTATTTGTGTGTCGGTGGAGCTGGCAGAGGATGGCCGACTGCTCTATAAAAAAACAGTTTCGACGGGTTCGCCCGTGTGTTTCTGTGTGCGATCTGGTTCCTGTGGTGAGCAGATGGAGTCTCTGCAAATCGGGCCGTTCACTTGAGAGGTCGGTGGGCAGAGTTTGGTGTCCCATGAAGAGGGTCGACTGTAAGGACCTTGGTGGTAATGTCTTCCTCTTCACCTTTCATCAATTGGCAGGGAAGAGATGGGCTATGAAGGGAGGGCCATGGATGTTTAATGGCGAAGCTCTGGTCATGGAGGAGTATGTCCCCACGAAGACACTGGAGGAATACGCCTTTGACTCATTTCCGATATGGGTAAGGATTGCCAAGCTACCTTTAGGAATGTTAAATGCAAAGGTTGGTGAGGATCTTGGCTGGGAGATTGGTGAATTCGTCGAGGTGGAAAAAGGTGAGGATGATATGGCCATCGGAACAAACCTCTGTGTGAAAGTTAGACTGAACATCAAGACACCTCTCAAGCGGGGCCTTATGGTCAATGTTGGTGAGGATGGAAAGAGGAGGTGGTTCCCATTGCAGTATGGACATCTACACGACTTCTGTTTTACTTGTGGCAAGGTGGGTCACATTGATCGCGGGTGCGAGATTAAGCTCAAGAGGGGAGAAACGCAGCAATATGGGCCTTGGCTGCGATACAAAACTCCGAAGTGGCGTGGCCCGGAGCCAAGTAGTCGCACATCCGGTCTTAAAATCACAGGAGCATACCGTCACCCACACAGTACCTCAGGGAGCAACAGCCTGTCGTGGCGCAAAGATGGAAGTGGGAACAATTCAAACATGACAAAGAGCACAGAGGAGAAGGAGGTGACAAGTCCGCTGAAGCTTCCTGCCCGTACATCGAGCCGGATGGTACCATCTAATGTTGGCAAGCAACTGGTGTTCGAACAGAATAAACCGATAGGGGAGTCCAAAGTGGCGGCCCGGAGAAGGGACTTGAGAAGGAGAAGGGGCAATTGCAGATGGAGGGAACCATGCATGTCTTGAAACCCGTGTCGCCCATGCACGTCGATCAGCAGCCATCTCAACCCGGGGAAAAAGATGTAGCAAAGAGTACACTAAAAAGTATAAAAAACGTGAAGGTGGGAGGAAGGCAAGTGAGGGGAATGTGGAAGGATGCCAGGTTAACATCGAGGAGAAAAATAAAAAGAGGCCAGGGTCGAAATGTGTTGAGGAGGGGATGTTACTGAGCAAGAAGATATGAACAAAATGTGCCTCGGAGGAGGGCATTTCGTCACTAAACCCAGACGCGGGGCTGCGAGGTCAGCCCTGCGCGGATCAATGAGAACTCGCAACTGCCGGGGATTGGGGAATAGGTCGGCAGTTGACAGTCTTCTGGAATTCCAGAAGAGGGAGGACCACGATGTTCTCTTCTTGTCTGAAACAATATTGGATGAGAGGAGAATGGAGAAGTTTAGATTCTTGTTAGGGATGCCTAATATGGTAATAAAGAATTGTGATGGGAAGAGTGGTGGATTGGCATTGTTGTGGAAGAGGTATGTAGATGTGTCTCTGAGGTGGAAGTGCCGAATGCACATTGATGTCACAATCAAAGAGGAGGATGGCTTCAAGTGGCGGTTAACGAGTACCTATGGCGAGCCGCGTACAAAACATAGGGAGAATACATGGAGGTTGTTGTGTACTCTGCATTTACAGGATACACTGCCATGGGTCTGTATTGGTGACTTCAACGAAATCCTGTACAACCATGAAAAACAAGGAGGGGTTCCCATACCACAAAGATACATGGATGCCTTCTGTGACGTTATCACTACTAGGGAAAAGCTTACCCCAGGCGAATAGAAAAGGCCTACCACAGGCGCATTTCAGTTTGCCTGGGACCATACCGCCAGCGGTAATGGCTTACCCCAGGCGAATTGCAAAATGCACCTGTGGTAAGTTGACATACCCCAGGCGAATAGGCCTTGTGCGCCTGGGGTAAGACTTTTACCTGTGGCGAACAAGCACTGTGCGCCTGGGGTACAGATGCGCCTGGGGTACTGTATTCTATTCGCCTGGGGTATGGTTTTGCTGTATCAAAAAATAAAAGAAACCAAAATAACAGAATTACAGGAAAATGACAGAAATAAGTATCAAAATGACAGAATAACAGCAAAATGACACAATTAAGTTTCATAACAGAAATATTCTCGATCATCAACACATAGTCTCGATCATCACCACATAGTTCAACAAAATTACATAGTCTCGAAAAGAACCATACTACTAATAAATCCAGGAGTTAGTCAGATGGAAATGATTATTTGTTCTAATTTGAACAAACTCGTCATCTATCTAGCGCGGGCTGATGTAGTTGATGACCATCATCATGTCCAAGTTGGGGATGTCACTATTCCTCATGGTGATCAGAATAGCTCGGCCAACCTCCATACCAACTCTTGCGGAATGGAACTGCCATCCATGCTTTAGAGTTGAGGATGACGCGACCATCAGCATTATCCCTGGTGACTCGGAACTGCGGGGTGACATTTCCTGATTCTCCACGGCGTACTCCAATGGTACCTTGCTCCATGCCAGCACTGTCCGCTACCTCCCGCTACCGCCATAGGTATTTTCCTAGAACACACAATTCCAAGAAAGAATAAAAGCACAATGTCACATACCGGCCACATTATAACATAAGCAACTATAGGAATAAGAAAGTGTTAAGAAACATACCATGACATGTCCATTGGAGATATTAGTGTTGGTGATGCGATGCACGAAAGGGAAACCCGATGTAGCTATCTATCTGGGCTAGTTTCTGAAGGACACGGTCGTTCTCAAGCTCGCTAAGATTGGCTCTTTGAGCAACCACCACATGTTTCCATGGGTCCTCCTCGTCCATATCATCCTCAGTGTCCATATCATCCTCATTGTCCATATCATCCTCACTACCGCCATCCTCGCTCGCAATCCCGCCCATATACACAATTTTGATACGAGGTTGCGGTCCTGCCATAGAGAAGTGAATGTAATCACATCAGCTTAAATTATAGGTGGCGATGATAGCCTGCAATTGTTCCCCGTAGAAGTAGGTCTTCTTTTCTTTCTTTCTTCACTCGAAGAATGTAAATGGTCCCGTGAACATCGAAATCCACGGTATTGCCTACTAACTCGTTGAACTCTTCCCGAATATTGCATGGTACAATCTAAAAAAGAAATATAAAAGAATCTTTTGTTAAGAAACATACCAATCTAAGCTGGATAGTAAAACGAAAGAACACAAGTTGCAAGTTAACATAAAAAGAATCGTTTGTTAATTACCAAAGAATCAAGGTCACCCGTCGTGGAGCTGAAGCATAAAAGAAGACCCGGTGAATCGTCCTTGGGCACACCGGGAACCGACATACTTTGCAAGCCATGTTCTATTAAATTAAGAAAGTAGACATAGAGGTTAGAGGAGCTTAGCTATCACAAAACAAAGACAAATGGCAGCACCTACCTATCACAAAACAAATGCAGAAAGGCTATCTAATTTATTGGAATATCCAAAAACAAAGCAACACTTGTAGGTGGATTCCTGAAATGCAGAATCATGTGACGAAACCGATGCTTTGCCAGCAATGTGAAGCCACATGGGAAACAGTTGGTATGCATTGAAACAAGTTAAAATTCTGTCATACAGCCAAAATAGTAAAGCTACTGTAATCAGGCAATTTCTTATAGCACATTCTTCTCGCAACTTGCAAACATATATATGGGCATTCTACTCTTAATCACCGAAAACTGAATGCTTATCTTGGATATTTGAAGTATTATTGAACCGAGAAACTATACCAAAGCATTCCTAAATCCATTTCAGATTCGTCTAATCTAGGAGCACCGCGGCCACCAGGAGCAGGCGCATATGCATCCTCTGGATCCACAACGACGACGGGAGGGATTGGGCTGGGATGGAGGGGGATGGGAGGGAGGGGGGCTGACCTGGATCCACAACGACGATGACGCCGGAGTGGGCGATCTGCTGCTCGACGACGACGACATAGTGGGAGACGACGACGGCGTGTGGGTACGGGTGCGGGTGATCTGGTGACCACTTAGAATACAAAAGAATTGAGCTAAGCACATTGGAACCGGTTTGTGATACAAACCGGTTCTAAAGGATCTGTCCCCTGGGCCCCCTCCCTGCAGAAAATGGCCGCAAGGCCTTTAGGACCGGTTTGTGATACAAACCGGTTCTAAAGGATCTGTCCCCTGGGCCCCCCTCCCTGCAGCAAATGGCCGCAAGGCCTTTAGGACCGGTCATTTTAACCCTAGATCGTTCGGCCGACTAGGCACATCCGGATGCCGTATTATTTCGAGTACGAAGGTAAGACCCAAGTGAACGGACAATGACGTCGCCTAGAGGGGGGGGGGTGAATAGGCGATTAAAACTTTTCCGGTTAAGCCTTGCTAGATGCGGAAATAAACTAGATGTTTAAATTAACAAGCATACAACCTAAATATTCTAGGGTCAACTAGGTGCACCAACAACTTATGCTAAGCAAGACAAGTAACAAGGTGGTAGCAAGATATATAACTTCAAGCTCGAAGGCTATCACAAAGTAAATTGCATAAGTAAAAAGCTCGGGTATAGAAATAACCGAGGCACACGGAGACGATGATGTATTCCCGAGCTCCTCCCACAAAGGGGAGTACTTCTCGTTGGAGGGATGTGAGCTCACCACAAAGGCCTACTCAACGCCACAGAGGCCTCACCCTATTCTCCGATGAACCCCGCCACAAAGGCCTAGTTCACCTTCCACTATTGGCAACCTTCAAACCCGAGGCACGCATCCACAACTTAATTGGAGGCTCTCGGTGTCACCGCAATCTTGGGGAACACATCCACAACTCAATTGGAGGCTCCCAAGAACACCACAAGTCGTCTAGGGTCCAAGACCCAAGAGTAACAAGCTCACAATCTTTCACTTCCACGAATCCTCGTGGAGAGACCAAACCGATGCAAACGATGCAAATGGCAAGAACACAAGTGCTCAAATCCTTCACTCTCAAATTCCAACAAAGAAACAAATGCTTATGGGGGAATAAGAGAGGAAGAACAATGGAGTAGAAACACCAAGAACTCCAAGATCAAGATCTACTAAGTTTCCCTCACTAAGAAAGAAGATGGATTGGTGAAAATGTAGATCTAGATCTCCTCTAACTTATTCCTCAAAGATATGCAAGAATAATAGGAGGGATTAGGAGAGGGGCAAGCTTTCCAAGGTCAACAATGGTGGGGGAGAGGGGATATTTCGTGCTTGGAGGCTTGAGGACCAATGGGGAAGAAAGCCCCCTTAAATAGGTCCCCACAAAAACTAGCCGTTTTGTGCAGAGTGAGCCGGATATTCCGGTTCAAAACTGGACCGAAGTGAATAAACCGGTACAAATAATCCGGTCTGGTTCTGTGTGAAATATGGTCCAAAAATTGCCCAAACCGGAATATCCGGTCTGCACCGAATAATCCGGTTCACTTCTGTCAGTTTTGACTCCGGTCCTTAGCCGTTTTCGAGCAAAAACTCCACAACCGGAATATCCGGTTTGAGATGAATAATCCGGTTCCAAATAATCCGGCTCATCTCTGTCCCGAATATGGACCAAAACTACCCTAACCGGAATATCCGGTTGCCCGGAATAATCCGGTTAGAATAATCCGGTTGAGTTCTGAAACAGAGAGGCTGAAATAGAAACTTCGTAACTTTTGCAAATGAACTCCGAACGAGGTAAATCCAATTGCATTGGAAATATTGATACCTCAAAGTATGGAGAAGTTACCACACATGGAAGGTGTGGGAACATTCTCAAAGACGAACGGAATATTTTCACCACCGAAAACGCAACAAGTTTTTCTTACGAAATCCGTTTTCGAGAAACCAAGGCTTGTCATGAAGATCACGACAAGCACTAAAACCCAAAGGATATAAAAGCCAAATAAGAACCAAGAAAGATGATATGCAAAGTATGCAAAGGTTTGAGCTCTCCATAACGATATGATCAAGTTACTCACTTGAGAGCCCCACTTGATAGTACGCCTATCTATCCTATAACCCGGTCTCCTAAAGTCACGAGACCGGTAAATTAGAAAACCAATCAAGATTATACCTTTGCCTTGAGCATTCCACTTGAGCTAGATGATGACGATCTTGACTCTCTCAAGTTGGATCTTCTTTCTTGACCGCGCTTGCTAGCACAAGCTCCGCTTGATGAAGACTTGCAAGTTGCTCCCCCATACACCATTATGGGAGGGACTAGCTCCCGCATACACCATTATGGGAGAGACCCTTCGAAAAATCTTCACAAGGCCACAATCTCCAAAAGGGTTGCAAGCTTCAAGCATAGGATATCTTCTAGATGCTTCACTTGAGCTTCCACGTCAAGCTAGATGACGAACACCTCTTGACGACGACATAGACCATGGGCTATATGAAATATTCCTTTTGGTTCATGCCCATGGAAAGATACCTAACCACACATAGAAATGCGACACACACATATCATGGGTTAGTTCACAAAGCTATATTGACAATTTCTTACGATACCATGAGATACACAATCCCACTTGGTACAACTTGTAGCTTTGTGTGTTGATCACTAGCTTGATCAACCTTGTATCTTTGCTACTCACTTCAAATGATGATGTCTTGAAGATGATAATGAAAGATCACCTAATCCTTTTCTTCAAGACACACTAGCCATAAGCTCAACTCAAACCATGACCATTCTTCATATAAAACCTTGAATATAACAATGGCCATTAAGGAAGCTAATAGAGTTCAACACATGAACTCCATTATTTCCTATGGACAAGATCTACAAGGATAACTCAATGCAAACATTAGTCCATAAGGATTGTCATTAATTACCAAAACCACATATGGGGCACCATGCACTTTCACCAAGGATCTCCCTGTGGGCCTGGAACCGCACTCGAGCTGCGTCCTCCAGTAAACTTTCTCTGTCAACAACAACAAGAAAAATCCTAGCGGACGCGCCGGGTACCCCTCTAAGGTTAAGTTCGGTTTGATAAGACCTTCACGGCCATGTCGCAACGATCACCTCGCCGAGTTCGAGTCGAAGGTCTCGAATTCGTGTAGGCCATAACTGTTTTTTTCCTAGATGCAATTAATTGGCCCTGATCTTTCGGGAGAGCCAAGCAACTGAGCCGTAACCTTCTGCGAAAATAGCCAACACATGGCGCATTTACCACTCGATACACGAATACTCAAGTACATCACATACAAGATACGCGCCCTTGAAGCCAGGCGATTGAATGACCAGTCGCAAAATCCAAGGAAGAGCTCTGAGTGCTTACCCGACTATTTTAAGTCAAATAAACACTCAGGGGCTACTGACGTGGGGATGACTCCTAGACCTGTCAGGTGATCCTACTCGGTACAAGGCCCAAGACCAAGGCCCAAAGCAAGTGTGGTGACCCAGCATGCCACTTCATGTTTAGTGCGCAAGTCGATGACATAATACTCACAGAAGGACTTATCCGTGAATATTACATCCGTTAGAGTAGTACATCAGAAACATAGCAAGACCACGCAAAAATATAGGATACAAACTTCATTACAAAATCTTGAGAATCTCCTTGAAGAATCAAAGAAGATCTCATACAAATGAACATCAGAAGAAGGAATTCGAAGATCCAAGCTGGAGAAGAACTCTAGCTCAGAACTAAATCCACTATGGCTGATGTTAGCCCTAATCTATGGCTTGAAACAACTAAGTCCAAGAATGGGCTCCACCTACACCTTGATAGCATCTCCTCCACCAGTGTTGTTGATGATGATGCTTTACCGGCTAAGTAAGAGATGACTCCTCCTAGCTTCATGAGGTAGTGATGACTTCACGATGACGACTTCCATAAGGCTTCAACTCTAAGCAGGGGTCAAACAGGAACGAATGAGTAACGAGCGTTACTCAGCAAGTTCATGCTATATAATGGGTAGTTTGATGCACTATCTACAGCTTTAGACTCGAAAGAGTCATAAGGTAATGCAAGATTTAGTAAATCTTTCTTCAAGAGGTTGCTTTTAATTTCGAAAACTATGCCTGCCAGACCATCACAGGACTAGAACTTCATGGAGTTGCCTTTGCTGTAGTGTGCGCAGTTCCTTCCCGGAATAGGGGGTAACATGCCACATCCTTTTACACTCTGCAGAGGTGTGTTACTTTACCCATGGGCGACCAAGACCATGTTGCATGACCAGGTGTACATTCCTGTCCACTCCCACTCAGGTGTGGGGCCCGGTTGTTGGTCCAAGCCAAATTGTGCTTCTCCGCACAACGCATGCCCACCCATTTCTGCCAGCAGGTTGAACCCCTGGTTCCACCGCTCATGATGGATATCTAGGAGCCCCTGGCAGACCATCATAGACCCCAGAGTCCGTGGGAATTAAGCGATCCCACCCATGTGCATGTAGTCTCGTAAGACCTACAACGTACGTCTCTGGCAGCCCGTTGACATGCGAACGAGAGAAGATCACAGCTGACTTACTCCCCCCATAGAAGACCCATGGTCAACGCAGTATTTGCGGCGCACCGAGTTCTGACGACATTTGTGATTAATTCCTAGGTAATAACCTTCCTTTGACCTAATCATCTTACCATGGTCCCATCCACCCACCAAACAGAACACTACCACTCGGGTAGTCATTCGATTAGTCATATTATTATAAAAATAGGATCATGCATTCTTTTGAGAGTAGGTGATAATACGATAGGGTTTTTGCAAATAGTTCGTTATGAGATACTGCAAAAGGATATGAGCAAGTGATGAACTTTCCTGAGATTGAAATAACAATAATAATCCATGTCTTCGGGGTTCGAGGGTCGCGTAGAGAAATCCCGATATCTGAAAGATAGTCAAATAGTCCCAGTAAGGACTACAGAAAACACCGGCAAGATGATACATGCATAGTAATGAGATGGATTGTGAAATACCCTGGAAAATACCCCCAGTTTACAAGTGTAATCCACGTTTGATATGATAAGTTAATCACACAGTTTTTAGGTGAGTTATTTTATTAGTTGTGGTGATGTTTTTATTACTTCTTTTAGACTTACATGTGTTTCACTTTTACTTAACAAACAATTGTTATCATGTTTGGGTTATAAACGGTTATCACATGATTAAACGAAAAACAATATCATGGAAAACAACTATTAAAAAGATAATAAACATGTTTGATTTTATGTTCAAAAGTGTAGAGCTAATGATAAGGAGTTTAATTGAAAAATGATGATTTAATACAACTAACTCTATCATCACATAGCTTGATAATGACTGGTGATGATAGGTTTAGTGTCGCACCCGGACTTCTAGAGGATACTCACAGCCCGCTAAACAGTAGATAATTGGCTTATGGGGCTTACCGGCACCCGCATCTCAATATGAGTAGGCCAACACGTAAACGTGTGACAACCAACCTCTACTATTCATCGTCTGCGTAAACCATCCCATAGAAATCCGACTACTTCCATTGTCGTACTTCATAACATACACACATGGTACGTCAACGGCATTTGAACAAGTGATATCACAACAAATCTCTAAGACACAAAGAAATAGAAATAAGTTGCAAATAGCTCTCACTAGAGCAGAGATAGCAAATACAATCATCCAGAGGACACATGTCCCAACAAGTCATCATTACATCACAGCGGAAGCATCCAAAGTGTCTGAGTACAGACAAGATCCAAATAGGCCTAAGAGGCCGGAAACGAAAAGACGGAGCCCATCCACGATGTCTCGGATCCTGCCCGGGTCCGCTATCTACTCGTCAGCAGCCTCGTCATACTTCACGTAGTAGCCACCATGGGGATCCTCGGAACCGTAGTCTGCAGAACCCGTAGCCCCAAAGGGGTCAGTACAGACGAGTACTGGCAAGCAAGACGCACAAGATACCAAAGTGTACCCGGCAACACCAAGTACAGATGCTTTGGGTTCAACGGAAGATAGGTGATACAAAAGTGCGGCAGCGGAGTGCCTAACCAACTACAGAGACACGCTACAACATCCGGCTAAAAGAAAGGGATAAGATAGCGTATCGGAACCAACTACCACTATCCTCGAACAAACCCATCCTGGATCTTGCCCCTTATCCAAAGAAGCAATCCGAGGATAACTCACACAGTTGGATTAATGAAGGTTCAAGTTATTGTGACAATATGCCTATTACTAGTCAACTTATTATTGATTAGGTGTAAGTTGTCTAATCCTTGTTAGCCAGCCCTATCACCAAGTCATCCATAACCGCGGACAACACGGCTTCTCG
Source organism: Alopecurus myosuroides (assembly GCA_028641055.1). Lineage (NCBI taxonomy): Eukaryota > Viridiplantae > Streptophyta > Magnoliopsida > Poales > Poaceae > Alopecurus > Alopecurus myosuroides. The sequence goes on from CM054058.1 coordinate 184,491,630, forward strand.
AGAAGATTTAACCCTGCAGGGGTGCACCAATTTGGCCGTACACGTAAGAATATCCCGCCAGACGGGGATCAAACCCACCAAGCGAGGCACTCTACACAACCCAACTCTTCTTCGCATCAAGCCCAAAGAACCATGTGTTGTGCGTGCGCGGCTAATCGAGCCCCCACGAAGAAAAGGGGGACCCTCATAGCACTGGAAGACCACGCCGCCCTAAATGCCGACTACAAAAGTTCCATCCTGGCACCGAGGGTTCGTACCTGCATATGCGTGCATCAAATGGAAAGCCCGAACTAAGTGTGGCGATTTGGACGTGATGCGAATCGAATCAGAATTGCGGGGGGCGCCCATACACGCTTCCCACATGCGGTTAGCGCGCTCAACATGGATCCAGAGGACAAGAACTTTTCCTGAGTTCGACACTAGCAGGCCTCAAAACCATACCCGGCCTCCTGCCGGTGCCTTATCATCAAATTAGCATTACGTCAAACATTAACAGGTTGTTGTTTAAACATCGAGCCCCAGAACATAATAAATATGGTAAAAGAAATAACGGACATCAGACTCGAGCATAAACAACCCTAAGCATGCTAGTAAGACACAGGCAACAAGCAACAGGGTTATAGGTGTGGAGGTGAGGCTATATCAAGGTTACAGGATAACATGTGATAGGATCGGAACACAAGCAACGAATCTTAAGGCTAGCAGGATAGACAACGGAAAGTATCGATATCCAGTTTGGAAAGGACACAATGGTTCAGGTGAGTGAATACTTGCCTGCAAACTCAGTAGCCTGGTACTGGGCTAACTCCTCTGAAGTAGTGTCGTAAACCTCGTCTGTCTCAACGTCGTCGTCTATTCGATAAGAAGCAAACAAACAACGCAGAGAGACAAACAATCAATAACATGGCATAATGCACAATCATGGGATGATGCATGACAATTTAATTGATGCATCAAAGATAAACTAGTTGACATGGTAACATAATTAAATGGACCTATATGCAATTTAGATTGCATATGGAGAAACCCATGAATTAAGGTTGGATTAAATGATCTACAACTAACCATCATGTGAAAGTTGATTAGAATGATGCATGGATGAAGAAAACAATAAGAAAACAACAATAGCTTCAATTTGAAAAGTTGTTTACCAAGTTTGGAAATTTATTTATTAAGTTATGTAATTTGGCTTCTTAAATGAGTTACACAAGCATTTTTTGTTTTCACCCATTTTAATTGTTCAAAACAGGTAACAAAAATTATATTTGGAAAGAACAAAAATTTTTAGATGGAATACATGTTTCATTTGTTGAAAAAGGAATTAAAATGAATTAGTTATTAATTTGACAATTTTAAATGCATTAAATAAGAAACAGTTGTTTTCAGCAATTTAAATTATTCAAAACAGAAAACAAAGTTTATATTTGGAAAGCTTATTCAATTTTGCATGGAAAACATATTTTTCATGTTGGAATTGGATTTGAATTGCCCAAGTTATGAATTTTGCAATTTAAAAGGTTTAATTAAAGCATTGAATTATTGCACCACTTTTAATTAGGAAAAACAGTAAAAAAATTGTATTGAAAAGGTTGAAAACATGTAGCAAATGTTTCACTGAACATTTTGAGCTATTAAACATAATTTTTGGATCATTATTGAATTTATTATGCAATTTTTCATAGTCATTTTTATTCTGCCCCTTTTAGTAAACAGAGGGAAACATGTTCAAATTTAATTCAATTGTGACCAAATAAAATACCAATGTAGAGTTTGTTAAGACAAATTTTTAGAGCCCAAGTTTGCTCAAATTGGATGAACAGAACTCAAGTTATGAAATTCCAAAGTTTCAAATTTTTATTACATTTTCTGTATTTAATTATTTAGTGCAAAAATTATTACAGAAACATGTTGCAATTTTGTTACTAATAGAAAGAGCACAAGATTATGAATCCACAGAAACTTGAATCATCGAAATTGGAGCAATATTCAATTTGTTATGGATTTTACAATTAAGGCTCAGATCTGTTTTTCTGGAATTCGGGAAAAAAAAGAAAAAGGTGGAAAAAAGGGGGTGGCTTTGCGCCTAAGGGGAATCGAACCCGGGGCTGCTGGGTGTGCGCACGGGGGTGCTACCAGTGGGTTAGCTGCTCGGTTGGTGAAGGATACAGATGCGCGGGGGTTTTGAGGTAAGGGGTGCGGATACATGCCGAAACTGAACGTAACTGAACCGATCGGGAAAACAGGAGACGACTGAGACGATCGACGGCGAGTGCTCGCCGGCGTGGGCGCGCCGGGGCGCTGGGCATGCGCCCACGGGGCAGAGGGGAGGAGAGAGAGGAGAGAGGGGAGAGAGGGGAGAGGCTCACCACGGGCCCGAGCGTCGAGGAAGCAGCGGTCGATGGCGACAGAGAAGAAAAGCGGTGACGGAGAGGCGCTCGCCGGCGACGATCCCGTGCCTCCCGGGCCCCGTCGAGGATGCGAGGAGGGAGAGGGCGACAAGGGCGTTCCGTTCCCGCCGTCGCGGAGGGTTGGCGGCGAGCGTAGCGGTGGCGGTGGCGAGCTCAAGAACCGGCCATGGAGGGCATGGCAAGGTTCAGAGAAGGAATTACAAGGAGGAGGTAGGGAAAGGAAGAGGGGAGAAAGGAGAAGGTGGCGGCTGGAGGAGGAAGAAGGGTGAGGGCTAGGGTTTGGAGGGGAGAGGGGTAGAAATAGGAGGAGGAGGTGGGAGCAGGTGCTCTGAAGGTGGGGGAGGTCGCTCCTCCTCTGTCTCCATACAGAGGAGGAAGACGACAGAGGTGGGGGGGTGCGCCTGGGCTTGTGGGGATGTGGTGGGCTGGCCCAATTGGGCTGGCCTGCCCTCCCCTTCTTTTTTTTTTTTTTGTTGTTTATGTTTCAATTTTTTTTTTGCTGAAAAGAAAAGAAAGAAAAGAATGGGTTTTTGGTTTGAGAAAATTTTGGGGTTAATTTTTTATAAGTTATTTATTGCAAAAACACAGTTGTGCAACTTTTTGTTTTCCAAAAATTTAAAGTTTGTTGCTGTTTGAAAATTCAAATGAATTTGAGTGCAAATTTGCAATAATTGATTAATTGAAACTTAAGCAAGTTTAAAGTTTGGAATTTCAACTTTATTGGAAACAATTGGATGTTTTGATTTGAATGTTCCATTTGAAAAAAATGTAACAGAACAAATATGAACAAGGATATGAATTGTTGTTTGAAAATCAAATGGAAAACAATTGAAAACAAATGCAATGCTTATGATGACATGATGCAAAACATAAATTAACAACGAGCAAGCATTGTAATGGTGTTTTTCATACTTGGGATGTTACAAAACGCCCCCCCTTGAAGGAATCGCGCCCCGAGATTCCTACTGAGAAGAGAAAAGGTCCGGATACTTCTTGCGAAGATCCTCTTCGGTCTCCCACGTTGCCTCTTTATCGGAATGATGAGACCACTACACTTTTAAGAACTTGGTGCTCTTGTTGCGAGTTTTACGCTCGGTCTCATCGAGAATGCGAACAGGATGCTCTTCATAAGAGAGGTCTTCTTGCAGATCAATGGAATCATGATCAACTGCACGACCTGGATCTTTGAAGCACCTCTTGAGCTGTGACACGTGAAACACATCGTGCACCTTTGATAGCTTTTCTGGAAGTTCAAGACGATAGGCATTTTCTGCGCGCCTTGAGAGAATGTTGAAAGGACCAATATATCTTGGTGCAAGCTTTCCTTTGACACCAAAACGATGAGTGCCTCTGAGGGGAGTTACACGGAGATATGCTTTGTCTCCAGCTGCATAGACCATGTCCCTGTGCTTGCTGTCATAGTAGCTTTTCTGACGAGACTGAGCAATCTTGAGATTGTCACGAATGATGCGAACTTTCTCTTTGGCCTCGTTAACAATGTCAGGGCCTAAGAGTGAACGTTCACCAGCTCCAGACCAATTGATTGGACTCCTACATCTGCGGCCATAGAGAGCCTCAAATGGTGCCATGCCTAGGCTTGCCTGGAAGCTGTTGTTGTAGGAGAATTCAGCATATGGAAGACATTCCTCCCATTTCATGCCAAAAGAGAGACCACATGCTCTGAGCATATCCTCGAGAATCTGATTGACTCTTTCGACTTGCCCTTGAGACTGAGGGTGATAAGCTGTGCTGAACAGAAGTTTGGTGCCCAAGGCTTCTTGAAAACTTTTCCAGAAATGAGAAGTGAAGATGCTTCCACGGTCTGAGCTTATTTCCAATGGAACACCATGAAGAGGAACAATCTTTGCTGTGTAGAGCTCTGCTAACTGACTAGCTGAGATTGTCTCTTTGACAGGAAAGAAGTGAGCGACTTTAGTGAGTCGATCAATGACAACGAAGATTGCATCGTTGCCCCTCTTGGACTTTGGAAAACCAGTGACGAAGTCCATTTCAATCATGTCCCACTTCCACTCAGGGATTTTCAGAGGTTGGAGAAGACCGGCTGTTTTCTGATGAACTGCCTTAACACGTTGACAAACGTCGCATTCAGAAACGTATTAAGCAATTTCACGTTTCATGCCAGTCCACCAATACAGTGTCTTGAGATCCTGGTACATCTTTGTACTTCCAGGGTGTATGGAGAGAGGAGTTTCATGAGCCTCCTTGAGAATGACATCTTTGATACTTTGAACTTGAGGAACTGCAATGCGTCCTTCGAAGAACACAGTTCCCTTGTCATCGATTGAGAAGGACTTAAATTTCTCCTTGCCTTCTTTGATGTGTTCTACCATCTTCTTGATTTCAGCATCACGAAGTTGTTCAGAACGAATCTTGTCCTCGAGAGTTGGACTGGCTGTCAAGTTTGCAAGATAGCCTTGAGGAACAAGACCAAGGTTCAGCTTCTGGAATTCTTCATGAAGTGGGGGTTGGCTTTCCATGATCATGAGATTATTGCAATACGACTTGCGACTGAGAGCATCGGCCATAACATTAGCCTTGCCTGGAGTGTAAGAAATGGTAATATCAAAGTCTTTGATCTGTTCAATCCATCTCCTTTGTCTGAGGTTTAGATCTGGTTGAGTGAAGATATACTTCAGACTCTTATGATCGGAAAAGATTTCAGTGCGATTACCCAACAAGTATTGTCTCCATTTCTTGAGGGCAAACACAACTGCTGCAAGTTCAAGGTCATGAGTGGGATAATTGAGCTCATGTGCGTTCAACTGACGTGAAGCATAAGCCACAACTTGACGTTCTTGCATAAGAACTGCACCTAGACCTTGGAGAGAAGCATCACAGAATATTTGGAAAGGTTTGGTAGGATCTGGGCCAACCAGAACTGGTGTAGAAGTGAGTTTAGTCTTCAGGAGATTGAAACTTTCATCACATTGTGGAGACCAAACGAACTTCTTGTCCTTCTTTGTGAGTTCAGTGAGAGGTTTGGCAATCTTGGAGAAGTTTTGGACGAAGCGACGACAATAGCTAGCCAAGCCAAGAAAACTTCTTACTTGCTTCACCGTCTTTGGAGGTTTCCAATCAACAATTGCTTTAACCTTTTCTGGATCAATGGCTATGCCCTTGGCAGAGATGACATGACCAAGATAAGCAACTTCTGAAATCCAGAACTCACATTTGGAGAACTTGGCATAAAGACGATGCTCGCGAAGCTTCATGAGGGTTAGACGAAGATGTTCTTCATGCTCTTCCTCGGATTTTGAGTAGACAAGAATGTCATCAAGATATACCACAACGAACTTGTCTAGGTATTCATGGAAGACAGAATTCATGAGTCGAGAGAAGGTCGCCAGTGCATTGGTGAGACCAAAGGACATGACAGTGAACTCATATAGACCGTAGCGAGTGGTGAAGGCTGTCTTTGGAATATCCTCTTTTCTGATCTTTATTTGATGGTAACCCATTCTCAAGTCCAACTTGGAGAATATTGAGGCTCCAGCAAGTTGATCAAAAAGATCATCGATACGAGGAATTGGATACTTGTTTTCTATGGTTTTCTCGTTAAGAGGACGATAGTCAACAACGAGTCTCTTTGTGTGATCCTTCTTCACAACGAACAGAGTTGGGCAACCCCAAGCCGAGGAACTAGGTTGAATGTAACCTTTTTCCATGTACATATCAATTTGTTCCTTCAACAACTTCAGCTCGGGAGTTCCTATCTTGTAGGGATGCTTAGAGATTGGAGCAGTACCTGGTTCAAGTTCGATCACGAATTCAACAGCTCTGTCCGGAGGCATTCCTGGCAACTCTTCTGGAAAGACGTCAGGGAAGTCGCAAACCACCGGAACATTTTCAAGTGAAGGTAGAGGTTTTGCATCGAGGGTGCATAGCTGAATGGAACTTGATTCATGTGGAGAATAGATTATCTGGCCAGAAGGGTGGGACAGAGTTATTGACTTCTGAGCACAGTCAATTCTAGCTTTATTGGCCTTCAGCCAATCCATACCAAGAATGACATCAATGTCAGAATTGCCAAGCAGTATGAGGGAAGCAAGGAATATGTGGTCTCCAATTAGAATTTGATTTTTGTGACTGATCTTGGAAATTTGCATAGCTGCTCCAGGGGAGTTGACCACTAGCGGGGAACCCAAACCAACAAAAGGGAGTTTAATTGCTGTCGCAAAGATCTTTGACACGAAAGAATGTGATGCTCCGGTATCAAACAACACTTTAGCTGGAATAGAGTTTACGGGAAAAGTACCGAGAACGACGTCAGGAGCTTCCTCAGCTTTGTCGATCTTGACATGATTCACCCTTGCGGTCCTCCCAACAGGCCTGTTGTTGGAGTTGAAGGCCTTAGGCGGGGGAGCGCGCACCATTGCCTGGTTTGTGTTAGGACGAGGTGGTGGAGGTAGCTGCCTCTGCATGCACTTGTCAGCGTAGTGTCCCGTCTGCTTGCACTTGTAGCATGTGACGACACGAGGAGGCCCTGGCCTTGGCTGCCCCATCGAAACCCTTTGATCATGCATCTGAGCAGGGTTGGGTGGGCGGGGAGCGAAGCCTGGAGAAGTTTGGGCGTATGGAGCCCGAGTGACAGCACCATTTGGCACCCAGATGTGGCGCTTCTGCGGAGGGGTGGTCATGTTGGAGGAGGAACCACCCTCACGCGAGTGCTTGCGAGACTCCTCGAACGCCTTGCGCCCATTTTCTTCATTGAGCGCGGTGTTAACGAGATCCTCGAAGCTGTTGGCCTTGATATTGGTGAGGGCATACTTGAGTTCCGGGTTAAAACCTCTGCGGAACCTTGCCATCTTCTTAGCTTCAGTGGACACCTCATCTCCAGCGTACCGAGCGAGGCGATTGAACTCACTCTGATACCCGATGACGTCCAACTTGCCCTGCTTGAGTGAGCAAAACTCTTCACGCATCCTTTCCATGAGACCATCTGGAATGTGGTGCTTAAGGAAGGCTTCCTTGAAACAATCCCACGTGACTGGCATCCCAGTTCTCATGGCTTGGAAGTTCTCCCACCAAGTAGCTGCCTGACCCTTCAGCAGATAGTAGGTATACTTGACCTTGTCTTCTTCAGCTACGTGAGCAATCTCCAGAGCCTTAGCTATCTCACGGATCCAGTCATCAGCGTCCAGAGGCTCGCGTTTGGCCACGAAAGCTCTTGGGCCCAGACTGAGAAACTCCTTGATGCTGACTCGTGGAGCTGTCTGGTTGATGTGCTGATTAGCCTGAAACTGGGCCATCTGCGCCATGACTTGGGTCATCTGAGTCAACAGCTCCGCGATTGGCGGTGGCTCAGGCGTGTTGTTCCTTGTTGGCGGCATCCTGAATGGAAATGCATTTTAGCACAACAATAGAAAAGGATAGACTTGGCAACCGAAAGAGAGATTATTCCAACGCATGAATAGATAACCACAAGGTACATCATCACATGTTCAAATACATCAGAATATCCAATACACCATAAATGGTTCGAATGCCAAAGCATAACTAAACATAGCTAAGAATAGATACATCGGTACTCCCATGCTCATCACGCAGGACGGCGGCTAGGAGTACGGCGAGAGGTACGGTGAGGAGGACGCCCACGAAAGTAGGTGGAACGACGATCCACGTAGATCTGACGTGGTCTGAGACCGACTCTAGGCGTGGTGAAGTACATAGCGTCGACTCCCTGTGCTCCAAAGCGTGGAATCCCAGTGTAACCAGCACCAAGGTTAAGGAGTGGACCTCTGATCAGCTCGTAACCTCCAGCATCTGGCAGACGACGACCAACTGGCTGATCGAAACGTGCAAAGCGCTCGTCTCCAACAAAGTCTGTGGTGTAAGTCGCCAGACGAGTCAAAGCAAGGTAAAGCTGCTCTCTGACTGAAACCAACTCCTGAGATAGTGTGCGGGCAACTGCGTCACTGTGCCTCACAAACTGAGCGGTGGTGTACAGCCTGGAGTTATCATGCTCATAAACATCCAAGTTGTCGTAGAGAGTGAAGTGAGCTCCCTCCGAAGTGATGTAACCACGGGGGATGTGGCGATAGATAGAATCGTCAAATCCCCAGTAGTCAGCACGAAGGACGGTGAGGCTCACATAAGCTGCCTGCTGCACAGCCATATCCACTGTGGAACCTACTGCCTCATAGCGGTGGACTACGCTCATGCCATCATCTGACAGAATGTAGACGATAGCCTGGTAGTAGGTCTGCTCAAACTCTCGCTGCTGCTCGTAGATCTGGTACTCTGGTGCCCAACGGAACCCCAGAAAAGTGACCATGTCTCTCAGCATCTCCGGATAACCGGCAGTGCTCTCGCAACGAGTCATACGAACCACCTGCGGGTAGAACCTGAGATCCATCTGCAGATGATCGGGGAAGCTTTGATTAGACGCCGGTAGAAGAACTGAAGTGGCAAGCAACAACAAGGTTTCAACGGACGAAAAAGGATGTTGAGAAGAACAGGATATGGAAGCAACATTGGGGAAACACGAGACCAAACACTCCTGAGGTACTACGGAAAACCCATCCGGGCTTCTAAAGGATCAATATCTACTGCTTAAGGAATAGAGGATCTGCTTCCGGGGCTTACACGCCTCCGTTCTCAATCGTGAGTTGGCAACATGATAAATCATGTCACAACCACCTCCATTCCTATGGTCTAGTAGATATAACTATCCTAGAGAAACCAGGATACGTGAAATCCTAACTTGAAAGTTTAGACGAGAAGAGAAAACAACGTTGCACTTCCTTACCAGAAAAAGGGAGGGTGGGTGGGGAAAGAAATAAAAGAACAGAATTCCTACTCTCACGTTTCATTTTTCCTATATAGCTACAAAATAGTTTCTAGACTCAACTGCGACCAGTAAAAGGGATCCTACAGGCAGACAGGCTCTGATACCATTTGTCGCACCCGGACTTCTAGAGGATACTCACAGCCCGCTAAACAGTAGATAATTGGCTTACGGGGCTTACCGGCACCCGCATCTCAATATGAGTAGGCCAACACGTAAACGTGTGACAACCAACCTCTACTATTCATCGTCTGCGTAAACCATCCCATAGAAATCCGACTACTTCCATTGACGTACTTCATAACATACACACATGGTACGTCAACGGCATTTGAACAAGTGATATCACAACAAACTCTAAGACACAAAGAAATAGAAATAAGTTGCAAATAGCTCTCACTAGAGCAGAGATAGCAAATACAATCATCCAGAGGACACATGTCCCAACAAGTCATCATTACATCACAGCGGAAGCATCCAAAGTGTCTGAGTACAGACAAGATCCAAATAGGCCTAAGAGGCCGGAAACGAAAAGACGGAGCCCATCCACGATGTCTCGGATCCTACCCGGGTCCGCTATCTACTCGTCAGCAGCCTCGTCATACTCCACGTAGTAGCCACCATGGGGATCCTCGGAACCGTAGTCTGCAGAACACGCAGCCCCAAAGGGGTCAGTACAGACGAGTACTGGCAAGCAAGACGCACAAGATACCAAAGTGTACCCGGCAACACCAAGTACAGGTGCTTTGGGTTCAACGGAAGATAGGTGATACAAAAGTGCGGCAGCGGGCTGCCTAACCAACTACAGAGACACGCTACAACATCCGGCTAAAAGAGAGGGATAAGATAGCGTGTCGGAACCAACTACCACTATCCTCGAACAAACCCATCCTGGATCTCGCCCCTTATCCAAAGAAGCAATCCGAGGATAACTCACACAGTTGGATTAATGAAGGTTCAAGTTATTGTGACAATATGCCTATTACTAGTCAACTTATTATTGATTAGGTGTAAGTTGTCTAATCCTTGTTAGCCAGCCCTATCACCAAGTCATCCATAACCGCGGACAACACGGCTTCTCGAGAAGATTTAACCCTGCAGGGGTGCACCAATTCGGCCGTACACGTAAGAATATCCTGCCAGACGGGGATCAAACCCACCAAGCGAGGCACTCTACACAACCCAACTCTTCTTCGCATCAAGCCCAAAGAACCACGTGCTGTGCGTGCGCGGCTAATCGAGCCCCCACGAAGAAAAGGGGGACCCTCATAGCACTGGAAGACCACGCTGCCCTAAATGCCGACTACAAAAGTTCCACCCTGGCGCCGAGGGTTCGTACCTGCATATGCGTGCATCAAATGGAAAACCCGAACTAAGTGTGGCGATTTGGACGAGATGCGAATCGAATCAAAATTGCGGGGGGCGCCCATACACGCTTCCCACATGCGGTTAGCGCGCTCAACATGGATCCAGAGGACAAGAACTTTTCCTGAGTTCGACACTAGCAGGCCTCAAAACCATACCCGGCCTCCTGCCGGTGCCTTATCATCAAATTAGCATTACCTCAAACATTAACAGGTTGTTGTTTAAACATCGAGCCCCAGAACATAATAAATATGGTAAAAGAAATAACGGACATCAGACTCGAGCATAAACAACCCTAAGCATGCTAGTAAGACACAGGCAACAAGCAACATGGTTATAGGTGTGGAGGTGAGGCTATATCAAGGTTACAGGATAACATGTGATAGGATCGGAACACAAGCAACGAATCTTAAGGCTAGCAGGATAGACAACGGAAAGTATCGATATCCAGAGTGGAAAGGACACAATGGTTCAGGTGAGTGAATACTTGCCTGCAAACTCAGTAGCCTGGTACTGGGCTAACTCCTCTGAAGTAGTGTCGTAAACCTCGTCTGTCTCAACGTCGTCGTCTATTCGATAAGAAGCAAACAAACAACGCAGAGAGACAAACAATCAATAACATGGCATAATGCACAATCATGGGATGATGCATGAAAATTTAATTGATGCATCAAAGATAAACTAGTTGACATGGTAACATAATTAAATGGACCTATATGCAATTTAGATTGCATATGGAGAAACCCATGAATTAAGGTTGGATTAAATGATCTACAACTAACCATCATGTGAAAGTTGATTAGAATGATGCATGGATGAAGAAAACAATAAGAAAACAACAATAGCTTCAATTTGAAAAGTTGTTTACCAAGTTTGGAAATTTATTTATTAAGTTATGTAATTTGGCTTCTTAAATGAGTTACACAAGCATTTGTTGTTTTCACCCATTTTAATTGTTCAAAACAGGTAACAAAAATTATATTTGGAAAGAACACAAAATTTTAGATGGAATACATGTTTCATTTGTTGAAAAAGGAATTAAAATGAATTAGTTATTAATTTGACAATTTTAAATGCATTAAATAAGAAACAGTTGTTTTCAGCAATTTAAATTATTCAAAACAGAAAACAAAGTTTATATTTGTAAAGCTTATTCAATTTTTCACGGAAAACATATTTTACATGTTGGAATTGGATTTGAATTGCCCAAGTTATGAATTTTGCAATTTAAAAGGTTTAATTAAAGCATTGAATTATTGCACCACTTTTAATTAGGAAAAAAAGTAAACAAATTGTATTGAAAAGGTTGAAAACATGTAGCAAATGTTTCACTGAACATTTTGAGCTATTAAACATAATTTTTGGATCATTATTGAATTTATTATGCAATTTTTCATAGTCATTTTTATTCTGCCCCTTTTAGTAAACAGAGGGAAACATGTTCAAATTTAATTCAATTGTGACCAAATAAAATACCAATGTGTAGAGTTTGTTAAGACAAATTTTTAGAGCCCAAGTTTGCTCAAATTGGATGAACTGAACTCAAGTTATGAAATTCCAAAGTTTCAAATTTTTATTGCATTTTCTGTATTTAATTATTTAGTGCAAAAATTATTACAGAAACATGTTGCAATTTTGTTACTAATAGAAAGAGCACAAGATTATGAATCCACAGAAACTTGAATCATCGAAATTGGAGCAATATTCAATTTGTTATGGAATTTACAATTAAGGCTCAGATCTGTTTTTCTGGAATTCGGGAAAAAAAAGAAAAAAGTGGAAAAAAGGGGGTGGCTTTGCGCCTAAGGGGAATCGAACCCGGGGCTGCTGGGTGTGCGCACGGGGGTGCTACCAGTGGGTTAGCTGCTCGGTTGGTGAATGATACAGAGGCGCGGGGGTTTTGAGGTAAGGGGTGCGGATACATGCCGAAACTGAACGTAACTGAACCGATCGGGAAAACAGGAGACGACTGCGTCGATCGACGGCGAGTGCTCGCCGGCGTGGGTGCGCCGGGGCGCTGGGCGTGCGCCCGCGGGGCAGAGGGGAGGAGAGAGAGGAGAGAGGGGAGAGGCTCACCACGGGCCCGAGCGTCGAGGAAGCAGCGGTCGATGGCGACAGAGAAGAAAAGCGGTGACGGAGAGGCGCTCGCCGTCGACGATCCTGTGCCTCCCGGGCCCCGTCAAGGATGCGAGGAGGGAGAGGGCGACGAGGGCGTTCCGTTCCCGCCGTCGCGGAGGGTTGGCGACGAGCGTAGCGGCGGCGGTGGCGAGCTCAAGAACCGGCCATGGAGGCCATGGCAAGGTTCAGAGAAGGAATTACAGGGAGGAGGTAGGGAAAGGAAGAGGGGAGAAAGGAGAAGGTGGCAGCTGGAGGAGGAAGAAGGGTGAGGGCTAGGGTTTGGAGGGGAGAGGGGTAGAAATAGGAGGAGGAGGTGGGAGCAGGTGCTCCGCAGGTGGGGGAGGTCGCTCCTCCTCTGTCTCCGTACAGAGGAGGAAGACGACAGAGGTGGGGGGTGCGCCTGGGCTTGTGGGCATGTGGTGGGCTGGCCCAATTGGGCTGGTCTGCCCTCCCCTTCTTCTTTTTTTTTTGCTGTTTATGTTTCTATTTTTTTTTGCTGAAAAGAAAAGAAAGAAAAGAATGGGTTTTTGGTTTGAGAAAATTTTGGGGTTAATTTTTTATAAGTTATTTATTGCAAAAACACAGTTGTGCAACTTTTTGTTTTCAAAAAATTTAAAGTTTGTTGCTGTTTGAAAATTCAAATGAATTTGAGTGCAAATTTGCAATAATTGATTTATTGAAACTTAAGCAAGTTTAAAGTTTGGAATTTCAAGTTTATTGGAAACAATTGGATGTTTTGATTTGAATGTTCCATTTGAAAAAAATGTAACAGAACAAGTATGAACAAGGATTTGAATTGTTGTTTGAAAATCAAATGGAAAACAATTGAAAACAAATGCAATGCTTATGATGACATGATGCAAAACATAAATTAACAAGGAGCAAGCATTGTAATGGTGTTTTTCATACTTGGGATGTTACATTTAGTAAGATTGAAAACATGGGGGTTTTATTAATAAGGAAAATGATATTGTGGTAGTTATTTCTAGTTATAATGGAATATTGTAGAATTCCATTATACCTTTAGAATCAAGTTTATAAGTTAAACAAAAAATTTTGTGTTTTAATTATTTTAGTTGAAAAATGTTTTTCTCTTTAATTTTGTATATCATTTTATGCTTTCTGAAAATATTTGAATAAGTTATTAATTTATTAATTTTAAATGAATTAAATGATTAGGAAAAATATTGCACACATGAAAACTTGGTCAAATGACCTTGAAAACATCATAGGTGGATTGCATTTATCATTTGGAGCATTTTGGTATATAACTTGTATTTTTCTGAACTTTTGAATTATTTATTATTTTTCTCAAATTTTAAATGAATTAATTTAAATTCAAAATATTTAATTTTAAAACTTTATCACATATTTTTAAAAAGTTCATAAACATATAGATCATATTTTTCTGATTAATCTGGTATATTACTTTTATTTTTCTGATTTATAGAACTTAAGTTATTGATTTAATAAGATTAGGGTTTATTCTGTTTTAAATTGACAGGTGGGACCCACCTGTCAGGTTGGATTTAATTAAAAAGAAAAACAAATTACGACGTCATGCTGACGTCGAGCTTAGGTCATCACCGGAGGGATTGCTACTGTGAGACTCAAATCGGATGATCTAGTTGAAATTAATCGAATTGAGATACATGGCATGATAGAGGAGATCAAGGGAAAGCTAAGGTTTGCAGCGGTGTGACCAAATGGTCATTGGGGACTCACCGGCGTCCACTAGCGCGACGAACGGCGATGGTGTACGGTGACGGAGGGAAAATCGTCGTCCCAATTACGAATGGAAAGCACCCTGAGCTACAGAGGCTCACCCTGAGCGCGATGATGAGGTCGAGGAAGCAAGGGTTCGCCAGAATCGACCGGAATAGACCGCGGCATCCGACGGTCGGTGACGGAGAAGAGGACCCGATTCGGCCTCCTCCGATCTTCCCAGCAAACGAAACTCGCTGGAGAGGAAGAGTACAACAAGGCGGAGCTCGTGCTGGTCTCGGTTTCTCCGGGGACGACCGGAATCAACGGCAATGGTCGGCGGCCATGGGAATAGGGTTTCAGGTTCATGTATAGCGAGAGATTGAGTGCATGGGATGGAGAGAGAAGTGAAGAGGAACACGGCGACCTTCTCCTTCTTATCCTCGATGAGGGGCGGCCAAGCAAGACGTGGCGTGGCGGCTGCCACGGCGACGATCTCCTCTGCCTTCTGGCAGAGGAAGAAGAAGAGGAAAAAGAAATGTCAAATTTCAATACCCCCTGAAGTTTCTGAAATTTACAGCTTGGTCCTTCTGTCTTTAAAACGGAGAAGAAAACACTGTTTTCAGGGCTTATTTGTAAACATAAAAATTATTAAAAATCATATTTGGATTCCTTATCAAATTTTACATCTCACCATGTTTTGTTTTGGTGAATTTGAAGAATATTTGTATTTTTTATTTAGGGTGCTAGTTTAAGTGGTTTTGTTGTTTTCTCTTCATTTTATTTATTAAATGGCTTCAAAAATTATCCTAGACAATATTGTAAGGAACACACAACAAACATGTGGTTTAATAAGGTGGTATAACTTAATTGAACAATTTTAGATACAGTTTCTTACAGAAAGTAATTTGGTAAAACTACTTGGTAATGTTCTATGCTCTGTTATGAAAATCATTTAATAGAGAATTTTATTCCCTGTCAAACCAAATGGTGTTGGTTAATGAATGAATTTGTTTTCTTTTTACGAGGATTTGTTATTTTCATAGTAGTAAATCTTATCCATTTTTTGTTGACATCTTACTTAGATGTGTGTAAGAAAGGGTTGTTGTTTTTTTAGTACTTGATTAAATGAAAATTTTGAGTGGCTTTGAAATCTTATTTGTTTGTTTTCCACCAGGTTCCAAGTATAAATATTATCCCATGCTTGTTTTCAGAAACAAGTGATCATCTGTATGGCTATGTGTAGATGAATTTTTGTTATCATCTCTTAGTCTTATCTAGGAAAAGGATTTGGAAAACAAGGTATTAAGCTTGTTTTCATCTACCTCCACATATCAAGACATGTGGATGCAATGGCTTGCTATTATTTTATACTTGATAATTGTTTCCATTTAATATATTATTATGAGTTCCTCATTTCTGATGGGCTTGACAAGGCATAGAAGTTATAGATCTTCTAATATTACCTAATACTTCACTGAATAATTTCTTATACTCCCTTACCGAGGCAGTGTTGCTCCTTGTTGACTTATGTTTCTTGATGTTCTTGTCACTGGTTGCCACTAGTCTTCTGTTATAACCCTTGTCCATTGCAGGTAGGTTCCTCTCTTGGTTTCCAACCTCAACTGTCTCACCATTGTGGTGAAAACATCCAATTATTCCAAGCAAGGATTTTACTTAGATGATTGTAAAAATGTGAGTTTATTTTATGACATCAAGTTGCCATGTGCATATAAGAAGAATTTGTTAACAAGTGGGCCAGACTTGCCTCCAAATTACTAATCATATACAATAGGCTGAGATGTACTAGATTATCAAACCTTATGCTTGTGTGAGTATGACACTCAATTGTTTGAGTATACAAAAGTGGTCTGTTAACAAGGTAATTAGTCTTGTTACCAAATTAATTCTATATAACACTAACATTGGAATATCACACTATTTCAAGAGACTTAATAAGATCATATCAAGATCTAAGAGTTTCCAATTACTCTTATAGAAGATTAGAGTAGCACTTCTAGCACACTCTAAATAATATTCTTGGAGATCATCCTATGGGAATTCCTCATTTCTGGTGAGTTGCTTCTCTTGCAGAATGATGCAGAGAAGATTGGAAAACAAGATAATCTGGACAAGTAGAAAGATCTTGATTAAGACTTAGTTAATCTTTTATTCTTCTTCAATATACTTGTTATTTTGTTTCCCATAAGATATGTTCTTATGACATACATAATTGGGTTTTCTTAGTTTCCAATTTACTTCCTCTCATAGAGGTTATAACTTGTTATTCCTTAGTTGTATCCAGAGATACTTTAATTGTTGAATGATGATTTGGATAGAAATGTGGAGTGTTTGTGGAATGATGACTTAATAGTAAGTTGACAAAATGGTTCATTGAGGTGTTGATATCTCATATGATCACTTGTATAAGATGATTGAGACAATGAGCATATGAAGGTTATTGGAGTTTAATGATCTATGTCATAGTTGTTAGTTGTTTTCTCAGGTGTCTTGATTTTACTTTATATCCTTCCTTGGTAATCTTTGTCATGCCTAATGTAGTCATAGAAATTTGGAAAGGTCATATGTAATGATCAAGGTTTAACAATAGTTTAAGAAGATTTATATCTTCACTTAGGTACTTCTTTTATGGTTGAGGAGATATGTACATATTCGATAAATATGTTAATACAATTATCATGTCATTTCCCACTGGTGGGTTTTGAGTTAACACTCATGGTTATCATTTATGTTCTATTGAACCTTTGTTATTTACTTGTGAAGGTGCACTTAGTAGTTATTAGATAATTTAGAAAGATGGTGTGTGAATGGTTTATAACTTAAAAAGTTTTTGTTTGAGAGGACATAACACCTCTGTTGATGAGATGGTTCAAATGTTTATTACTCATTGGGGAAGTATGATTATTACTTGTCTGATTTGGGTACTCACCCCTCTTTGGGTTGTAGATACCTAACGAATTATCCCAAGTCACTTAAAGACTTGTGGTTAAGGTTGTTGAGAGCTTGTGTTGGTCACAACCAATTATGGTTTGAGTAATCAGATGATTTAGTTACTTAAAATACTTGTTATAAAGATCACTCCAAATGTACTCTTGACTAGATGAACTAGACATATTTCATCATGTCAAGTGAAACATTGGTCACTTTGATTCGTTTAAACTTTCACGCCAAAATTTCCCGTATTTTTAGATGCATGCTTTGCAAATGCACATATTATATTTAGATCCTTATAACCTCCCAAACACTGGGATGTTACAGTATCTCCCCCTTAACAAGAACTTCGTCCCGAAGTTCGACCTCTCTCACGTAAAAAAATTGGTAGGGAGAACTTTTGTAGACGGTTGATTCTTCACAATTGTTTTCTTGTGTTTACCTTGGCATCTGTAGCCTCTTGTCTGGATTGTTCACCTTCCACTGTCTTGCATAATGATCTAATAACTTGCCTGTTATTAGGCGTACCCTGTTTTTTTACTATACCTCTGTACTGGTCTCACGAAGAACACGTGGTATTTCCACCACATAGTGGATACCAAGTTTCATGCTCCAATTCATAGGTATTGTTTCCTACCTCTCAGAACTTTCTGAAGAACATTTGTACATCCACCAGGTGATGAATAACCAATAAGATTCTTCCGG
Organism: Alopecurus myosuroides; assembly: GCA_028641055.1. Taxonomy (NCBI): domain Eukaryota; kingdom Viridiplantae; phylum Streptophyta; class Magnoliopsida; order Poales; family Poaceae; genus Alopecurus; species Alopecurus myosuroides. The sequence goes on from CM054058.1 coordinate 184,509,690, forward strand.
TACACTGGATATTGTCTATGGTTAGGACTCCATTTGGTTGAATCTACTAGTCTTAAGAAAGACTGCTCGAAGAAACAGGTATAACATAATGTATATTGACTTAGACTAATCTATCTAGTGAAAATATCTTCGGGTTTCCTCGAGTTTTAACTTTTTCCTAAAAATAACTACAACTTATTCCACTGGTTACTTCCTATGGTCCTTCTACATCTTTGGTTTGTCTTCTACGGGGCAACTCTATAAGTTTATTTATCGAACTTCTACATGTTTCCTTCTAGGATATAACTACTCATGTGATTTTCTTCTCATCACTTGTGGTATATCTCCATGTGTTGATGAAGTATGACACCAACTCCAAGCAAAATGTGGAATGTGGTCCATTCCCATCAGTGGATTTATTGATCTCTGCCTTCTTGACTTCAAGGACTTCCAGAGCTTTGGTAGATGCTTCCATCTGCTGATAATTCAGACCGCTCTCATTCTAATCCTATACCCTCTAGACCAGTAACATCAATAAAAAACTCAGTGTTTGCACATGCATTTGCACATCAAGTTCAATCTTCATGTACAGATCTAGTCAATCAAAGATCCAAATAAGATCCAATAAATCCCAAATGCATTTATCACTCATGCATTAAAAGCCTGTGAAATAGAAGTACTTAGAGTAAAACATCTCAAGTACCAAGGCCCTTAAATGCTATACACTACAAGTATGTATATAGTACCTTATAATCGTAATCTCCACAACCACTCTTTGACTTGATAATTACTCCTATTGCATGCCTTACTGCAATGAAATAAACCAAGACAAAATGATCATATAGTAGTTGTTGTCTAACTTGGTTCCATATAGGACTAAGTACCATGTAAATTAAAGTACTTCATCTTGGTTATGATAAGCTTCTCATAACATCTGTTGATCCTTCATGTTGTTGATCACACCTTAGGAGTAGTAATGTAGCTTCCATCAATGCTTATGCCTTCTCCTAGTTCTATACTATATGATGATCATTCACCTCTAGACTTGATAACTAAGGATACGGTATATACCCCATAGTTACCAAGTTTTAATAACTCTTAATGATTCTCGACGTCCATTCTTGATGACTCCTATACTAACGCAATACCATGTTCTACTCCATCATATGCATTCATAGAATGGGGTAATCATCCCTTTGACTTAATCATCTCTGACTATGTTAGAATTCTTTTTCTTAATGGAACTAGTACTTACTAAACTTATAACTATTCATACCTAGGTATAAAGAAATTCGATAAGTATATTTACTCAAGTTGAGTAAGAATAATTCTATACAACTATGATTATATCATTCTCAAGTGGATGATCATCATAGTTGTAGGAAATGTGGTTTAGATAAGATGGCTTCCTATAGTCATTACCAACCTACAGATCTCCTAAAAGGGTTTTAAACCTAAGGTCGCTTCGCTCTGATACAATCTGTGGTGACCCAGCACACCACTGCATGTGTAGTGCGCAAGTCGATGACATAATACTCACAGAAGGACTTATCCGTGAATATTACATCCCTCGGAGTAGTACAACAGAAACATAGCAGGACCACGCAAAACTATAGGATACAAACTTCATTACAAAATCTTGAGAATCTCCTTGAAGAATCAAAGAAGATCTCATACAAATGAACATCAGAAGAAGCAATTCGAAGATCCAAGCTGGAGAAGAACTCTAGCTCAAAACTAAATCCACTACGGCTGATGTCAGCCCTAGTATATGGCTTGAAACATCTAAGTCCAAGAATGGGCTCCACCTACACCTTGATAGCATCTCATCCACCAGCGTTGTTGATGATGATGCTTTACCGGCTAAGTAAGAGATCAGTCCACCTAGCTTCATGAGGTAGTGATGGCTTCACGATGACGACTTCCATAAGGCTTCAACTCTAAGCAGGGGGTCAAACGGGAACGAATGAGTAACGAGCGTTACTCAGCAAGTTCATGATATATAGTGGGTAGTTTGATGCACTATCTACAGCTTTAGACTTGAAAGAGTCATAAGCTAATGCAAGGTTTTGTAAATCTTCCTTCAAGAGGTTGCTCTTAATTCCGAAAACTATGCCCGCCAGACCATCACAGGACTAGAACTTCATGGAGTTGCCTTTCCTGTAGCGTTCGCAGTTCCTTCCCAGAACAGGGGGTAACATGCCACATCCTTTTACACTCTGCAGAGGTGCGTTACTTTACCCATGGGCGACCAAGACCATGTTGCACGACCAGGTGTACATTCCTGTCCACTCCCACTCAGGTGTGGGGCCCGGTTGTTGGTCCAAGCCAAACTGTGCTTCTTCGCACAACGCATGCCCACACATTTCTGCCAGCAGGTTGAACCCCTGATTCCACCCCTCACGATGGATATCTAGGCGCCCCTGGCAGACCATCATAGACCCCAGAGTCCGTGGGAATTAAGGGATCCCACCCATGTGCATGTAGTCTCGCAAGACCTACAACGTACGTCTCTGGCAGCCCGTTGACATGCGAACGAGAGAAGATCACAGCTGACTTGCTCCCCCCATAGAAGACCCATGGTCAACGTGGAATTTACGACGCACCGAGTTATGACGACATTTGTGATTAATTCCTAGGTAATACTTTCCCATGCAGATGGAACCTTCCTTTGACCTATTCATCTTACCATGGTCCCATCCGCCCACCAAACAGAACACTACCACTCGGGTAGTCATTCAATTAGTCATATTATTATAAAAATTGGATCATGCATTCATTTGAGAGTAGGTGATAATACGATAGGGTTTTTGCAAATAGTTCGTTATGAGATACTGCAAAGGATACGAGCAAGTCATGAACTTGCCTAAGATTGAAATAACAATAATAATCCATGTCTTCGAGGTTCTAGGGCCTCGTAGAGAAACCCCGAGATCTGAAGATAGTAAAGTAGTCCCAGTAAGGACTACAGAAAACACTGGCAATATGATACATGCATAGTAATGAGATGGATCGTGAAATACCCTCGAAAATACCCCAGCTTACAAGTGTAATCCACGTTTGATATGATAAGTTAATCACACAGTTTTTAGGTGAGTTGTTTTATTACTTGTGGTGATGTTGTTATTACTTCTTTTAGACTTACATGTGTTTCACTTTTACTTAACAAACAATTTTTATCATTTTTGGGTTATAAATGGTTATCACATGATTAAACGAAAAAACAATATCATGGAAAACAACTATTAAAAAGATAATAAACATTTTTGATTTCATGTTCAAAAGTGTAGAGCTAATGATAAGGATTTTAATTGAAAATGATGATTTAATACAACTAACTCTATCATCACATAACTTGATAATGACCGGTGATGATAGGTTTAGTAAGTATGTAAACATGAGGGTTTTATTAAGAAGGAAAATGACATTATGGTAGTTATTTCTAGTTATAATGGAATATTATAGAATTCCATTATACCTTTATAGTAAAGTTTATAAGTTAAACAAAATGTTTTGTGTTTGACATATTTTAGTTGAAAATGTTTTTCTCTTTAATTTGGTATATCATTTTATGCTTTCTGAAAATATTTGAATAAGTTATTAATTTATTAATTTTAAATGAATTAAATGATTAGGCAAAATATTGCACACATGAAAACTTGGTGAAATGACCTTGAAAACATCATAGGTGGATTGCATTTATCATTTGGAGCATTTTGGTATATAACTTGTATTTTTCTGATTTTTTGAATTATTTATTATTTTTCTCAAATTTGAAATGAATTAATTTAAATTCAAAATATTTAATTTTTTAACTTTATCACATATTTTTAAAAAGTTCATAAACATATAGATCATATTTTTCTGATTAATCTGGTATATTAATTTTATTTTTCTGATTTATGGAACTTAAGTTATTGATTTAATAAGATTAGGGTTTATTCTGTTTTAAATTGACAGGTGGGACCCACCTGTCAGGTTGGATTTAATTAAAAAGAAAAACAAATTACGATGTCATGCTGACGTCGGGCTTAGGTCATCACCGGAGGGATTGCTACTGTGAGACTCAAATTGGATGTTCTAGTTGAAATTAATCGAATTGAGATACATTGCATGATAGAGGAGATCAAGGGAAAGCTAAGGGTTGCAGCGGTGTGACCAATTGGTCACCGGGGACTCACCGGCGCGACGAACAGCGACGATGTACGGTGACGGAGGGAAAATCGTCATCCCAATTACGAATGGAAAGCACCCTGAGATGCAGAGGCTCACCCTGAGCGCGATGATGAGGTCGAGGAAGCAAGGGCTCGCCGGAATCGACCGCGGCATCCGGCGGCCGGTGACGGAGAAGAGGACCCGATTCGGCCTCCTCCGGTCTTCCCGGCAAACGAGACTCGCTGGAGACGAAGAGTACAACAAGGCGGAGCTCGTGCTAGTCTCGGTTTCTTCGGGGACGACCGGAATCAACGGCAATGGCCGGCGGCCATGGGACTAGGGTTTCGGGTTCATGTACAGAGAGAGAGAGAGATTGAGTGCACGGGAGGGAGAGAGAAGTGAAGAGGAACACGACGACCTTCTCCTTCTTATCCTCGACGAGGGGCGGCCAAGCAAGACGTGGCCTGGAGGCTACCACGGCGACGAACTCCTCTGCCTTCTGGCAGAGGAAGAAGAAGAGGAAAAAGAAATGCCAAATTTCAATACCCCCTGAAGTTTCTGAAATTTACAACTTGGTCCTTCTGTCTTTAAAACGGAGAAGAAAACACTGTTTTCAGGGCTTATTTTTAAACATAAAAATTATTAAAAATCATATTTAGATTCCTTATCAAATTTTACATCTCACCATGTTTTGTTTTGGTGAATTTGAAGAATATTTGTATTTTTTATTTAGGGTGCTAGGTTAAGTGTTTTTGTTGTTTTCTCTTCATTTTACTTATTAAATGGCTTCAAAAATTATCCTAGACAATATTGTAAGGAACACACACCAAACATGTGGTTTAACAAGGTGGTATAACTTAATTGAACAATTTTAGATACAGTTTCTTACAGAAAGTAATTTGGTAAAACTACTTGGTAATGTTCTATGCTCTGTTATGAAAATCATTTAATAGAGAATTGCATTCCCTGTCAAACCAAATGGTGTTGGTTCATGAATGAATCTGTTTTCTCTTTATGAGGCTTTGTTATTTTCATAGTTGTAACTCTTATCCATTTTTGGTTGATATCTTACTTAGGTGTGCGTAAGAAAGGGTTGCTTTTTTTTAGTACTTGATTAAATGAAAATTTTGAGTGGCTTTGAAATCTTATTTGTTTGTTTTCCACCAGGTTCCAAGTATGAATATTATCACATGCTTGTTTTAGAAACAAGTGATCATTTGTATGGTTATGTGTAGATGGATTTTTGTTATCATCTGTTAGTCTTATCTATGAAAATGATTTGGAAACAAGGTATTAAGCTTGTTTTCATCTACCTCCACATATCAAGACATGTGGATGCAATGGCTTGTTATTATTTTATACTTGATAATTGTTTCCATTTAAGATATTATTATGAGTTCCTCATTTCTGATGGGCTTGACCAGGCATAGAAGTTATAGATCTTCTAATATTACCTAATGCTTCACTGAATAATTTTTTATACTCCCTTACTGAGGCAGTGTTGCTCCTTGTTGACTTATGTTGCTTGATGTTCTTGTCACTGGTTGCCACTAGTCTTCTGTTATAACCCTTGTCCATTGCAGGTAGGTTCCTCTCTTGGTTTCCAACCTCAACTGTCTCACCATTGTGTTGAAAACATCCAATTATTCCAAGCAAGGATTTTACTTAGATGATTGTAAAAAATGTGAGTTTATTTTATGACATCAAGTTGCCATGTGCATATAAGAAGAATTTGTTAACAAGTGGGCCAGACTTGCCTCCAAATTACTAATCATATACAATAGGCTGAGATGTAATAGATTATCAAACCTTATGCTTGTGTGAGTATGACACTCAATTGTTTGAGTATACAAAAGTGGTCTGTTAACAAGGTAATTAGTCTTGATTCAAAACTACTTCTATATAACACTAACATTGGAATATCACACTATTTCAAGAGAGTTAATAATATCAATCAAGATATAAGAGTTTCCAAGTACTCTTGTAGAATATTAGAGTAGCACTTCTAGCACACTCTTAATAATCTTCTTGAAGATCTTCCTGTGGTAATTCCTCATTTGTGGTGAGTTGCTTCTCTTGGAGAATGATTTAGAGAAGATTGGAAAACAAGATAATCTGGACAAAGTAGAAAGATCTTGATTAAGACTTAGTTAATCTTTTATTCTTCTTCAATATACTTGTTATTTAGTTTCCCATAAGATATGTTCTTATGACATACATAATTATGTTTTCTTAGTTTCCAATTTACTTCCTCTCATAGAGGTTATAACTTGTTGTTATTCCTTAGTTGTATCCATAGATACTTTAATTGTTGAATGATGATTTGGATAGAAATGTGGAGTGTTTGTGGAATGATGAATTAATAGTAAGTTGATCAAATGGTTCATTGAGGTGTTGATATCTCATATGCTCACTTTTATAAGATGATTGAGAAAATGATCATATGAAGATTATTGGAGTTTAATGATCTATGTCATAGTTGTTAGTTGTTTTCTCAGGTGTCTTGATTTTACTTTATATCCTTCCTTGGTAATCTTTGTCATGCCTAATGTAGTCATAGAAATTTGGAAAGGTCATATGTAATGATCAAGGTTTTACAATAGTTTAAGAAGATTTATATCTTCACTTAGGTACTTTTTTTATGTTTGAGGAGATATGTACACATTCGATAAATATGTTAATACAATTATCATGTCATTTCCCACTTGTGGGTTTTGAGTTAACACTCATGGTTATCATTTATGTTCTATTGAACCTTTGTTATTTACTTGTGAAGGTGCACTTAGTAGTTATTAGATAATTTAGAAAGATGGTGTGTGAATGGTTTATAACTTAAAAAGTTTTTGTTTGAGAGGACATAACACCTCCGTTGATGAGATGGTTCAAATGTGTATTACTCATTGGGGAAGTATGATTATTAATTGTGTGATTTGGGTACTCACCCCTGTTTGGGTTGTAGATACCTAATGAATTATCCCAAGTCACTTAAAGACTTGTGGTTAAGGTTGTTGAGAGTTTGTGTTGGTCATAACCAATTATAGTTTGAGTAATCAGATGATTTAGTTACTTAAAATACTTGTTATAAAGATCACTCCAAATGTACTCTTGACTAGATGAACTAGACCTATTTCATCATGTCAAGTGAAACATTGGTCAGTTTGATTCGTTTAAACTTTCGCGCCAAAATTTCCCGTATTTTTAAATGCATGCTTTGCAAATGCACATATTATATTTAGATCCTTATAAACTCCCAAACACCGGGATGTTATGTTGCACCCGGACTTCTAGAGGATACTCGCAGTTCCGTTGAACAGTAGTGGGTTGGATTACGGGGCTTACCGGCACCCGCATCTCTTACGAGTAGGCCAACACACGTATGTGTGACAACCAACCCCTATCTGTTCAGCGTCTACGTAAACCATCCCATAGAAATCAGGATACTACCATTGACGTAGTTCATACCATACACACATGGTATGTCAACGGCGTTGAACAAAATGATAACACAACAGATCTCTAAGACACAAAAGATGGAAATAAGTTGCAAATAGCTCTCAATAGAGCAGAGATAGCAAATACAATCATCCAGAGGACACATGTCCCAACATAACATCATTACATCTCAGCGGAAGCATTCAAAGGGTCTGAGTACAGACAAATCCAAATAGGCTTAAGAAGCCAGGAATGAAAAGAAGACGGAGCCCATCCACGATGTCTCGGATCCTGCCCGGGTCCGCTACCTACTCGTCAGCAGCCTCGTCAAACTCCACGTAGTAGCCGTCACGGGGATCCTCGTAAGCGTAGTCTGCGGAAACCACAGCCCCAAAGGAGTCAGTACATAAACGTACTGGCAAGCAAGACTCACAGTTCACCAAAGTGTAGCCCGTCAACACCAAGCACAGATGCCTTGGGTTCAACGGAAGAAAGGGATATAAAAGATGCTGCAACTGGCTGCACTAACCAACTACAGAACATACTACAACTTCCGGCTATCAGAAAGGGAATAAGATAGCGTATCGTAACCAACTACAACTAACCACCACACAAACCCATCCTGGATCTCGCCCCTTATCCCAAGAAGCAATCCGAGGATAACTCACACAGTGGGATTAATGAAGGATCAAATTGTTGTGTCAATAAGCCTATTACTAGTCAAGTTATCATTAGCTAGGTGTAAGTTGTTCTGAGTACTTGTTAGCCAGTACTTTCACCAAGTCAACCATAACCGCGGAAAACACGGCTTCTCGAGAAGATTTATCCCTGCAGGGGTGCACCAATTTGGCCGTACACGTAAGAATAACCCGCCAGATGGGAAGGCCTTTCCCACCAAGCGGGGCACTCAACACAACTCAACTCTTCTTCGCATCAAGCCCAAAGCACCACGTGCTGTGCGTGCGCGGCTAATCGAGCCCCACGAAGAAAAGGGGACCCTCATAGCACTGGAAGACCACGCCGCCCTAAATGCCGACTACAAAAGTTCCACCCTGGCCTCGGGTTCGTACCTGCATATGCGTGCATCAAATGGAAAGCCCGAACTAAGTGTGGCGATTTGGACGAGATGCGAATCGAATCAAATTGAGGGGGGCGCCCATACACGCTTCCCACATGCGGATAGTGCGCTCATCATGGATCAGTAGACAAGACCCTTTTCCTAATTAGGGTCGACACTAGCAGGCCTCAAAACCACGCCGGGCCTCCTGCCGGTGCCTTATCAGCAATTTATTATTACCTCAAATTAACAGGTTGTTGTTTAACATCGAGCCCCAGAATATAATCAAATATGATAATAGAAAGTAACTGATAACAGACTCGAGCAAAACAACCCTAAGCATGCTAGTAAGACACGGGCCCAAGCAACGGGGTTATAGGACTGGAGGTGAGGCAATATCAGGGTTCAGGGTATCACGTGATAGGTTCGTAACAGAAGCAACGATACATATGGCTAGCAGAAATAGACAACGGAAAGTATCGGTAACCAATGTTGAAAGGAACACAATGGTTCATGTGAGTGATAACTTGCCTGCAAACTCAGCAGCCTGGTACTGAGCTAGATCCTCAGAAGGGGTGTCGTAAGTATCGTCTGTCTCAACGTCGTCGTCTATCCGAGAAGAAGCAAACAAACAATACAGGAAGATAAACAATCAATATCATGGCATAGTGCACAATCATGGGATGATGCATGACAATTTTATGGATGCATCAAAATAAACTAGTTGACATGGTAACACAATTTAAATGGACACATATGCAATTTTGAGTTGCATATGAAAAGCCCATGAATTTTGGTTGAAACAATTGTTTTCCAATTAACCAACAGGTGAAAGTGGATTAGTATGATGCATGGATGAGGAAAACAACAAAATAACAACAATAGAACCAATTGGAAATAAGGTTTACCAATTTAGAAATTTGTTTATTAAGTTAGGGAATTTTTGGTTCCTTAAAGGGATTACACAAATAGTTGTTTTTTTCACCAATTTAAATTGTGCCAAATAAACAACAAAACTCATATTTGAAAAGAACACAAAATTTTAGTTGGATTACATGTTTCAATTATTGAAAAAGGAATTACAATAATTTAATTATGAATTAAACAAGATTAAACAAGTTTTAAATGAATTTAAAACAAGTTTGAAAATTATTTGAATTTTATTCGTTCCAAACATAAATTCAAGTTCATATTTGAAAATTTTATACTTTTCTAGTTTGAAAACATATTTTACATGTTCAAAAATAATTTAATTTGAGCAAGTTATGAATTTAGCAAATTTAAATGATTTAAACAAGGTTTAAATTATTTAAGCAATTTTAATTATTCAAACCATGAAACAAAATTTATATTTGAATAGGTGGTTTGAAATAGCATGGAAAACATATTTTATTTGCATTATTTGGATTTAGTATGAATTAGTTATGGATTTTATCAAATTACAAATGAATTGTTTGAATTCAAATTTGGAATGCATTTGGAAAATTCAAAACAGAAAACAAATGTTATAAATAGATAGATAATTTAATTTGGGGCAGTGCACATTTTTTACTTTTATTATTTGGATTTATAAAACAAAAGTTATTAGCAAATTAGTTTCAGGGACCAAACTGTAATTGTTTAGGACTTGTTTTGAAACAGAAAAAGTTAAAATCCTTTTATACCGCACAGATACCTACCCAGGGCACTGCCAATGGGCCCTGGGCCAGCGTGGGCTTGCGTGGCAGCAGCAGTGGCTGACAGGGGGGGCACCCTGTCAGCGCGCTGCGCTAAAAAGATGGGAAATTCCCGTGCGAGAGCCGGGGCTCGAACCCTGGCCTCTCCCGTGCGCGCGCTGTGGCGTTGCCACTGGGGTGAGCGAGCGGATCTTGTCAGTAAACGACGCGCAGACAGGATAAGGTGTAGGTTTTGGTTAACTGAATTTTAACTGGCGCGCGATTGTTTCTGAACCTGACAGAAAACGGAGCGGGGCCGGCGGCGATCACCGCGGCTGCTGGGCTCGTGGTGCTTGCGTGAGGACGTGCACGGGTGCGTGCGCTGCGGGTGGTGATTGCGCCAGACAGAGAGGGAGGAGGTGGAGGCCACGGTGAGCTCACCGGCGATGTAATCGTGGCAAAGGCCCGGTGCAGACACGACGGCGGCGACGTTGAGGATGGCGGCGTGGATCCAGTATTTCTCCGGGCTCGTGGAAGTGTCCAGGAGGTCGACGACGGTGCGGTTGCTCGATTCCCGTGGTCAGGATGGGTGGTGGCGCACGGCAGCGGTGGTGGCCACCATGGATTCAGACAGGGGGCTCGCCGGTGTGAAGTTCAGAGAGGGGAAAAGGGGCAGAGAGGTGGCGATCGGCGGCGGAGCTCGAGGGAAAGGGGTGGAGTGGTGGCTAGGGCATCGAGGGAACCCTAGGGGGTAGATATAGGGGGCTAGGGCGACGGATGGCCGTCGGAGGGGGCTGCTGCCGCCGTGGCATAGCCGGATGCGGCGCCGTACCGCGGGAAGAAAGAGAAAAAGAGGGGCGAACCGGTACGGGCCAGCGTGGAAGTAAGTGGGCTGGGCTCGCGTGGGTTTCCCTCCGCGCGCGCGTTGGTTTTCCTTTTTCTATTTTTTTGTGTTCTGTTTTTTTTTGCAGCAAAAGAAAATGGAAGGATTAGATGGGTTTTAGGGGTAGGAAAAATTTGGAAAAAATGTGGTTGAGTTAGTTTTTATACTAGCAACTAATTGTCAACTTTATTTTCCAAAATTTTCAAATTTAATTTGCTGTTTGTATTTAATTCGAATTTGGAAGAAATTGCTTATTAAGTGACTATTAATGAAAACAAACTTTTTAATAGGGTGAACCCTATGGTTTAATTAGAACAATTGATTAAAGTTGTTTTGGTGATTTTCATAATTTGAAATTGGGTGTTGTTTGGGATTTGAATTTGAATTTGGAATAACATGGGAATTAATTGTTTGATTAAAGGCCACCATTTTAATAGTTGAACATTATGGAATAATTGGAATCAAAATGAGATTTTGGATTGAACTTTTGATTTGAAAAAGATTGTAATCATGACAAGTATGAAACAAAGGTTGAATATTGTTTGAATTTCCATTATGAAAACAAAATAAAAACAGATGCAAAACAAATGCAAACAAAGAATAAATAAGATGACATGATGCAATACTTTAATTAAACAAGGAATCAAACATTCTAGGGGTGTTTTCATACTTGGGATGTTACATGTTACAGCAAGGCGCTACCTCACAATTCTAGAAGGCCCAGTGGAGGCCCACCCGCAAGACTTGCTGGTCAAAAAGGAAAACTCTTACCGACCTAGAGCTAGGGTTTGTAACCCCCCCGGTGTGGTTCGAGACCCAGCTATCTATTTAGACACTGGGAGAACCACGGGGCAGGGAATCCAATCTACTTTTGACCACCATAGCAATAACGTCAAGATCAATCTCTCGGCTTGCGCACCCACCTTTGTAATCTATCTACTCATAATACAGATCTCAAGAGCAGGAGTAAGGGTTTTACCTCTACGAGGGCCCAAAACCTGGGTAAAATCGTGCCCCATGTTAGACGACGATTGTCACCAACGCCTATTCGTTCTCTTAATCGAAACCCTACCGGATCATCCGAGGGACTTGTCGAGATGACTAATCAACAAAAGGGGTGGGAGTGCTCTTCTTTGAATACCGTCACAGTCCAAAACCCATTCCTCCCACCAACAAGCATGTGAGCTTTACATTCATACCTGGCGTATATGTTGTCTTGTCTTCATCTTATCCATCTGCATGCCAGCTTGCTTCGCACGAGTTTTTTGCCCGTCATGGAAGGTCATATCAATTGTTGGATCATGATATGATGCAGCAACTTCAGATGTGCTTTTTTGTTTTTGCTTATCTGCGCCTGGCTTACCACTATGCACACAATCAAATAATAGACTTGGTATTGTCATGGGGGGGGGGGTGCATTTCTTGCGGTGTTTTATTTCATGTTGCCTATGTGAGTTCCGAACCCCATCTTACAGGCGTAATCATTGTTCACCTTCTTTACTTCTTCAATATGTTCAAAAGTCATGCCAACAACTAGAACCACAGGCTGGAATGAAATTTCCTCACCCGCTTCTTCTTTAGCATTCGTAGCAGTACCACTTTTCTCGCTATGGGGTCCAGGGGAAAATGTGTTAGCAACATTTTCTTCTTGCTCATGAGCATCATATCCCTGTTCATACATGGGTTGGTTTAGATCAAAACCACCTAGCACTCCATCCGCAACAAAATCCCGCGCATTTGAAAAATACACATTATAGCATGTAAAAAATGTTGTGAAAAAATCTAAATCAAACTTCTGCTAGAATTCTAATTCTGAACTCAATAATCATGCTCTTTTACACATTTTCTTATGCTGCAATTGTGTGTCACTTTTATTTACCTGACAATATATGAGCAACAGTATGCTCTTTTTAACAATTTTTGTTATCAATTGAGTTCTACTTTTTTTCTTGATAATTACCTTCATACAGATTGCTACAATGGTGAATTTTGTTCCAAGATAGCAATTTCCATGAAGCAATTCACGCAACAATTCCTTCTACAAAGGGGTTTAGTGGCTATGTTCATCGATGCAAACTCATAAAGCAATTTTCAATAAGGTATAGTGGCCAACAATTTATCTTTTTTTTGCTATATTTAGTACATAGAGAGTGAGGTACAATGCTGAATTTCTTTTCAGGGCAGCAAAATCATGAATAACTATATTGTACAAAACTCATGAAGCAATTTTTTGGAGCAATTCCATGTAGCAGCCTTTTCCATTTCCCCCTCCAATTTTCTGGAGCAATTATATGGAGTAAGTCATGAAGCACTTCTAATGGAGAAAAATCTTTAAGAAATTACATGGAGCATTTGTTATGAACTAGTAACTCAAATTATGAACGAGTAACACAAATTTCCTTGCATTAACCAGTAACTTACAATATTCACACATTTTGTTTTCAGTGTATCACGGTAATGTAGCAACTTTTTCCACCATGCTAGCAATGTGTATGGGGTCAACATGTTTTTATTATTTTTCTTCATGATGTTTGTTGCAATAGAAGGTGTAGGGAGTTCATAGAAACAAATCATTGTGCACACCAAAGATTTACAACTGAAAACAGTAGTAGAAACAAATTCAGGGGGGGGAGGAACTAACCATGGATGGAGGTCTCGAGGTTTCTGGGTCACGAGTGTAAAACACCTGTGGGTTGTTCAGTTGATGGAGAAAACCTTTTAGTAACCCAACACCGGCGCCGGCCCTCGCTGTTCCGGCGAGTCTCCTCCGTGGCGCTGGATTAGAGCCTAAGCTCGAAGCAACTAGAGGAGGTGTCCAGAGGTCGTGGGGATGACCTTGCGGAGGGTACAAGATGCTCCCACGGAGGCGTGCCATCGTCAGAGGAGCACCGGAGGTGGCCTCCACCTCTAATTTGCCCCCCTCCGCGCGAGCCCTGCCCGCAATTCCCTCAGATCTGCCTGCGTCTTGTTTTTGCTCCACGGGTAACCGTTTTTTTGCCGCAAATCGAGCTGTTGGGACGGACGCTCGCGCTTGGCTTTTGATCTGACGGTGAATATGCCTCACATCGGACGGCTCGGCGTGCAGGGGAACGACCGAACATTTCCCTCACGGGATGCTCAACGCGTGCCATTCAAATATCAACTATTTGTAGAACAGAAAACTGAAAAAAGGTAAAGTTAGTTTTAAAAGTATATGCTTTAAAGGACTGGCCTTAAAGGTTGGATGTTTGGGCCTTCCCGGTCATATATAGTGTGTTTTTTCACCTCAGATGAACGCTAGCCCCAACATTACAATTTACATGGTAGAGAATATGGTTCGAAAATATTACAGGTAGTATAAGCTACGTGTTTCTGATTCCCCAACGACGCGGCGCGGTCGAGGTCGGTCTACGGCTAGGGTGTGGTGACCCAGCACACCACTTCATGTGTAGTGCGCAAGTCAGTGACATAATACTCACAGAAGGACTTATCCGTGAATATTAATCTCTCAGAGTGGTACAACAGAAACACAGCGGGTCCAAGCAAAGCTATAGCATACAAACTTCATTACCAAATCTTGAGAATCTCTTTGATGAATCAAGAAGATCTCCTGCAAATGAAACATCAGAAGAAGCAATGCGAAGATCCAATCTCGAGAAGAACTCTAGCTTAGAACTAAATCCACTATGGTTGATGTCAGCCCTAATCTATGGCTTGTAACAGCTACGTCCAAGATTGGTCTTCACCTACACTTTGATATCTTCTCCTCCACCGGCGTTATTGATGACCATACTTTCCTGTCTGAGTAAGAGATGACTCCACCTAGCTTCATGAGGTAGTGATGGCTTCACGATGATGACTTCCATAAGTCTTCAACTCTAAGTAGGGGGTCAAATGGGAACGAATGAGTAATGAGCGTTACTCAGCAAGTTCATGATATATAGTGGGTAGTTTGATGCACTAACTACAGCCTTAGACTCGAAAGAGTCATAAGGTAATGCAAGGTTTTGTAAATCTTTCTTCAAGAGATTGCTTTTAATTCTGAAAACTATGCCCGCCAGATCTTCACAGGACTAGAACTTCGTGGAGTTGCCTTTCCTGCGGCGTTCGCAGCTCCTTCCCGGAACAGGGGGTAACATGCCACATCCTTTTACACTCTGCAGAGGCGCGTTACTTTACCCATGGGCGACCAAGACCATGTTGCACAACCAGACGTACGTTCCTGTCCACTCCCACTTATGTGTGGGGCCCGATTGTTGGTCCAAGCCAAACCATGCTTATCCGCACAACGCATGCCCACCCATTTCTGCCAGCAGGTTGAACGCCCGATTCCACCCCTCACGATGGAGATCTACGCGCCCCTGGCAGACACTCATAGACCCCAGAGTCCGTGGGAATTAAGGGATCCCACCCATGTGCATGTAGTCTCGCAAGACCTACAACGTACGTCTCTGGCAGTCCGTTGACATGCGAACGAGAGAAGATCACAACTGACTTACTGCCCACATAGAAGACCCATGGTTAACGCGAATTTACGATGCAAGAATCCTGACGGCAGTTGTGATTAATCATAGGTAGTACTTTCCCATGCAGATGGAACCTTCCTTTGACCTATTCGTCTTACCATGGTTCCATCCGCCCACCAAACAGTACACTACCACTCGGGTAGTCATTCAATTAGTCATATTATTATAAAAAATAGGATCATGCATTCTTTTGAGCATAGGTGGTAATACGATAGGGTTTTTGCAAATAGTTCATTATGAAATACTGCAAAGGATATGAACAAGTGATGAACTTGCCTGAGATAGAAACAGTGACAATAATAATCCATGTCTTCGGGTTCAAGGGTCGCGTAGAAAATCCCGACATCTGAAAGATAGCAAAGTAGTCCCAGTAAGGACTACAGAAATCACTGGCAAGATGATACATGCATAGTAATGAGATGCATCGCGAAATACCCTGAAAAATACCCCAGCTTACAAGTGTAAGCCACTTTTGATACGATATCTTAATCACACAGGTTTTAGGTGAAATGTTTCATTACTTGCGGTGATGTGGTTATTACTTCTTTTAGACTTACATGTGTTTCACTTTTACTTAACAAACAATTGTTTTCATGTTTAGGTAGAAGTGTTGATTACTTGGTGAGTGAAAGAACATAGTTCCTAAATCCTATTTTGAGTGTTTGATCACATCATATGGAAGGACTAACGTGTTCCCTAAGTGTACTCAGAAAATATCATGGATATAGTGCAACCATTTCTCCCCGTAGACCTCATACAATGAAAAGCAAAAATGGAGAAAAGATTAAGGAAAGAATGGAGAAAAGAGAAGAAGAAAAGGAGAGAAAAGAAGGGGTGCCGGCCTCCCCGGCCGGCCTGGCCGGTCCCTAAGCCGGGCCTAGGCTGTGCGCGCGCCGGCCTCGCCCCCGCTCCACGCCGGCCCCGTGCTGCTCCCCACACCGGCCCCAGGCCGGCCCAAGCCGGGCACCCTCCAGCCGGCCTGCCCCTGCGCCCACGCTGGCCCCAGGCCGGGTCCTCGGGCCGGGGTGGGTTTGGCTCCACTCCTGGCTGCTCCTGGCCGGCCTGGCGGCCCCTAGGCCGGGGTGGGGCGCTGCCAATTGGGAAAACCCCCTCCCAACGACCGTATTTTGTCCCGGTATAAAAGGGGTCTTTCCCCTACCTTTTGGAGTTGTCAATCCCACTCTCTCTCTCTCTCACCACCATTGATTGACCAAGCTCAAGCTCAAGAACAAGCACTCCTCAAATACCCAACCAAAGCTCGTGATATTTTGGGATTTGAAGGAGACACCCCCGATCTACAACTCCACCAAGTCGATTAGAAATCCACCCACTCATCCCTTAGGGATCTTGTCATTCTTAGTTCATTGGAGCTAGGAATCTTGTTGCTCTTAGCTCATCGGAGCTCAGAGTTTTGTTGATATCCCCGGTGCTCTTGTGCTCGTGGATATTGCTTCTCGGAGTCTTGGTGGCTCTCAGGATTTGGTGAGGACTCTCCAATCTTGTGGAGTGTGCCTCATCCTTGTAAGGGTTCTAGTTGTCAACCTCAACGGCAACATAGTGATTCGAGCCTATCCACATTGGTGGAAGGACTCGAAGGAGATACGGTGTGGCATTTGAGGCCTACTCGGTGTTCCACTTTGGTGGCACCGCACCGCTCCAACGAAGATTAGCTTCCATTGGGAAGTGAACTTCGGGATAAATCTCCGCGTCATTATGTTCGGTTATTCCTCAACTTACCTTTACTAGTTACTACTAGCTTAGTCATATACTCACCTTGTGCTAGTTGTACTTGCTCAACATTTAGGATTGTTCACCTAGTTGCATAATCTAGATAATCTATATTTGAGCATTACCTTGTTAACTTTAAAAAGAAGTTAAAATTTGTAGTTAACCTATTCACCCCCCCTCTAGTTAACCTCTCGATCCTTCAATTGGTATCAGAGCCTCGTCTCTTTATATAGGGCTTTACCGCCTAAAGAGGAGGTAAGGATGGCCGATGATCCCGTCACCATGGATGGGATTCAAAAGCTAATCCAAGCTATGATTGATAGTTCCGAGAAAAAGATGGAGGGACTAATAAAAGAATTGACGTCCCCATCTAGTCAATCTAAAGAAAAGGTTATCTTAGATGAAGATGGAAACCCCATTCCAACTAAGGAAGGAAGCACAACATCTTCACCTTTAAATGCTAGTGGTGGAAATTCTTTTGGATTTGCTTATAACAATGCTCCTAATGTTCAACATCCACATGTTAATCATCTTGGTCCACCTCCTTTGGTGGATCGGCATCGTTTTACTAACTGGAAAGCTTCCATGAAGTCTTACATGTGCATCTCTTCAATGCAAATATGGATAATTGTTGAAAAAGGGTATGAGCCAAAGGATACCGCAAATCTAAGCTGAAGTGACATCATAGATGAGCAACTCAACGCTCATGCTTTTCACATGTTGGAGAGGGCAATGGAAAAGGAAGGAGTTGAGCACATCCGGTCCTTCACAAGTGCAAAGAAAGCTTATGATGGCCTTGTTGATATGTTTGATGGCAACGTCAACCTCCAAAGGTCCAAGAAGTCAATCATTCAAAGAAAAGTTGAACACTTTCACTTGAGTGATGGAGAGAACATAGAAGACATGTTTAGAAGACTCAAGGCTCTTGTAAATGATATGAGAGATTGTGGATTCACGGATTGTACGGAGAATTGGGTCAAGGAGAAATTTCTACTCACCTTGATGCCATACAATGAAAACATGGTGATGAATATACAAGCAAGGGACGACTACTTGGACCTATCCCCCAATGATGTTTTGGGTCTCTTTATCACTCTAAAGGCCATGAAGAAAACTTCCGATGATGTCATGGCCCGTGTAAACGGAATGAAGAAAGCCTCTCTTGCCTTGAAGGCCAAGGTCATTCCCCATGAAGATAATGACTCAAGTGATGATGGTGGATCCACTCATGAGGTCTCCGAGAAAGAGATGAAGACATCACATGAAGAATGCTTGGCTCTTGCTCAACACAAGTGGTGGAAGAAAGGAGACTTTACATCCAATGCCACCAAGAATAAAGGGAAGGAAGTTTTAAGCATGAAGAAAGCAAGAACTTGCTTCAATTGTGGAGATTTCGAGCACTTCGTTGCCGAGTGTCCCTTCAAGAGTAGAATTGAGAATGGAGGAAGACTCATAATGAAATCCACCTTCATTCCCAAGTCCAAAAACTTCATCAAGAGAGGACCTCCTAGGGCATTGATTGCAAAAGAAGTTGAGTACACATCCGGTGGTGAAGAGAGCGACGGTGAAGGCGAACAAGTAGGTATGGCGGCCATGGCTAGGGGCGTCGTACCTCCTAACTTAAGCTCTCTCTTCTCCAACCCAAATGACAACAAGGGTCCTTTGAGTCACAAGTGCTTCATGGCCAAGGGTATATCCCCAAAGGTGACTCCTACTCTCAAACTTGCAAACTCCTCTACTCCTTCACTATTAAATTGTGTTGAGGAAGACCCCTTGGTAAACTTTGTAGAAAACCTAGAAGGAGAAACTAAATCTATCTTTGTCTCTCTCATGGATCAATTAAGTGAGGCACATGGCCTCATTGATGAACATGAGGAGAGAATAATGTTACTTGAAAAGTTTGCTCGTGATGATTCTAGTAAGATTGAGGAGCTTGAGAAAGCTCTAGATGAATCACATTGCTTTAGAGAAAGCATAGAGGAAACCTTTGCAATTGACATAGCTAAAGTAAAACTTGATTGTGAACATGCTTTTGCTAAGGTAACGGAATTCATGGCGTTAAATGATGCAACTAACCAAGTTTATAATGAACTCATTAAGGATTTTGATAAGCTTAAAATTGATCATCGAACAATCTCAAATGAGCTCAAAACCTTAAAAAGAGTAAAAGTTGTGAATGAAAACTCTTGTGTTACTAACCATTTGTGTGTCAAGGCAACTCTAATTGAGGAGAACAATAGGTTGAAGGCACAACTCAACAAAGGTCTTGCCACATGCATCCAAGGGCAAAAGAACCTTAATGATCTTTTGAGTAATCATAAGAGAGTTATTGGCAAAGAAGTCCTTGGTTTTGGTTCCACATCCAAGGTGGCTTACAAGAAGAAGTCAACTACCTCCACTAACTCTATTGTTTTTGTGAAGGAGGGGGAGTTGGATAATGATGAAGATGAGTTTGATATTATTGCTAAAAGTATTGTTCCTATGAACACTACTCCTCACAACAACTTTGCGGGAAAGTATAACCCATCTTATGTGCTTCTTAAATCTAAAAATGGCCATGTTTATGCAAAGTATGTAGGCACTTCATATGGTGATGATTATAAGTATGCTATTTGGGTTCCTAAGACCCTTGTTACTAACAAAAAAGGACCCATCCAAAAATGGGTACCTAAGACAAGAAGTTGATTCATTGTAGGGGTGTATCTCCGGTGGGACATCATGGATGATTGATACTGGTTGTTCCGCACACATGACCGGAAGCAATGAAGTATTAGAAGATTTGAAACTCCAACTTCTCAAATTTTCTCATGTAACTATTGGTGATCTCTCACAACTTAAGGTATTGGGACATGGCAAGGTGGTCATTTCTCCGGATTCATCCATTGAGAAAGTCCTCCTTGTTGAGTCCCTTGGCTACAATATTCTTTCCGTCTTGCAACTTTGTGAATGTAATTTTACATGTGTATTTGGGCGTCATCATGTGCTTGTCCTTCACACTATTTCTCTTAAGGTAGTATTTGTTGGATTTGTGGAAAACGGTATGTACATAGTGGATTTCTCGAAAGAAACTACACATATCGCCACATGTCTAATGGATAAATCCGACGTGGGGTGGCTTTGGCATCGCCGCTTAGGCCACGTCGGTATGAGAAATCTACAAACTCTTGTGAAGGGTGAGAATGTGGTGGGACTAACAAGTGTGAATTTTTTCAAAGATCGTCCATGTAGCTCTTGTATTGCCGGAAAGATGCATGAGAAGAATCACCCCAAGAAATCAATCATCTCCACAACAAGGCCCGTTGAACTTATTCATTTGGATCTATTTGGGCCTCCAACATATGATAGTCTTGGGGGCAAAAAATATTGTTTGGTAATTGTTGATGATTATACAAGATACACTTGGGTTTTCTACATCAAGAAGAAGAGTGAGACTCAAGAAAGATTCATAACTTGGGCCACCGAAGTGCAACGCCAATATGACACCAAGATCTTGTCTATAAGGAGTGACAATGGTTCCGAGTTCAAGAACTATACCATGGATGAATTCTTGAGTGAATAGGGGATAAGGCATCAATATTCCGCTGCGTACACCCCTCAACAAAATGGTGTAGCGGAGAGGAAGGATCGCACACTTATTGATATGGCAATAACTATGATGGCCGAGTTCAAATCCCCATATAACTTTTGGGCCGAAGCCATCAACACCGGTTGTCATTTATCTAACCGACTCTTCCTTCGTCCGATGATTGGCATGACTCCATATGAGCTCCTAACTGGTAACAAACCCAACGTCAAATATCTTCGAGTTTTTGGGTGGAAATGCCAAGTCTACATAAAGGGAACTAGATTGTCTATGTTTGATTCTAGAACTTTTGAAGGCATTTTTTTTTGTTACGCCACGAACTCCCACACTTATAGAGTGTACAACATATCCACCGGGTGTGTTGAAGAATCTATGAATGTGGAATTTCATTAGGATAATGGATCCCAAGTGGAGAAAATTGATTGTGATGATGTAGGTGATGAACCGTCCTCCATAGCCATAGGAAGAATGGGTGTAGGTCCACTTATACCCGTTGAGGGACACCTTGTGGAAAATGAGGATGGAACTAGCTCTACGCAAGTGGAGCCCTCTACATCAACCACCAATCAAATGGTAGACCAAGAGCAAGAAGAAGACCTTCATGTGGATATCTGTCATGAAGAAAGTGATTAAGATCTACCCAATGATAATGGTGGAAATGATTTTGGTGCTTCGTCACCAAGAACTCCAAGATGAATGGGCAATGGTCTTGATGAAGGAAATGATGAGGATATTCCCTCCAATGAAAATCCCGATGATGCACTAGTTCGTATCATGACTCGTCAAGCATCAAGATTGCAAAAAAAGTCACTATACCAATGAGAGTGCTATAAGATTGGCCACAATCCGGTACTTCATGGCAAGACCAAGCATATTGAGATTCGGTATCACTTTATTCGGGATCATGTGGCCAATGGAGATATCTCACTTTCTTATGTCAACACCAAAGATCAACTTGCCGACATCCTTAGCAAGCCTCTAGATGTGAAGAGATTCAAGCAATTGAGGAGTGAGCTCAACATCGTATGTGCAAGCAATTTTAGTTGATTCAATTGTTGCCTACACACCCTTACTAGACTCTTATTTGGATTCTGGATGTACGCATAGACATAGGGGGAGTGTAGCTCAATCAATGAGCCAACACTACCTCTATAATGCATAAATAAACAAATCATGCATAATGATCATTTCAAATGACATCATGTGATTCAATGATGAGTCTCGACAATTCACCCAAGATATATCTTCGCGGTGACGTATCGAACATACTCATACATGGTGGCTAAGGACGCCGCCCAAAATTTGGTTTGTTTTATATCGATGAGACATTTGTGTTTGTGCTTCACTCATTTGCATTTCCATTTTTCATATTTCACTCGTATCCAATGTTGTTCATTTTTTCACATTTTCTCTCCATTGGATGCAAATGAAAACATCATACTCATGTCATCATACTCATTTCATTCGTGCACATGGTCAAATAAAATTGCTACATAAAACACATGGTGTCCTAGGAACAAACTTATGAAAACTTATTAGTTTGTTTATTGTTTTGTTTGTTTTGTTTGATTGTTATAACTCTAGTTGGGGAAAACAATTTTCTTACAAAAAAAAACACCAAGAAAACACAACAAAAAAAACTAATTAAAAAAACCCGCTGGCTACCCTCCCCCGCCGGCCCTGCCACCTCCCGCGCCGGCCCCAGGCTGGGGCGTTCGGGCACCCGCCCGGCCCCGCGCTGCCGCCGCGCCGGCCCCAGGCCGTGGGTCTGGCCGGGGTACTCGGGCCCCCGCCCGGCCTCGCATGCACACGCACGCCGGTCTGGCCGGCACCCCAGTCCGGCCACACACAGCACACACGCCCGCACCCCGGCCCCGCGCCGCCGCACAACCGACCCCAGGCCGGGGTGGGCACAAACACACGCACACACACGTACACGACCCCCTCCCCTGCCCAAACCGCACCCACCCCCCACTACTCCATCTTCCTCCTCCTAACCCCCTCCATTAGAGCCCCCATTGGAGCTCTCCTCAACCCCTTCCCCCACCTCCCTAGCCCATCCCTACCGCTCAAACTCTCGGATCCGCAAGCC
Organism: Alopecurus myosuroides; assembly: GCA_028641055.1. NCBI lineage: Eukaryota > Viridiplantae > Streptophyta > Magnoliopsida > Poales > Poaceae > Alopecurus > Alopecurus myosuroides. The sequence continues at coordinate 184,532,759 of CM054058.1, forward strand.
CTCGTCCTTCTCCACGCTCTCCTCCACGCGGATTTCTCTTTGGCACATTATTGGGGGAGATCGGTCCACTTGATTGTTTGGTGATTTTTTTGAAGATGGCTACCAACTCGGGTAATCTCTTTGGTCTTTACTATGTATCGAGTGTATGTGCTTGCTATCTATCGGTGTGCTAGTGTGTTTCACTCGGTTAGGATATTTTTTATGCTCATGCTAGAGTTCATGTCGCTCATATGCCACTAGATTAGTTCCTATGCCATGATACGTTTATCTCGTATGCTCCTCATGTTATAGTCTTGTGGTACCATGATTTACTTCACTATGCAAATGGTTCTCCCATGTTAGGCCATAGTTCACAAATTACCACATTAGTGCTATGATGTTCGTAGTGTCATGGCTCCCACATATTATGTTACGTTATGTTATGCTATGCCCTAATTCTTCCATGATAATGGTTCTTGTAGTCTCATGCCCAATATATAACAACACTATATATCGTTTCTATTTTAAATAAGAACACAAACACAACCGCATCCTACTCCTTACACAAATGCTATGATATAATTGGGTTTGTCCTCATTAGTAGTTTGTTTGTTTTTCCACCATGGCGCTATCACTTATATTCATGGATTAATTTTTTTCTCTCACACAACGAACATGTGCACTCATTATCATTATCCATATCCATGCATCATTTATTTCAGGTGAGTCCGATACCCACCGCTCTCTCCGTCCTCGCAAGAAGAGTGCCGCTGTTGTTGCTAGGTCTACTCCCTCACGGAGACAGGGTCCGTCTATTCCTGTCAATCCAAATGAACCCGTGGTCAAGAACTGGGGTGGTCTCAGTACCACTGACTTTGAGAAGGCTAGGCTGCATTTCAACCCCTATGAGTTTGGCCAAAGTACAAGTCCTGACCCTCGGTTTTATTGCAAGATGCATCAGGTCATGTATGACTTCATTCTTGGCAAACTCCAGAATAGCCATGTGGATCAACAATTCTTTGATGTGGAGTCTGCTCGCACTAATTGGCCCCGTGTCATGGAACTTATGGATTACCACGGTATCACTCCTCTCATGGGTCTGAATAATGCCCATCCATTTGCCCCTGAGCTGCTCAAGGAGTTTTATGCCACTGTTTTCTTCTCATCTGGTGGATCCACAAGGAGTTCGCGTGCATTGACTTGGATGAGTGGTGGCGTTATGTGTGTTGCTACCATGGAGGAGTTTAGTGCCATTCTTGGTCTTCCCGCGTACAAGTATGATCATATGTGTCGGATATATACCAACTAGGGGTATATGAGGTAGTGGTCTAAAGTGCCGGATTACCAGGGTGGCCTAATTGGTAATGGGCTACAGTTCATTGGGCGGCGCAGTAAGCTGAAGCACGGAAGCCGGATTCTAGAAGAACCCGGATCACGGCCCACGAGATACGGCTTGGAGTAGAAGGCAGATTCCTTACTTTCCAAGTTAACACATACCGTAGTCTTCTAGGTTTCCTTCTCTGTATGCCCTAACCCGGCTATTATATACTAGTCATCAACCCGTGCACCTGCACGGTCTAGTATTAAGTTTTCTTATCCCATAATTTTTTGCAAGATAAACAATACACTTGTAAATCACTTAGTTGTGCTTTTTAAATTTATTTTGGATTAATACATATTGTATGTTTAGTCTTATGACAAAATTGTCACCCATTTGCGATTGGTATCTACGGATCTGCATGAGTAGTCTATTGGTTTGAGTTGTACTTCTGGCCTCTAAATGCATACAAAATGCAAAATTTAATATGCATACATGCCTTGGGTTTAAATGTTAGATAATTTCTATTGAGTTAATAAGGAGGCGTATTTGGTGACATCGTTGAAATTATTTGCAACTTGTATTCAGTATTTGTAAGAATACTCCTGGATGCAGTTTAATTTGTGCGACCGTGCATGTGTGCCCATAGTTCTAAATTGGGTCAAAAGTTAAGGCTATCAAGTACAATATTAATCTTTTAAAAAGCTAATGTATACAGTAAAAAGTATGTGAGTATACTCTACACATATGCATTTATGCTTTACTTAGGTTAATAAAAATCCCAATAGTAGTTTGTCTTTTAAATTATATTTCCATACAATTTACATTTAACAGGTCATCCATTCACTTGTCGTCATCTTCCTGTATGGCTATGTCTAACATGTAAATACATCGACTCCTCGTCTCCAAATACCCTTATTTCTCTGTTAAAAAAAATTGCTTTCTCCACTAGTGTCCGTTCCTCTCTCTAATCTTTGAGTTGTCCACAAAGCCTCTCTTGGATCTGGATGCTACTATGGAAGGAGTTGTCGGTAGGAACCCGCATGAATATTGAGGGAGCAGCAGCCGCAGTGGGAATCGTCGAGAGCTGCTGGAGGATGCAGAATCCAGCCGGTGGCCTGGTCGTGGAGGCTCGCCGGTTGCTAATCTTTTTCTCACCCGTCATTCAGGCTTCCATGCTCTCCCACGTCGACCTCTAGCGGCAGTTCTCCTCCCAAGAACTCGACCTCTAGAGGCAGCGCCCACGGCGATTTGACAGCTCTCCCACCTCCCCTCTTCCATGATGTAAAATCACTGCTGCCAACGCCCCTGCTCCAGCCGTGGGATGCTCCCGCTGCAAATGTGGCTAAGCGGATGAAGATGTGCGCTCTAAGATGCTCAGGTTCTTGCCGACCACTTTAAAAATTTGTATGCCAATTGCCAACACTAATTCCATCTTTACTATGTGAAATCCAAAACATAATACGCTTTCATCTTGCATGGTCAGTAATACTTATTTTGCTTTCTTCTAATATCAACTTTTAATCGTTTCTTCTAAAATAGCAGCGAATTATGTCCGCTCTCTTGAAAACATATAAGACAATTGTTTAAACATTTTGGGACTTATAGAAGAGAAAACATTAAGCTGCGATGAAACATATTGTTTCCAATTACGCCTTGTACAATTTGTGCACCTCCTGGCCATCAGCCAAGCTGCATGTCAATTATTCTAGCTTTGTTCCTTTCGTCCACGAAGACTCTGTTAGAGGTCATGTTATCTTCCATAATATGGAAAAAACTATAAAACATGTGCCAATAGTTCAAATCATGTAGTTCTCGTCCTCTCGCTTGAACATTGCAAGTGTGTTCTTCTTGCTTTTCAATATTTTGGTACCAATTAAGTAAAGCGGCGACATAGAGGAACAATGAGATAAAGGTTATAGTGTATTTGTTGCATGGAGGGGTATTTTTTGCACTATATACTTTTAGAATGGCAGAAGCTATAGTGATTCACATGAATGTTTCGATACAGAGATCTAATCTATTGTGAGCCTGAGACTAAACTAATATTTACATAAACAGGACAATATTTCATTAGAAGCTACTGATAATTTTTGCACTATACTATCAGAGATCTAATCTTTTCTGAGCCTAAGACTAAAGTAATATTTATATAAAGAGGACAATATTTCATTAGAAGCAACTGATTTTTTTGCACTATACTTTCAGAATGGCAGCGGCTATAGTGATTCACATGAATGTTTTGATATAGAGAGCTAATTTTTTGTGAGCCTGAGACCTATGTAATATTTATATAAAGAGGAGAATATTTCATTAGAAGCAACTCATATAATTTGAACTTTAAAGTTAAAGGGAAGTTGAATGCTGCAAGGATAAATAAGCAATCTTTGGAAAAAGCATTTATATAAGCGTACTGTACTTACAGCAAAAAAACTCATTTGTGAGCCTTGAAAAGATCCTGAATAAGATTTGGAGAAAAATGTATTTGTTCCCTCTATCTTTCTGCGTCCATCAATATATTTGTTATGCTTTCAATATCGAAAGACCAACCGGTTAATATATTGAAAGTGTATCGATCTCAAGTCTGAGGCTATTAGCTGTATCGATCAGTTTCAAAACATTAATACATGCAACATAGAAAAATAGTTGTAACTTCCTGTCACCGTCGTAATTGTAGGAAGTCGTGCGCAAACAGATAAGATATATGTGTAATTGGCAATTTAGCAGGAATCTCACTATCTGAGGCCTCCAGCTTAACATTCACATATGGATGAGTTTCCTTTTTGTGCCTTGTTTGAATTGGATAGTTTAAACAATATTAGATGAAATAGATCAAACCATAAGCATCTTGCGTTACCTATTTCTCCTTAGCGGACTCATGTGCTGCAGTATCCCTCACAATAAGCAGCAAACTTCTTTCCTATTTTTCACTGTAAATAATAATATTTAGCAACAATATCCGGTAAAATCAGCAATATTCTTCTAGAGCACTACTTATATGCGGATGAAGGCTGCATGTTTGTTGTATAATCTTGTAAAAAATTACCCATATACGCACAATTAGCAATATTTGGGCACTGTAAGCAACACAATAGAATCGACACGCGTAACCTTAATTTGTGTTGGCATTTTCTTAAGATGGTGTTGCTCTTTTCAGATTCATCAATAATCTCGGATACAAATATAGCCTTGTTAATCGTCGGATCTGCCGATGATGCATGTGCAGACGTTAACTAAACAGAAACCCCTTCTTGTGAACAACTCCGCTCTTTTTTTCCTGTTTGCTTCTAAAAGGGGAAAAAAATCTCAACCACCATCTGGAGATAATGTAACAAAAAAGTGCATGATATTTTTTTTTTTGCATTAACCATGTTTTATCCTGGAGATTTTGTTTGGGTCGGAATTTTCAAAACATGAGTGTCAATTTTTTTTTCAATTGCACAAACGCAATATTGTATATGCCCTAGTGTAAATTCCTTTCTTTACCGCAGGACATTGTAAATAACTTCTTATTAGTCTAGTAGCAGAACCTGAATAACTTCTTATTAGGCTAGTGTACATACCAGGGGAGAGACGACTCCATCAGGGAATTGGCAACTTGTACCTCAGTACATGCATACATCAGTGACGATGACTTTGCACATCCACGTGGCAACAGAGAAGTGAATTCACCATCCATCTTGCATAGCTGCATATCAAGCATATTAATATTACCCCGCTGTAGCGGTAAATTAAAGAAGAAAGCAAGAGAAGATACATATGGATGACCCTAACGGATCTGATTATATGCAGAGACTAACGGATCTGATTATATACAGAAATGTTGCTGAGACATCCAACTACCAACGATTTTTATGGATGATAAAAAAACAAATAAATCTATGGTGCAAAGCTTGATGCGCAAATTGTAGTGTCCATCAGCCTTACCTGTGAGGTTGCTGTATGGGTGCCCAGCTGGGAGCATCGGACGCCGTGGTAAGTCTTTGTGTTGGGGCTCTCCACGATACAGGAAGGTAGGGGAATTGGAAGGACATGCGGCATGGCCAGCAGCCACATACACGGATGAGGAGAGACGGCGGCAGATCCAGCGGAGATAGTGCGGAACATCCTAGTTTTCTAGGTTTTTTTTCCTCTATTTGAGATGCATGTATGTTTTGGGCTGACATATATTGGAGGAAGGAAACCAAAACACGTGTAGCAAAGTAACAATCTCGACCGTGAGTTAGGAAAATCATACGGCTAAGTTTCTTTTTACGTGAGGATTAACGTGGAGGTTTTTACGGTGCCTCCAATTAGTAAATATAAGAAAGCCGGATGGGAGATAAGATAGATAGACAAGAAGAAGCTAAAGGCTAACTCGCCGAGAGGTGGATCCTTGATGAGTAGTTAATAGAACCTCACATTGTACTCTGTATTCCCAGGATTTAGTCCTGAATAGTGAGATTGCAGGAGTAGGAACGCCGCATTACTGCGTCGTACCGAACCTGGGTAAAACCCAGTGTCATTGTTCATCATACGATCACGTCCCCCCACTTCTCTATCGGTAGTCTCATGGCACCCCCGTCTATGAAATCTACTACGATGTCTCGATAGTTGGCGCCCACCGTGGGGCCAGCGACGTTAGGCGTTATGTTTCGATCAGGGATACTCGGCGGAATCGGCAGTGCAATAACTGTCGGAAGGCTGGAATTCGACAACGACGTCGGGCACTTCCTTGACAATGGATCATACATGCCGGCGCGGAATCATCTGGTAAGTGCCTGCGTTTTACCGATCGGATCTGCAAACATCTTTATCGGATTAACTGCAGAGGCAATGGGATTCTGCGGTGGAAGCAAATTTATCCCACCCGCCCTATACCCAGTCAAAGACGACTATGATGCCGGGTTTTGCTCAGATCACCGACATGCAAGTGAATCACACTTTATCGGCATGGTGCAATCCGAGATCGCCGAAATCACGGACGAAAGCAATCCCGTGCATGAGGCAGAGAACAACAATCCCACAACAGAGGTGGAAGATCCGACATCCGTCAACACGACGACGAACTCAGAAGCTGATTCCGTATTAGCCGCCATTGAGGCAAGGTTGGAGTCAGAAAACGGATCAGATAACTTTGATTCCGAAGACGAGGATGAGGACGCTTTCGAAAGAAAAGTTAAATCTCTTCAAGAGGGGTTCCACGAGGAACTGATGGCAAAACCGGTTGAAAACACAGATGCCGACAGTAAGGAAAGCCCTAGAACTCCTCCGCCAGAGGAAGAGAGAGAAGAAGGAGAAACCTCTCCAATATACCCTGATGTCAAAGAACTGACAGAGGAAGAACCTACCAAAAAACCTCCCTCTTCCATGAAGAAACACAAAGCTGCTAAAAAACTCCAGTATATGATCCGGAAGAAGAAATCGGCTGATCCAGCCAATGAAACCCCGGAAGTAGGACATGCAAGCGGAGTAAAGCCTGCAGAGAAGAAAACAAAGGAAATCCTTGTTCCACCAATGACAGAACAGGACGAACAGGAGTTACTCCAAACACCAGTGGGATCACACGAGCCCCCTGAAGTGCTAGAAGCCCGGAGCAAGCTCTCCAAGGCAGCAGCAACATCTATTTCGAAATCGAGAACACCTCCAAAAAAACCAGGCTGACATCAAGCTCATGCGGGAAGAAATCGAGAAATATGAGAGAAAGAATAGATCTGGCATTAAACCTACACGGTTACCCAGAATCACAAAACCGGAAGTACTGCCGCCAAAAGAAAAATTCCACAACCCATCTTGGCAAAAGCAGGTAAACGGCAAGGATGCTAGAGGCGAGCCAATATACAAAACCGCAGCGGAAAACGCGGAAGCAGCGTTCGCCATCCTCAACAACGATATGTACTCCAATGGTGAAAAACTCCAAGGGGTGTATGCTTTCTTAGGAAAAGCATTGGAACAACAACAGCGGGGCAAGAGCGACCAGGGAAGTTGCATGACGACTCTGCCTTATGCAAGACAGCTACATGCGCCGCTGGAGCACCTGGAACGGAAGAACCCGGAGATTCAAACAATTCAAAAGAGAAGAAATCAGATCTGAGAAAGGACAGGAAGAAACCCGACAATAAGGATGAAGCGTCCAGAACCGGATCCCATCTCCCGAAACATGGAATAAATCCCCGCGATCGGGAAGAGAAAAACCGGAAGGACGGAAAAGTAATGCCGCCTCCGAGACGCCCTGCAGAAAATGCTGGAAGACATGATATACCTCACAGATGTGAGAGATCCCGGACGCCCCCCAGGAATAAGGAAAGATACAGGAGTAGAACTCCTCCTTATCCCAAAGGGCAAGGTCACGGAGTAAATAGAGACCATCCCGGAAAAGCGCATCCGCGCCACAATGGAAAAGAAAGGAGTAGATCTCCTTCTATCCATTCAGCCGGCAGATACTCCGCACACATAGACAGAGCTGAAAGAGACGATTTATACTTTGGACCCAAGTGTTTCACTGATAGGATTCGAAGAATAACTCTGCATTCTGGCTTTGCCAAAGTTGGTCCAACATACCAAAAGTACACCGGTAGCACAAACCCGGATACCTGGCTCTCAGACTACTATACAACCGTTCAGATCAACAATGGGACAGACCTGGAGGCAGTAAAATTCCTCCCCCTAATGTTACTAGATGGAGCCAGAGATTGGATCAATGGATTACCATCAAGGACTGTTGACAGCTGGGATGATATGGCTATAGTATTTACTCATCATTTCCGGGGAACTTACAAGCGCCCAAATAGCATCAACCAGCTAAACCGCTGCACCCAGTTTGAGGATGAACCATACGTGGATTTCATCTCAAGGTGGACGGCAATGAAGAATAGTTGCTCTGGAGTAACTGACGTTCAAGCAATGCATGCTTTCGTCAATGACTTAAAACCCGGACTCGTATCGTTCATGATCGGTTCCAAAAAGCACAAAGATCTCAGATCTATGCTTACAACCGCCAATGAGCATGCAGCGGCCGAAGACGACATCAGGGCGAGAGGCGGCAATATCGACACTTTGATCCAAGCCAAAAAGACCCCTCGCACTGAGAAAACAGCAACTCCCGAAGCAACGCAAAAGCCCAAAGAAGTTAACATAGCCTTTGGAAGAGAAAATGGGAACAAGTGGAAAGGACGAAGCACAGAGCCGATAAATTACACAAAAGAAGAGTGGGAAAAAATAAAGTCGGAAAACAGTGTCCACCACTGGCAATTTGGGAAACCCACCCATACTAACGCACAATGCCGACTGAACAAGCATATGAAAGGCAGTGCATGATCCGGAAACAAAGGGAAGAACTCCAAGAGTAAATTCTCCAAGCAAAAGCCAGAAGCTGAAAAAGAAGACAGTAAAACAGACACTTACAAAAAAATCCAGGAACATCAGCGAAAAGGCGAGCCTAAGTTTCCGAGAGTTGACGGAGAATGCAACCTAACTTTCCTGGATACTCCCTCAGCAAAGGTGGCAAAAAGAACGCTTCGAGAAATAAACGCGGTTGTCCCTGCAACCCCGAAATTCTTGAAGTACTCAAATACACCAATTACCTGGGATCAGTCTGATCATCCCGGAAATATCCCAGAACCCGGCCCGCAAGCTCTAATTGTAAGTCCTATTGTTCAAAACACTAGGCTAAAAAGAGTGCCGATGGATGGAGGATCCAGCATTAACATAATGTACCTGGATACACTGAAGCATCCGCGAATCTCCGAGACACAGCTCAATCACAGCAACATACGTTTTCACGGCATCGTCCCTGGCAAACAAGCACGATCCCTAGGAGAAATTTCCCTAGATGTAACCTTCGGAGAGAAAGATCACTTCCGTCAGGAAAACGTATCCTTCGAGGTTGTGCCGTTCGAAAGCGTGTATCACGCAATACTCGGACGTCCAGCTTTCGCCAAATTCATGGCAAGATCATGTTATATTTATAACAAGATGAAGATGCCAGGGCTAAAAGGAGGATTAATCACCATAACAGGATACTTCAAATTGGCAAACGAGCTGGAAAAAGAAAACGCCCTTTGCGCAGAAAAAGTGATAGCAAAGGAAGAATTGAAGGAGCTGGCAAAAGACGTATCGCCGACAGAAATGCCGGCAGGAAAAGAAAGTCGGAAGCCAGCAGATAGCTTCAAAGCTTCCGAGAACACAAGACAGGTAATCCTAGATCCTAAAGATCCGACAAAGTTTGTCGTAGTAGGAACTGGGATGACCGACAAATAGGAAAGCGAGCTCATCAAGTTCCTCCGTGAGAACTGGGACATTTTCGCATGGTGTCCTGCGGACATGCCAGGCGTACCCAGGGAACTTGCTGAGCATCAACTTAAGGTGATTCCAGGATCTAAACCCGTCAAACAAGGTCTCCGTCGATTTGATGGAAGAAGACGGAAGGCTATTGGCAAGGAGATTATCCGGATTTTGGCAGCAGATTTTATCCGGGAAGTTATACATACTGAATGGTCAGCAAAACCAGTATTAGTCCCGAAGAAACACAGTACCACCCTTAGGATTAGAATAGATTATACTGGTTTGAACAAGTTGTGTCCAAAAGATAGATTTGTGTTACCGCGAATCGATCAAATAATAGATGCCACTGCTGGCTATGAGCTTTTATGTTTTTTGGATGCATATTCCGGGTATCATCAAATACGCATGAAGGAAGAAGATCAAATCAAAACCTCCTTCATAACCCCGTATGGGACGTACTACTACATAACCATGCCATTTGGTCTAAAGAACGCCGGTGCAACCTACCAGCGTTGCATTCAACGATGTTTGCATAATCAGATTGGCAAAAACGTCCATGTTTACGTGGACGACATTGATGTCGTGTCCAAGGAAAAAGATACACTCCTTGAAGATTTGCGAGAAACCTTCAAAAATTTGCACACTTATAAGATGAAGTTGAACCCATTAAAGTGCGTATTCGGGTTTCCCTCAGGAAAACTTCTGGGTTTCATCGTTTCTCATAGAGGAATAGAAGTAAATCCGGAAAAGATCAAAGCAATCTTAAACATCTCCAAGCCCACGTGCGTAAAAGATGTACAAAGATTGACGGGTTCTGCAGCAGCCGTTAGCAGGTTTATTAGCCGGCTAGGGGACAAAGCTCTGCCATTATAGAAATTGTTGAAGAAATCCGACAAGTTCGAGTGGACAGAAGAAGCAGATGCAGCATTAACCCAGTTGAAAGAAACTTTAATGAAAGCTCCGATTTTGGCATCCCCAAAAGACGAAGAACCTATGTTATTGTACCTTACGGCTACAATCCGGGTTATTAGCGCAGTGATAGTTGTGGAAAGGAAGAAAGACGAACAAAGCATACCAGATCAGCATCCGGTATACTATGTAAGCCAAGTTTTCTCCGAATCCAAAAAACGGTACCCACATTATCAAAAACTGGCATATGGCGTATTTTTCGCATCTCGGAAACTTCGTCATTACTTCCAAGGACATTCCATAACAGTGGTATGTAAATCACCGCTAGGGGATATAATAAACAATGCGGAGGCAACTGGCCGAGTAGCCAAATGGGGCATCGAGCTAGCAGCATTCGACATTAAGTACCAACCCAGGACGGCAATAAAATCCCAGGTTTTGGCAGATTTTGTCGCCGACTGGACAAAAGCAATGGAAAAAACACTAATGCCGGAGTCCGAATACTGGATCATGCACTTTGACGGATCCAAGATGAAGGAAGGCGCTGGAGCTGGTGTAGTCCTGAAATCCCCTAAAGGAGACACAATGGAGTATGTATTACAAATACACTTCAATGCAAGTAATAATGTGGCAGAATACGAGGCTCTGCTTCATGGCTTGCATAATGCAAAAGAAATAGGCGTTAAACGCATCTTATGCTATGGCGACTCAGATTTGGTACAACACCAGCTCAACCAAACTTGGCACGCCAAAAGTCCCATCATGGCCGAATATCAGAGAACGATGGACGAGTTTGCAATCTGCTTCTTTGGATTTGGAGTTCTTCATGTCAAAAGGGAGGAAAACTGGAAAGCGGACGCATTAGCCCGCATGGGATCAGAAAGGGTAAAAATCCTACCACCAGGTGTGTTTGTCCAACATTTGTATGAACCATCGATAAAAGGTGGAGATGTAGACTATTCTCTGGCTTCCGAGTCAATTGAAGTCATGCTCGTTAACTCGGAATGGACAATTCCATATTTAAACTTCTTAGTTGATCAGAAGTACCCGGATGGAGCAGACGAAGTCTTGCAAAGACAGATACAACGTTGATGCAAAAGATACACGGTAATCAATGATTGCCTGTATAAACGCAGTACTATCGGAATTTTTCTGCGATGTATTTTGCCAGAAGAAGGACGAGAAATTCTGCAAGAAATGAATGCCGGAGATTGCGGACATCATGCTCAATCAAAAAGCATAGTCAAAAAAGCATTCCGTGAAGGCTTTTTCTGGCTAACAGCCAAGACAGACGCCGAGCACATAGAAAACACATGTGCCGAATGTCAGTATTACGCCAAGCAGACAAATATGCCAACCCAAGCACTCAAAACTATCCCTGTTACATGGCTGTTCACGGTCTGGGGGCTAGATATGATGGGACCATTCAAAACTGCAAGAGGCGGACTTACACATCTACTCGTTGCACTAGATAAATATACCAAGTGGGTGGAAGCTAAACCCAACAAAAAACTTGACGGTGTAACTGCCAGAAATTTCATTATTGACATAGTCATGAGATATGGCGTTCCACATAGCATAATAACTGACAACGGGACAAATTTCTCTATTGGAGAGTTGGAAAATTATTGCCGACAAACGGGAATTCGCCTAGATCTCGCATCTGTGGCACACCCGCAATCCAATGGACAGGTTGAACGAATGAATAGTTCAATCCTGTAAGCAATACTCCCAAGACTCGAATCCCCTTTTCATAGAGCAGCTGGAGCATGGGTGGAAGAGTTACCCTCTATGCTTTGGAGCATTCTAACGACGCCAAATAGGTCAACAGGGCAAACCCCGTTTTTCCTAGTTTATGGTGCGGAAGCAATTCTCCCAACGGACATGATCCATGACAGCTCGAGACTGCAGGATTTCGATGAATCAGATGCCGAAAACGCACGGCAGGATGCCGTCGATCTTTTAGAAGAGGAACGAGAACTTGTGCTTCAAAGATCCGTCATCTATCAACAAGGTTTACGACGTTATCATAGTCAGAAAATCAGGCATTGTTCTTTCAAAGAAGGTTACCTAGTGCTAAGATTGGTGCAGCAAAGAAAGCACAAATTGGCCCCAGTATGGGAAGGACCATTCGTCATCAGTAAAGTCATGAAAAATGGATCATACTATCTTGTAGACATTCGAGATACGGAGGATGATCCCGAGAAGCCGAATCGCAAAAGAAAGAGAAAGATAGATGATGAACTAGGAGAGACAAAGAGGCCCTAGAGTATCCAGCAGTTACGCCCCTTCTATACTTAGTTCAATTTCTATGTAAACATCTTTGAGATCATGAAATAAAGTTCTCGGAATCCATACTTCTATGTTTTTCATATTCCGCCTTTTCTATTTACCAATGATCTTTCAAAATACTCAATGTTAACCCGAATTGTGCCTGCGTGCCCGGAGTTAAAAAACTGAACGATTTTCAGCCTAAAAAAGTCTTAAGGAAACCCAGATTGTGTCTGCATGCCTGAGTTTCATATAAAAAATTGCTTAGCTATTCTCTAAATATTATTCGATTGTTTTTGTGCTGGGTCACTGAAGCTAGTAAGCAAAAAATGCCTTTAGCATGATCCATGTTTCCGAGTTTTAGACTGATCGGTCATTCCCAGTCACTCGGCGTGAAGATTAAAACGCTATCGAGCCATTTAAAGCATTAAGGACAGTTAAAGCATACAAACCAGAGAATTTAGAAGATAAAGGAATGATAACCCGAAAAAACTTGCAAAGTAATTATATAATATTAAACTGCAAAAGGCGGAGTACTTGTTCATTCAAAAGGATAGAAGCATTACAATAATGTTTACAACATAAGTTCGGTAATGCTCCTATTTTCTATTTCCCCAGGACCCGGATTTCTCCTTCAAGCATCTGAGTCATCTTCGCTGGATGATTCTTCTGGAGTGTCCGGGATCCCCTCCTCCGGGTAGACGATGGAGATGTTGACCATGGAAGCAATCTTGGTTGCGTGACCTTTGATCTGGTCAAAGATGCTGGTCCGCTGGGCTTCCGTATACCCTTGCGGGATGCCGGACGCCACGCGCCAAGATTTGGCAGTAGGGTAATGCATACGCATGAGCCCTAGAGCCATGAGTGCACCACCCCGTGCCGCGGAGCGCAAGGTGGATTCCTTGGACTCCGCCACCTCCAAGATATCCTCCGGAAGTTTCCCAACTTCCGAGAACTCCCCAGTCCTTGCGGGAAGGAATTTGTTGAGCAGCTCCATACCCGCAGCCTTGAGCACGGTGAAGACCTTCCCGAAAGCTCGGATTTTCTCAATCCGAGTAAGAGCTGGGTCGTCTCCTGTTTTTTCAGACAAACAACCAAGAGGTTATCGAGAAAGCGGAGAAAGAATGTAAAACATCAAAAATCCGGTAAAAGGCAAAAAACTTACCGAGGATCTTATCCATCTCGGAGCCTTCCTCCAGGCGAAGGGTCAAAGCATTCTCCAGATCTTGGATAGTTGCTTTGTCCTTATCAGCTTGGTTGGAGGCATTGGATTGAGCAATGCCAACAGCCAGCTGGCTGGCCTCCAGTTCTTTCTGAGCCCTCACAAGGTCCTTGTGAAGGTCCAGGTTCTCCCGGCGGAGGTTCTCGGCATTGCCGGCATCTTCAGCAATTTGCTTGGCTTTCGCCAAAGCAGCTGAAATGCGAGAAAAAATATCCCGAGTTAGAAAACTCGGAAAAATACTTAGGGAAAAGACATAAAAATGAAACCACGGGAGATAAAAATACATGTTGTTTCCTTCAGCTGATGCTGAGACGATACCAGCTCCGCTTCTTTAACTTCAAGAATAGAAAGAAGGCTTCTAATGTAGCGCCCTACCTTTGAATAAAGATAGAACACCTGTGTAACCTGCTATTCCCGGGATCTCTGATAGCATACACATGACAAAATGAAATATTCATTGCAATAACATCATTCTACATCGTTGATCCAGTGGATAAGAAATAAAATAGCCTTACAATTGGCATAGTCATCATGGACTAGCCCAATAACAAGGTTTCAAAGTAAACACAGCGGAACCAAATCATCAATGAGCCTTCTCCATCTTCATGCGCCACAGGCAGAACATGTTGGCGATAGACTCGAGATCCTAAACGAAATCCTCACTCATCTTCAGATTCATCTGCACGTTGGAATATGCAGCCCCCACGGGGGAGGAAGTCAGTACATACAAAGTACTGGCAAGTGACACTTGTATGGTGGCAATTTTGAGAAGTAACTAGCTACATGATATTTGGCTGGTGGAGTCTGGGCTATTTGCATAAAGCCAGTTTTGTCCTATATTTGATAAATCATTGAAAAATCTTTGAAACCCAACATGGGTAGACACACCATGTAGTTTAATAAAGGCATCATGGGTAGACACACCATGAAGTTTGAAAATCATCATGGGTAGACACACCATGAAGTTTGAAAATCAGCATGGGTAGACACACCATGAGTTTGAAAAGGTAGCACAGAGGGGTAGACACACCATGAGCTCTAGGAAAAAGGTTTCTACCATGTTTTAATTCATTTAGAAAAGATGAGGAGATCCTTCGGCACCAACTATGTCTAGTTTGCTCAAATTTCCCATAACCGGGGACACGGCTAAGATCTTAGTTTTTAAAACTCTGCAGAGGTTGTGCACTTTCACCTTGAGACTCATTTTCCCCGAGATAAAAATGAGACAAGATCTTTGGGAAGAGGGATTCAACCATACCAGTATTGACTCGTTGCTCCTATAATTCTACCATCCAATGTCAATACAACAGGAGGAACCCCCACAACTTACTTAATCTTGGCAGAGCCCATATTACCTCAAGGCTGCACTGGAAGCTAACTATACATGGAAGACCTACAGATCTCTTTAGTCCTGGGTGGCAATCCACAAGTGTACCCTCAGGTGACAACCACCACATCCATGGCCCTGGGAGTGGTTACCCAGGTGACAACCACCACAGACATGGCCCTGAGTAGCCACTCAACATAATCCAAGCAATTACCAATCCACCCAGGTGTTTCATTGGGTTGTTAATTTTCAATTTTCAAAGTATCACAACCCAATAAATAGCAGCAGCAATTGTGATATTGTTCTAGTATAGCTAAACTAGTACCTAGCAGGGGTATCAGGTTGGCTACACACTACTAGGTGTTCTGAGCATACCATATACTTTGGAAAATAAATAAAATCACCTATGATGCATACTACTGAAAACTCTAATGCAATAGAAAGTGGGACATGAGCATCACTTGCCTTGTGGGATTTGATATAGAAACACTCTCTTGACCAACAGAACGTTTCTCTCCGTACAATCTAAACAATAAAAATAAAAACAATAAACAAACAATTCACCAACAAACAAACAAATACACGACAATAACAAATTATTTATATTATTACATATTTGGTCAATGTTCCTTTTATGATTCAATATGCAAAAAGAATTAACGACATAGGGTTTGTGATTTGTAAGGTACAACTATGGAAGATTGAATTATCGAATTCAAATGAGCGTGAGTCTAACTGGGTGGGATAGTGTATTGTACGTCACTCATTATATGCCCATACGAAAACAATTTTATTCAGAATGGTTTCTAAATTGTGACACGTGGTATAGAAGGGTCTGATGTGAAAATTAAAATAATCTGAAGTGAATTAGTCCAAATATTTAAATGGGTGTGCTACTGGATATACAATGTCAATATCATTATTTTGCATAAGCAATCGATTAAAAAGGAATTCTAGAATTTAAGTTATGACAAAAATACTCAATATCTCTCATTTTAAAATCGAATATATATTATTGCCAAAACTTTCAAATAATGGTTCCATTGGATTCTATATTTCCTAAGGATTTCAGATATACCAAAATTGTAAGTTTTGGATAATTCAAACAAAAGACATGAATTTTTGAAGATCGTACCATTTTCTATTTTCTGTACATGCGAGTGTCTCTGAATGCATCAAGTATGAAGCTAGGAACTTAGGAACAATTTTCCATGGGCTGACATGTCCACCATACTATAAAGATTTTAATAGCCCTACGTCAGTCATGGTTCAAATGCCGATTGCTTGACCGAAGGTTAGTTCTTGCAAACGATTTGATACAGGTACTTAAAAGGAACTAGACCACACACAGATGGTTCTAAAATCAGTGAGTTAGCTGCCAGGTAAAAACAATTGAAGGTTCTAATACTATTGAAATTGGTATGTTTATATTAGAGGCTGCAGAACAAATCGAACGATGACATCTAGAGATACTCCATAGCAAGGCCATAGAGAATAGAGATGAATCAGGGTCTGGACTGTCCGTACCGGCCATGAATGACGTACAACGGCGATGTGCGCGGTCTCAGGTCGCGGACACTTCCGGTGATGCACCGGACCTATGGCAGAGAGAACATGTCAGAGAGGTGGGCGATAGCGAGGCTGTGCTCGACGTGCAAACGACAAGGTGAGGGGTTGCCGGAACTCACTGTAATAGTCGACGAACAGCGGCGGGTACGAGTTCGGGTCGTCGACGTCCTCGCTGGTGCGTTGGACCTATGACCACGGGTTCTCGTCTAGGAGGTGTGCACGTCCGCAGTAGTGATTTCCGAGTCATGGCAAGGAGCAGCGGGCTTCGTAGAAGAATCGCTGGTGGTGGAGGCGGCAATGGCGGTGGCAATTCGCGGGAGCCAGCTGTGGAATTTTGAGGAGTGTCTCAGGAGGAAACGGGAGGACGCGGAGGTTGCGGAGGCGTGGACTGTGAGGCGTGGGCTTTGTTTCGCCGGAAGCTGACACGAAACGGACATGGCCGAGGCAGCAATGGCGACGACGATCGCAGCAGCCTGGCGACTGTTTCGTACGGGGCCTGGGGCAAAACAGGGAGGAGAAAGAGGGTCTTTGTGTGCGCGTGCAGGTGAGGTAGTTGGCGCAGGTGCGGAGATCGTGCGCGACGAACGTGGGCGCTCTGGTTGCTAGAGATTGGTGACGTCTAACTGGGTCGCTGTGGCTCATGTTTGGCTGGATCGGCCCGACTGGTCTGTGCACATCCGTGCTGGAGCAGCGTGCTAGCTGCAGGTCCAGTATATTATTTTTTTTGTACACAATTGATGTTAGTTTGCTAGCTTACCTCACGTAGCATTTTTTTTTAACTCAATGTTTGGTTGGAGAGCTAGCAGCAACGTATTAGCTAGCTTGGGTGCATATATATATATTGTTTATTTTCTATTTCTATATAAACCCAATGTGTGAAGTTTGGTTCAAATTAATTTGGATTTATTTTGAAAGTATTGTAAAATAAAACATATTACCCAAGAAAATATTTTCGGACCCTTTTCAAACAAACTTCAAATTAATTTGGATTTATTTTGAAAGTATTGTAAAATAAAACATATTACCCAAGAAAATATTTTCGGACCCTTTTCAAACAATTTTTAAGGTTTGAAAATTTTAAATATTGTACAAATGCCAAATTGACAACTTTATGTCAACCTTAAATAGGATTTTAATAAATCATTTGAAATTCTACAAATATATGTCTAGCTTATAAAACCATTATTGGAAGCTAGAAATGATTATGTATGATGATATTCAATTTTTTTTCAATTTCTAAAGCTTACTAAAATAACAGAATTAAAGAAAAGCTTAATGAATTAGAGCTTGGTTTAAATAATTTAAAACACTTCGAAAAGGGATTCTTTTAAGGGTACCCATATGAGTAGTATTTTTATTCAATATTCCAAGCTTTGAAATTTTTCTTTGATCAAAATAAAAAGTTTTTTTTTTTGTGATTTTTAAACGTTCCAAAATTTTGGGATGTTACATCTAACCTCCTTATTCTTGACTGTTAACTTGCCAAAAACTTCCAGGTTTATACTTTCAGCGGTTTGCTAAAACACGGAAAGTAATCATAACGCTTAAGTTAGAAACAAGCATGATAATAAGGAAATCATTAAGTTAAAAGCATGCATTCGACTTATTGCTTGGGGGCTAGAGATATTACCTGGCTCATCCGCTGTAAACCTGATAAGTTATTGTTGAATTATTTTGCGTATTCAGCAAAAAGAATTCCAACATGATGCAAGCCGTCTTGAATGACATGACGATGCGAAAATACGAAGTTATTTCGGACAATTAGTCCGGCTTGTGGCCAAGGACGGATCAGAGGAGCGGGAGCGAAGAACTTCTTAGCTGCCGGACGAATGTATCTGAGATCGTCAAAAGGTTCTTTCTTTACCTTGAAGTCCTTGTCAAAAGTAGGGATGGGCACGTCTTCTCTAGATGTCCGAGAAGGTCCGCCCATCTCCGGCTCCGCCCTTTCCCTTGCATCTACGTTAGATGCAATAGGCTGTCTGGTCGGACGGAATTGTTCGTCCGGGTTTGCGATTTTATCTTCCCCACCGAGAGTTGTTGGAGTGAGTGAAGCTGCAGCTGAAGATGGCATTTCCTTGCCAGCAGGAGCTTTATGTTTCTTCAGTTTCTTTGACTTCAAAGGAGCTGGTGCAAGGCTGAAAAAGGGAAAGAGCGAAGGAAAAATCCGAGAAGTAAATACCTCGAAGAACCAGAATAGAATGAGAAATTAAAAACCCCAGAAAAATACCTGTATGTGGTGATGGGAACTCCATCAAGATTTATCACCTCCTCCGTGATCACTTGCCTCTTGCGTTTCCGACCGCCATAAAAGATGGCGTGCAACTCGTCAAGTTCGGCGTCGGATGCAAGATCTGCTTCCGTGAGATCGTCGAACTACGGAGAAGGCAAAAGATCCGACTAAGTTGGAGAAATCCGGGAAAGGTAAAAATCCGAGAAAATACCAAATCAGGGAAAAATAAGAATACCTTAGGAACTCGGTTTTCCTCGGGATACATTCCCAAACTCTCCTCATATTGATCGTGAGTAGCGACCAATTGGTTAACTCGCTTCTTAAAATCCCTCTTGGTAAAAGCTTTGTCCGTCCCTCTCATTTCGTCTTCTGGCCCCTCGTATTGGCAAAGAAGTCGGGGGAGGAAGGCGAGAGGTTGAATACGGGGACCGAACCAACACAGAATTGTATTTGTTCCGGTCAGAGGAGATTGTGAGGAGGTAAGTTTGGCGATACGCCGTTTTATTTTCATCAGATCCTCCGGAAAAGTTTGCACCGCTTTGGTTGCCCAACTGTTCCGGGGTGTGGCAGCAGAATTGGTGAATGGAGGAACCCCGTTATCCTTTTTAGGGAATGGGACGTCGTGGTGATAAAATAAAGAACCCTTCCAAAATTTGACGGATTCTGATGTCTTTATCTTAGGGTACCAATCTTCCCTAAATCTCTGAAGAGTGAAAGAAATGGTCCCGCAGATGGGAAGAACGCCCTCTGTAGGGTTCCGCTTCACTCCGAAGAAATATTGCCAAAAGTCTAACCTAGGGGCTATTCCCAAATATCCCTCGAAAAGGGCCTGGAAGCCGGCTAGGTAAAGAATGGAATTTGGGGGAAGATTATGAGGCTGAACACCGTAATGTTCGAGAACCTCGAGGAAGAAGGCGGATGGCGTAATTCCCATACCTCTTGCGATGTGGGAGGTAAGGAGAACGCGTTCCCCGTCTTTAGGCATTGGCTCGGACTCGTCTTCCGGGCTCCGCTATTTTCCCTTGAGCAGTAACCCGTCCTTCTCCATTGTCGGAAGGAGGGAAGGAGGAATACTGCTCTGGCTCCAATTACCGGCACTTTCCCCTTCATCTTCTCCCCCGGCGGCGGCGGATGCCGCGGATGACGCGGCCGCGGGCTCCTCTCCGACGAGGATTATCTTTTCCTCCGTAGTCTCGGGCGCGAGTGGTGGAGATGGCGCGGAGGAGGACCCGGCAAGGTTGGTGACAGCGAGAGGAGTTTCCTCGCTTGCTGCGCCGTTGGTGGTTTTCTCCGGCTCGTCGCCGGTTGCGTGAAGGGGAGAATCCACCATGGGATCCATGGTGTTGATGATTTTATCAATCTTCGCCGCGACGGAGTGGGCCAGAGAAGAGCTTGGAGAGGCCATTTCTTGGCGGCGCGATGGGAAAATCGTGTGCTCCGACGAGGTCACGGACGGTGCTGGCTCGTGCGTTCGCCGGAAGGGTGCTCTGCTCGCAGTGTGCTTGGGCGCTGTGTGAGGCGAGGAGAACTGGGAGCCGAAGGTTTGCCGGAGAGGATGGAGACGGCTATTTATAGCCAGAAACCCGTCGCGATACGTGCTAACGGCTCTTTTGACTGTTGGATGATCAACGCGTGTCACTCGCCAGAAAATCCGGGAAATGAAACGACGGGTGATTATTACTATGTCCTCGTTTCCCACGAGAATCTGTCAGAGATACATTTCAGAGTTTCCCGCTCGATACCCAAACGTCCCTGACGTCAGCAAGATTAAAGCGCTGACGTAGGAAGTTCCTTCTCCACGAAGATTCGTGGAAGAAAAGCCGGATTTTCCGAAATCTGAGTTTTGCGTTATGACATTATTCTGATAAAAAGAAGAATCAAGACAAAGAGCCAATATTTCTCGCAAAGAATGCACACTTGACGAAAGACGGCGAATCGGAGTCTTAATCCTTCTTGGGGGCTACATACCAACTAGGGGTATATCATGTGGTGGTCTAAAGTGCCGGGTTACTAGGGTGGCCTAATTGGTAATGGGCTACAGTCCATTGGGCGGCCCAGTAAGCTGAAGCACGGAAGCCGGATTCTAGAAGAACCCGGATCACGGCCCACGAGATACGGCTTGGAGTAGAAGGCGGATTTCTTACTTTCCAAGTTAACACATACCGTAGTCTTCTAGGTTTCCTTCTCTATATGCCCTAACCCGGCTATTATATAAAGCCGGACGGGAGATAAGATAGATAGACAAGAAGAAGCTAAAGGCTAACTCGCCGAGAGGTGGATCCTTGACGAGTAGCTAATAGAACCTCACATTGTACTCTGTATTCCCAGGCTTTAGTCCTGAATAGTGAGATTGCAGGAGTAGGAACGCCGCATTACTGCGTCCTACCGAACCTGGGTAAAACCCTGTGTCATTGTTCATCATACGATCATTGTTCTCGGCGAGTTGGCCTGTGGCTTCCTTCTCTTTTATCTCATCTCCCGTCCGGCTTTATATAATAGCCGGATTAGGGCATATAGAATAGGAAATCTAGAAGACTACGATAGCTTGTAACTTGAAAAGTAAGGAATCCGTCTTCTCCTCCAAGCCGGATCACGTGGGTCGTGATCCGGGTCCTTCTAGAATCCGACTTCTGTGCGTCAGCTTACTGGGCCGCCCAATGGACCATAGCCCACTACCAGTTGGGCCACCCTGGTAATCCGGCACTTTTGACTACCATCTGATATACCCCTAATCGGTATACATTCGACACCCCACTTCTCTATTGGTAGTCTCATGGCACCCCCGTCTATGAAATCTACTACGATGTCTCGACAATATGTACTACTTTCGCATTCATGGTGATCCCAAAAACATTATGAAGGCCAAAGAGGGTATCCGTCATTGCTATCCAGAAGGTACCGGCTCTATGCACATCCCCAAAGTCAAGTTCTTCTCTGAATATTGGTACATTGTGCACACTATTCTCCGCAATACCATCAATGTCAAATATGGTGAGAAGGGTGAGGTCCGCAAATGGTTGATCAATCTTCTCTTTCACATTGAAACTCAAATGAAGGCAAAGAGGCAATTGGATGTTCTGGATTTCATGTGGCAAGAGATGAGACCGTGGTTCGTGACAAGAGGGTACCCATTTATGGCTCTTACATTCAGCTTCTTATTGAGACCAAGATCCCAGTTGGTCTCATCAACAACTATGCCAAGGTGACTCCCAAGAAGTCTGTCCTTATCACTGAAGCTGAGGCTAAGGCTCAACGCTCTAAGCGCACCCGCACACTGTCCTCCGCTCCTAGTACATCTCAAGGGGTCCGCCGCTCTCCATCTCCTGCTCCTTCTGGCGCTACTACTGACACTTTCAGCCTTAAGAGGGCCCTCCATAAGATGAACTGTTTCTTCATTGATAAGCAGCATCAGGATTATGAGGCATATCGCAAGGGCAAGGCCTCTAGTCGCCGTCGGCGTTCCATGATGACAGCTCTTCACATCCCCCTCAGTCCTCCTAGCTCAGACAAGATTCCAGGGGATGAGTGGAAGTCCCAGCACACATACTGGCTTGGCGATGACGCTAGCTCTCTCGGCTCTTTTGCGGCGCACTACACTACTACTGCTAGCTCCAGTCAGGCTCCTCCCGAGGACTTCATTGCGGAGGATGTTGAGATGGGCGCGAGTGATTGGGCTTGCATCTTTCTCCCTTTTTGGTGTCTGATGCCAAGGGGGGGAAACACTCACGCATTGCATTGCATTTCATGCATCTATTTGCGTCTTATCCTCGCTATTTGTTTTCTTCGCTCTTAGTTGATGCTACTATTTGTGTGGTTTGTTGAACCTTGGTACTATTGTAAGACTATGTCCTTATTTATCTATCGTACTTTCTACCTATCTATTATGCGTGTGATATTTGATATGTTGAAGCTCATAGCAAGGCTATTACGTTATCCATCTACTCACTATTTGGCGTGTTGACGCCATAATGAGGGTAGTTTTTATCCATCTACAACTATGAGAATAATGCTATGGTAAAATCGTTCTTGTGATAAATCCTATCACTTATCTAGAAGATAACTTTATGCCTATACATGTGCATCTCTAATGTTAAAATCATGATTGGATAATCCTCGCACTTCACATAAATATATCATGGTTACATCACATACCCTATTATCTTATAAAGCATAGTGTGAAGATGAAATTATGTGCGTTGCACTCAATATGATAATCAAATATATATGTCTCCTGTTTGGGCACACAAATAGGGGGAGTACGAATATAATTATTATCTCTTCGCAAATAGCCATGATAAATTTTTCTTTATGCAAATCCGTATGTTGTCATCAAACATCAAAAAGGGGGAGATTGAAAGAACATAGTTCCTAAATCCTATTTTGAGTGTTTGATCACAACATATGGAAGGACTAACGTGTTCCCTAAGTGTACTCAGAAAATATCATGGATATAGTGCAACCATTTCTCCCCGTAGACCTCATACAATGAAAAGCAAAAATGGAGAAAAGATTAAGGAAAGAATGGAGAAAAGGGAAGAAGAAAAGGAGAGAAAAGAAGGGGTGCCGGCCTCCCCGGCCGGCCGGGCCTAGGCTGTGCGCGTGCTGGCCTCGCCCCCGCTCCACGCCGGCCCCAGGCTGGCCCCCAGGCCGGGCCGCTCGGGCGGGTGGCCGGCCCCATCCACGCTCCACGCCGGCCTGGCCGGCCTGCCATGCCGGGCCACCTCCAGCCGGCCTGCCCCTGCGCCCATGCCAGCCCCAGGCCGGGGTGGGTTTGCCTCCGCTCCTGGCTGCTCCTGGCCAGCCTGGCCGGCCCAAAGTCCGGGGTGGGGCGCTGCCAAGTGGGAAAACCCCCTCCCAACGACCGTATTTCGTCCCGGTATAAAAGGGGTCTTTCTCCTACCTTTTGGAGTTGTCAATCCCACTCACTCTCTCTCTCACCACCATTGATTGACCAAGCTCAAGCTCAAGAACAAGCACTCCTCAAATCCCCAACCAAAGCTCTTGATATTTTGGGATTTGAAGGAGAAACCCCTGATCTACAACTCCACCAAGTCGATTAGAAATCCACCCACTCATCCCTTATGGATCTTGTCATTCTTAGTTCATTGGAGCTAGGAATCTTGTTGCTCTTAGCTCATCGGAGCTCGGAGTCTTGTTGATATCCCCGATGCTCTTGTGCTCGTGGATCTTGCTTCTCGGAGTCTTGGTGGCTCTCGGGATTTGGTGAGGACCCTCCAATCTTGTGGAGTGTGCCTCATCCTTGTAAAGGTTCTAGTTGCCAACCTCAACGACAACATAGTGATTCGAGCCTATCCACATCGGTGGAAGGGCTCGAAGGAGATACGGTGTGGCATTTGAGGCCTACTCGGTGTTCAATTTTGGTGGCACCGCACCGCTCCAATGGAGATTACCTTCCATTCGGAAGTGAACTTCGGGATAAATCTCCGTGTCATTATGTTCGGTTATTCCTCAACTTACCTTTACTATTTACTACTAGCTTAGTCATATACTTACCTTGTGCTAGTTGTACTTGCTCAACATATTGGATTGTTCACCTAGTTGCATAATCTAGATAATCTATATTTGAGGTTACCTTGTTAACTTGAAAAAGAAGTTAAAATTTGTAGCTAACCTATTCACCCCCCTCTAGTTAACCTCTCGATCCTTCAGTGAGGTAACAAGACAATAGCACATGGAAAACAATTATTGAAAAGGTAACAAGCATGTTTGATTTTATTTTCCAAAAGTGTAGAGCTAATGACAATGAGTTTAGTTGAAAATGATGAACTAGTACAGTGAACTCTTTGATCACAATACTTGCTAATTACTTGTGATGATAGGTTTAGTAGGTGTGAAAACATGTGGGTTTTATTAATAAGGAAAATGATATTAAGGTAGTTATTGCCGGTTATAATGGAATATTATAGAATTACATTATACCTTTAGAAACAAGTTTATAAGTTAAACAAAATGTTTTGTGTTTGACATATTTGAGTTGAAAATGTTTTTCTCTTTAATTTGGTATCTCATTTGAAGTATTCTGAAAATATTTGAAGAAGATATTAATTTATTAATTTTAAATGAATTAAATGATTAGGCAAAATATTGCACACATGAAAAATTGGTCAAATGACTTCCAAAACATCATAGATGAGTTGCATTTGTCATTTGAAGCATTTTGGTATATAACTTGTATTTTTCTGATTTTATGAATTGTTTATTATTTTTCTTTATTTTAAATGATTTAATTAACTAAAGAAAATGTTTCATTTTAAAATTTATCAAATCCATTTGAAAATGTCATAATCAAATAGATTTTATTTTTCTGATGAATATGATCTGTTATTTATATTTTTCTGATTTACAGAATTAAAGTTATTGAATTATAAAGTTTTAATTAATTTCTGCGAATATTCAAATTGATAGGTGGGACCTACGTGTCATAATCATTTTAAATCAAAATAAAAATAAAAATAAAAGAAAATCTTCCATGACGTCATGGTGACGTCAGAGATGACATCACCATTGCTTGATTCCTCACAGATGGATTCGATTCGGCTCCTAGGGTGGAAATTGGTGAATTTGGTTTGCACCATCCGAACGAGGAGCGAGTGGGGGTTCTAGGGGTGGTAGTGCCGCTTCCAAAAGGTCGTCGGAGTGCCGCCGGTGACGGTGTTTGGCGGCGGCGGGTAGCAGTGCACGACAGGAACACGATTTCGACGCCCAAACCCCAAACGAAAAACACCAGGAGGTGTGTGAGCTCACCAGGAGTACGGTGATGTGGTCGGGGAAGCTCGGAGAGGTGGCAATCAACGGTGTGGATCTCTTCCCTCCGGCGGCCGTAGTTTCGAACGACGGCCAATTCGTCAGCTACAGGCATCCCGGCAAGCGAGGCTCATCGAGGAGGGAGAGTAGAGGATGGCACATATCCTCATGGCCTCGGTTGGTCTCGGCGTGGCCGGAATCGATGGGATGGTCGGCGGCCTGAGAGGACTAGCGTTAGGGTTTCGGGCTTTCCAGCGGGAGATACGGAGAGAGAGGAAGACTGCGAGGAAGAAGAGAGGGTGAGTGAGGAGGGCACGGCTTCTCTTGCCTCTTATCCAGCGGAAGGGCGGCCGAGGGGAGGTGGCAGTGCGATGTCGGAAGCGGTGGAACGCCTCAGGCCTTCTGGCCAGAGGTTGAAGAAAGAATGGATTAAAATATTTCCAAGAAAACCCCCTGGAATTTTTTATAACTTACAACTAAGTCCTTCTGGTTACTAAACTGAGAAGAAAACCTTTGTTTTCAGGGCTTATTTGTGAACATAAAATTATTAAAAATGACATTTGAATTCCTTATAAAATTTAACAACTCACCATGTTTTGTTTTGGTGAATTTGAAATATTTTTGTATTTTTTTATTTAGGTGCTAGATTAAGTGGTTTTGCTCTTTTCTCTTTATTTTATTTATTTAATGGCTTTAAAATTATGTTAAAGCATGTTTAATAAAAGTACACACTCCCATCTTGTGGATACCAAGGTGGTGTACCATAATTGGACAATTTTAAGTATAATCCCTTATAGAAAGTAATTTAGTAAAATTACTTGGTACTGGTTCTATGCACTGTTATGAAAATAATTTAATATAGAATTTTATTCCATGTCACACCACATGATTTCAATGAGTGAAAGAACTTGTTTTATTTTTATAATACTATGTTATTTTCATAGTTAAAACTCTTAGCAATTTTTGTTGACATTTTACTTAGGTGAGTGCAAGTCATGTTGATTGTTTTTAGTACTTGACCAGGTGGAAAACATGAGTGGTTTTGAAATCTTATTTGCTTGTTTTCCACATAGGTTCTAATATGGATATTATCCCATTTTTGTTTTAGTACAAGTAATAATTTACTTGGTTATGTGTAGATGATTTTTTGTTATCATCTGTTAGTTTTATGTATGAAAAGGATATGGAAAACAAGGTATTAAGCTTGTTTTCATCTACCTCCAAATATCAAGACATGTGGATGCAATGGCTTGTTATTATTTCATACTTGATAGTTGTTTCCATTAAAGATAGTATTATGAGTTCATCATCTCTCATGAGCTTGACAGAGGTTATTAGTTCTCTATTATTTCCTAATGATTATCTGGATAACTTCTTATGGTCCCTTACAGAGGTAGTGTTGCTTCTTGTAGTCTTCTGTTGCTTGATGTTCTTCTCTTTAATTGTCACTTGTCTTCATATACTCCTTTTGTCACTTGCAGGTAGTATCATCTATGGGATTCCATCTTCAACTATCTCACCCTTGTGGTGAAAACAACCAGCTATTCCAAGCAAAGATTTTACTTAGATGATTATAAAAGTATATAAATTTGTTTTATGACATCAAGTTACCATATGCATATAATAATAATTTGTTAACAAGTGAGCCAGACTTGCCTCCAAATGACTAATCATATACAGTTGGCTGAGATGTACTAGGTTATATGATCTTATGTTTGTTTGTAGATGATACTCAATTGTTTGAGTATACAAAAGTGATCTGTTAACAAGGTAGCTAGTCTTGTTATCAAACTACTTCTATATAACACTAACATTGGAGTATCACATTGTTTCAAGAGTGTTAATAAGTTCAGATCAATATATAAGAGTTTCCAGGTACTCTTAAATAGATTGGAATAACACTTCTAGAACACTCTAAATAATCTTCTTGAAGATTTTCATGTCTTAGTTCCTCCCGTCTTGTGGTTTCTTCTCTTGCAAAATAACTTGGAGGAGATTGGGAAACAAGATATAATGGTCTAGCCAAAATAACAAGATCTTGATTAAGGGTTAATTCATGCTTTCATTATCCTTCCATACATTTCTTGTTTTGCTTCCCATAAGATAGATACTTGTCTCATACATGATTGGTTTTATTTAGCTTTCAATCCAATTCCTCTAATAGAGGTTATAACTTGTTGTTATTCATTACTTGTATCTAGAGGTACTTTAGTTGTTGAATATTAATTTAGATAAATATGTGGAATGTTTACTTAATATAGGAAGTTGATCAAATGGTTCATTGATGTGTTCATAGCTCATATGCTCACCGGTATAAGATGAATAAGACAACGAGCATAAGAAGGTTATTGGGGTTTAATGACTTATGTCATAATTAATAGTTGTTTTTCTGAGGTGTCATGATGTCACTTTATATTCTTCTCTTAATGACCTTTGTCATTCTTAATGCAGATATAGAGGTTTGGAAATATCATATGTAATGATCAAGGTTTAACAATAGTTTAAGAATATTTATATCTTCTCTTAGGTACTTCTTCTATGGTTGATGAGATATGTACATATTCGATAAATATGTTAATATAATTATTATGTCATTCCCCACTTGTGGGTTTTGAATTAACACTTATTTGTATCATTTGTGTTCTATTGAAACTTTGTTATTTATTTGTGAAGGTGCACTTAGTATTTATGAGATAATTTATAAGAAGTGTTGTGTGAATGGTTGATAACTTAGAGAGTTGTTGTTTTACAGGAGATACCATTTCTATTAATGAGATGTTTCCATTGTGTATTACTCATTGGTGGAAGTATGATTATCGGTTGTGTGATTTTGGTACTCACCCCTCTTTGGATTGTAGATACCTACTGAATTATCCCAAGTCACTTAAAGACTTGTGGTTTAGGTTGTTGAGAGTTTGTGTTGGTCACAACCAATTATGGTTTGTGTAACCAGATGATTTGGTTTGTAGAGATGCTATGTTATAAAGATCACTCCAAATGTACTCTTGACTAGATGAACTAGACCTATTTGATCATGTCAAGTGAAACATTGGTCACTTTGGTTTGTTTAAACTTTCGCGCCAAAATTTCCCGTACTTTTAGATGCATGCTTTTCAAATGCACATATTATATTTAGATCCTTATAACTTCACACTGGGATGTTACAGTATCTCCCCCTTAACAAGAACTTCTTCCCGAAGTTCAACCTCTCTCACGTAAAGATAGGTAGAGAGAACTTCTGTAGACCGTTGAATCTTCACATCTGTTTCTTGTGTTGACCTTGGCAGGTGTATCCTCTTGTATTGATTGTTTACCTTCCATTGTCTTGCACTATGATCTAATACTTTGCATGTTGTTATAAAAACTTTGTTTTGCTACTAGGCCTTCCTAATGGTCGTACGAAGAACACGTGGTATTTCCACCACATAGTGGATACCAAGTTTCGTTCTCAGATGAATAGGTATGGTTTCCTATCTCTCATAACTTTTTGAAGAACATTTGGTACATCCACCAGGCGATGGGTAACCAATAAGATTCTTCCGGTACAATGGATATTGTCTATGTTTAGGACTCCATTTGGTTCAATCAAATGGTCTCAAGAGGAATACTTCTGAAAGAATTTTGTACAACGTAGTGTACATTGACTTAGACTCAATTATTAGTGAAAATATCTTCGAGTTTCCTCGAGTTTTAACTTTTTCCAACAGATGAATATAACCTATTCCACTGGTTACTTCCTATGGTCCTTCTACATCTTTGGGTTTTGACTTCTATGGAAAGACTCTATCAGTTAACTTTTCGAACTTCTACATGTTTCATTCTAAGATATAACTACTCATGTGATTTTATTAGCATCACTTGTGGTATATCTCACCATGTGTTGATGAAATATCTCACCAAATCCAAACAAGATGTGAATGTGGTCCATTCCCATCAGTGACTTCATTGATTCTGCCTTCTTGACTTCTTGGTCTTCCAGAGCTTTTGTGGTGGCTTCAAACTGCTGATATTTCAGACCGCTCTCACACTAATCCTATACCCTCTAGACCAGTAACATCAAAAAAGAACTCATTGTTTGCACATGCATTTTCACATCAAGTTCAATCTTCATGTACAGATCTAGTCAACCAAAGATCTAAATAAGATCCAATAAATCCCAACTGCAGTTATCACTCATGCATCAAAAGCCTGTGAAATAGAAGTACTTAGAGTAAAACATCTCAAGTACCAAGGCTCTTAAATGCTATACACTACAAGTAGGTATATAGTACCTTATAATCCTAGTCTACACAACCACTCTTTGACTTGGTAACTATTCCAACTGCATGCCTTACTTCAATGGAATAAACCAAGACAAAATGATCCTATAGTAGTTGTTGTCTAACTTGGTTCCATATAGGACTAAGTACTATGCAATTGAATTACTTCATCTTGATTATGATAATATTCTCATGGTATCTGATGATCCTTCATGGTGTTGATCACATCGTAGGAGTAGTAATGTAGCTTCCATCAATGCTTATGCCTTCTCCTAGTTCTATACCATACTATAATGATTCACCTCTAGACTTGATAACTAAGGATATGGTATATACCCTATAGTTACCAAATTTTAATAACTCTTAAGGATTCTCAACATCCATCCTTGATGACTCCTATACACTTACTCTATACCATGTTCTACTCCATCCTATTTATTCATAGAATGGGGTAATCATCACGGTGACTTAATCATCTCTGACTATGTCAGAATTCTGTTTTTCTCAATATCGCTGATACATGATAGACTTTAACTATTCATACCTAGGTATAAAGAAAATAGATAAGTAGATTTACTCAAATTGAGTAAGAAATTCTATACAAGTATGATCATATCATTCTCAAGTGAATGATCATCATAGTTGTAGGAAATGTGGTTTAGATAAGATGGCTTCCTATAATCTTTACCAACCTACAGATCTCCTAAAAGGTTTTAAACCTAAGGTCTCTTCGCTCTGATACCATCTGTGGTGACCCAGCACACCACTGCATGTGTAGTGCAAAAGTCGGTGACATAATACTCACAGAAGGACTTATCCGTGAATATTACATCTCTCAGAGTGGTACAACAGAAACACAACGGGTCCAAGCAAACCTATAGGATACAAACTTCATTACAAAATCTCGAGAATCTCTTTGATGAATCAAGAAGATCTCCTGCAAATGAAACATCAGAAGAAGCAATGCGAAGATCCAAGCTAGAGAAGAACTCTAGCTCAGAACTAAATCCACTATGGCTGATGTCAGCCCTAATCTATGGCTTGTAACAGCTAAGTCCAAGATTGGTCTTCACCTACACCATGATATCTTCTCCTCCACCAGCGTTGTTGATGACGATACTTTCCTGGCTGAGTAAGAGATGACTCCACCTAGCTTCATGAGGTAGTGATGGTTTCACGATGACGACTTCCATAAGGCTTCAACTCTAAGCAGGGGGTCAAATGGGAACGAATGAGTAACGAGCGTTACTCAGCAAGTTCATAATATATATTGGGTAGTTTGATGCACTAACTACAGCCTTAGACTCGAAAGAGTCATAAGCTAATGCAAGGTTTTGTAAATATTTCTTCAAGAGATTGCTTTTAATTCTCAAAAACTATGCCTGCCAGATCTTCACAGGACTAGAACTTCATGGAGTTGCCTTTCCTAGGCGTTCGCAGCTCCTTCTCGGAACAGGGGGTAACATGCCACATCCTTTTACACTCTGCAGAGGTGCGTTAATTTACCCATGGGCGACCAAGACCATGTTGCACAACCAGGCGTACGTTCCTGTCCACTCCCACTTAGTTGTGGGGCCCGATTGTTGGTCCAAGATAAACCATGCTTCTCCGCACAACGCATGCCCACCCATTTATGCCAGCAGGTTGAATGCCTGATTCCACCCCTCACGATGGAGATCTACACGCCCCTGGCAGACACTCATAGACCCCAGAGTCCGTGGGAATTAAGGGATCCCACCCATGTTCATGTAGTCTCGCAAGACCTACAACGTACGTCTCTGGCAGTACGTTGACATGCGAACGAGATAAGATCACAACTGACTTACTCCCCCCATAGAAGACCCATGGTTAACGCGAATTTACGGTGCAAGAATCTTGATGGCAGTTGTGATTAGTCCTAGGTAGTACTTTCCCATGCATATGGAACCTTCCTTTCACCTATTCATCTTACCATGGTTCCATCCGCCCACCAAACAGAACACTACCACTCGGGTAGTCATTCAATTAGTCATATTATTATAAAAATAGGATCATGCATTCTTTTGAGCATAGGTGGTACTACGATAGGGTTTTTGCAAATAGTTCATTATGAAATACTGCAAAAGGATATGAGCAAGTGACGAACTTGCCTGAGATAGAAACAATGACAATAATAATCCATGTCTTCGGGTTCTAGGGCCTCGTAGAGAAATCCCGAGATCTGAAAGATAGTAAAGTAGTCCCAGTAAGGACTACAAAAAACACTGGCAAGATGATACATGCATAGTAATGAGATGCATCGCGAAATACCCTGAAAACTACCCCAGCTTACAAGTGTAAGCCACGTTTGATACGATATCTTAATCACACATGTTTTAGGTGAAACGTTTCATTACTTGCGGTGATGTGGTTATTACTTCTTTTAGACTTACATGTGTTTCACTTTTACTTAACAAACAATTGTTTTCATGTTTAGGTAGAAGTGTTGATTACTTTGTGAGGTAACAAGACAATATCACATGGAAAACAATTATTAAAAAGGTAAGAAACATGTTTGATTTTATTTTCCAAAAGTGTAGAGCTAATGACAATGAGTTTAGTTGAAAATGATGAACTAGTAAAGTGAACTCTTTCATCATAATACTTGCTAATTACTTGTGATGATAGGTTTAGTAGGTGTGAAAACATGTGGGTTTTATTAATAAGGAAAATGATATTAAGATAGTTATTGCCGGTTATAATGGAATATTATAGAATTCCATTATACCTTTAGAAACAAGTTTATAAGTTAAACAAAATGTTTTGTGTTTGACATATTTTAGTTGAAAATGTTTTTCTCTTTAATTTGGTATCTCATTTGAAGTAGTCTGAAAATATTTGAATAAGATATTAATTTATTAATTTTAAATGATTAGGAAAAATATTGCACACATGAAAACTTGGTGAAATTACTTCCAAAACATCATAGATGAGTTTCTTTTGTCATTTGAAGCATTTTTGTATATAACTTGTATTTTTCTGATTTTATGAATTGTTTATTAATTTTCTTTATTTTAAATGATTTAATTAATTAAAGAAACTGTTTAATTTTAAACTTTATCAAATTAATTTGAAAATGTCATAATCAAATAGATTTTATTTTTCTGATTATTATGATATGTTATTTATATTTTTCTGATTTACAGAAATAAAGTTATTGAAATATAAAGTTTTAATTAATTTCTGCCAATATTCAAATTGACAGGTGGGACCCACCTGTCATAATCATTTTAAATCAAAATTAAAATAAAAATAAAAGAAAATCTTCCATGACGTCATGGTGATGTCAGAGATGACATCACCATTGCTTGATTCCTCACAGATGGATTCGATTCGGCTCCTAGGGTGGAAATTGGTGAATTTGGTTTGCACCATCCGAACGAGGAGCGAGTGGGGGTTCTAGGGGTGGCAGCGCCGCTTCCAAAAGGTCGTCGGAGTGCCGCCGGCGATGGTGTTTGGCGGCGGCGGGTGGTAGTGCACGATGGGAACACAATTTCGAAGCCCAAACCCCAAACGAAAAACACCATGAGGTGTGTGGGCTCACCAGGAGTACGGTGATGTGGTCGGGGAAGCTCGGAGAGGTGGCAATCGACGGCGCGGAGCTCTTCCCTCCGGCGGCCGGAGTTTGGAACGACAGCCAATTCGTTGGCTACAGGGCATCCCGGCAAGCGAGGCTCATCGAGGAGGGAGAGTAGAGGATGGCGCATCTCCTCATGGCCTCGGTTGGTCTCGGCGTGGCCGGAATCGATGGGATGGCCGACGGCCCGAGAGGACTAGGATTAGGGTTTCGGGCTTTCCAGCGGGAGATACAGAGAGAGAGGGAGACTGCGAGGAAGAAGAGAGGGTGAGTGAGGAGGGCACGGCTTCTCCTGGCTCTTATCCAGCGGAAGGGCGGCCGAGGGGAGGTGGCAGTGCGGTGTCGGAGGCGGTGGCACGCCTCTGGCCTTCTCGCCAGAGGTTGAAGAAAGAATGGATTAAAACATTTCCAAGAAAACCCCCTGGAAATTTTTATAACTTACAACTAAGTACTTCTGGTTACTAAACTGAGAAGAAAACCTTTGTTTTCAGGGCTTATTTGTGAACAGAAAATTATTAAAAATCATATTTGAATTCCTTATCAAATTTTACAACTCACCATTTTTTGTTTTGGTGAATTTAAAATATTTTTGTATTTTTCATTTAGGTGCTAGATTAAGTGGTTTTGCTCTTTTCTCTTTATTTTATTTATTTAATGGCTTTAAAATTATGTTAAAGCATGTTTAATAAAAGTACACACTCCCATCTTGTGGATACCAAGGTGGTATATCATAACTGGACAATTTTATGTATAATCCCTTGTAGATAGTAATTTAGTAAAATTACTTGGTACTGCTTCTATGCACTGTTATGAAAATAATTTAATATGGAATTTTATTCCATTTCACACCACATGATTTCAATGAGTGAAAGAACTTGTTTTCTTTTTATAATACCATGTTATTTTCATAGTTAAAACTCTTAGCAATTTTTGTTGACATTTTACTTAGGTGAGTGCAAGTCATGTTGATTGTTTTTAGTACTTGACCAGGTGGAAAACATGAATGGTTTTGAAATCTTATTTGCTTGTTTTCCACATAGGTTCTAATATGGATATTATCCCATTTTTGTTTTAGTACAAGTAATAATTTACTTGGTTATGTGTAGATGAATTTTTGTTATCATATGTTAGTTTTATGTATGAAAAGGATATGGAAAACAAGGTATTAAGCTTGTTTTCATCTACCTCCAAATATCAAGACATGTGGATGCAATGGCTTGTTATTATTTCATACTTGATAGTTGTTTCCATTAAAGATAGTATTATGAGTTCATCATCTCTCATGAGCTTGACAGAGGTTATTAGTTCTCTATTATTTCCTAATGATTATCTGGATAACTTCTTATGGTCCTTTACAGAGGTAGTGTTGCTTCTTGTAGTTTTCTGTTGCTTGATGTTTTTCTCTTTAATTGCCACTTGTCTTCATATACTCCTTTTTTCACTTGCAGGTAGTATCATCTATGGGATTCCATCTTCAACTATCTCACCCTTGTGGTGAAAACAACCAGCTATTCCAATCAAAGATTTTACTTAGATGATTATAAAAGTATATAAATTTGTTTTATGACATCAAGTTACCATATGCATATAAGAAGAATTTGTTAACAAGTGGGCCAGACTTGCCGCCAAATTACTAATCTTATACAGTTGGATGAGATGTAGTAGGTTATATGATCTTATGTTTGTTTGTAGATGATACTCAATTGTTTGAGTATACAAAAGTGATATGTTAACAAGGTAGCTAGTCTTGTTACCAAACTACTTCTATTTAACACTAACATTGGAGTATCACATTGTTTCAAGAGTGTTAATAAGATCAGATCAATATATACGAGTTTCCATGTACTCTTATAATAGATTGGAATAACACTTCTAGAACGCTCTAAATAATCTTCTTGAAGATTTTCATATGGTAGTTCCTCATGTCTTGTGGTTTCTTCTCTTGCAAAATAACTTGGAGGAAATTGGGAAACAAGATATAATGGTCTAGCCAAAATAACAAGATCTAAATTAAGGGTTAATTCATGCTTTCATTATCCTTCCATACATTTTTTGTTTTGCTTCCCATAAGATAGATACTTGTCTCATACATGATTGATTTTATTTAGCTTTCAATCCAATTCCTCTAATAGAGGTTATAACTTGTTGTTATTCATTCCTTGTATCTAGAGATACTTTAGTTGTTGAATATTAATTTAGATAAAGATGTGGAATGCTTATTGAATGCTTACTTAATATAGGAAGTTGATCAAATGGTTCATTGATGTGTTCATAGCTCATATGCTCACTGGTATAAGATGAATAAGACTATGAGCATAAGAAGGTTATTGGGGTTTAATGACTTATGTCATAATTAATAGTTGTTTTTCTCAGGTGTCATGATGTCACTTTATATTCTTCTCTTAATGACCTTTGTCGTTCTTAATGCAGATATAGAGGTTGGGAAATATCATATGTAATGATCAAGGTTTAACAATAGTTTAAGAAGATTTATATCTTCTCTTAGGTAATTATTTTACGGTTGATGAGATATGTACATATTCGATAAATATGTTAATATAATTATTATGTTATTCCCCACTTGTGGGTTTTGAATTAACACTTGTTTGTATCATTTGTGTTCTATTGAAACTTTGTTATTTATCTGTGAAGGTGCACTTAGTAGTTATGAAATAATTTATAAGAAGTGTTGTGTGAATGGTTGATAACTTAGAGAGTTGTTGTTTTACAGGAGATAACATTTCTATTAATGAGATGTTTCCATTGTGTATTACTCATTGGTGGAAGTATGATTATCAGTTGTGTGATTTGGGTACTCACCCCTCTTTGGATTGTAGATACCTACTGAATTATCCAAGTCACTTAAATACTTGTGGTTTAGGTTGTTGAGAGTTTGTGTTGGTCACAACCAATTATGGTTT
Organism: Alopecurus myosuroides; assembly: GCA_028641055.1. NCBI lineage: Eukaryota > Viridiplantae > Streptophyta > Magnoliopsida > Poales > Poaceae > Alopecurus > Alopecurus myosuroides. The sequence goes on from CM054058.1 coordinate 184,569,386, forward strand.
GTGTAACCAGATGATTTGGTTTGTAGAGATGCTATGTTATAAAGATCACTCCAAATGTACTCTTGACTAGATGAACTAGACCTATTTGATCATGTCAAGTGAAACATTGGTCACTTTGGTTTGTTTAAACTTTCGCGCCAAAATTTCCCGTACTTTTAGATGCATGCTTTGAAAATGCACATATTATATTTAGATCCTTATAACTTCCCAAACACTGGGATGTTACATAGGGTTCGTCTCCAGCGCGGTCGTGGTCGGGGCGGACGCGGAGTACGATCTTGCCTCAGCTGCGTTGTCTACGAAAATAAAAATATAAGTTAGTTCACAACCGGCAAAATATATAAACTAAATTAAACAAAATGGAATACGTCATGACGCACAACTGTGTTGACCACCGGCGCCAACTCCTGACGTTGACATGTATCCCTGATACTCGTATTGTAATCCAGTTTTGACAAATCGATGTTGTCAGGGTCTGCCACAACGTATATATTTTCAGTGCTGAAAGCTGGAGGGAGAAGTTTTAGACGAGTCCTAGGTGCTAACCAAGTGAGATACATGTTGAATGCATCAGTGTTGTGAGGAGGAACATCAAATGTGACTCCTCCATTTTCATGAGCCCAATTCAAGTCATCAACGGTGTTCTTGAACTCGGTGATAAGCTTGTCAAACTTTCTTGGCCAATTCTTTGTGCACCTGAACTGTCTCGTGTCCACTATACATTGGAAATTTTAGGTACGTTAAACTAGTATCATTGACTACAATGATCACTAGGTAAGCAAAATAAGAATAACTTACTGGTGCAACGCCGTGTTAGTGTCCTTATAAGGAGGAGGGGCCGTTTGCAACAGTCCAAGTAGTCTCATTACGCTATTTGGGAAATGTCAATCCACTGAAAAGAAACAGACCATCGGACATTGCATCCACCAAAGATGTTGATCGGCTAGACACCTTGGATTCAACTCGAACGAGGCATCAGGAACATATGGCTCCCAGGTAACCTATGCGTAATAAAATTTTAGATTGTTACTGTGAGCCATATGGGTGGTATTCTGAAACTATGTAGGATACAAATCTTACCATGTCAGAGGTAATGGTGTCGAACTGATTGGTGTAGTCAAGATATAGGTTCATAGTTGGACCCCAGTCATGGTTAACCATGAACCATCTCAAAAGCCATGTAGCCTGACGTTCTGGATCACCACCATCCTCCCACTGCATATCGATATCAGACACTGGCCTTCCAATTGAGAAACGCTCCCAACTCCATATGGACAGAAGCACCAAACACCCACCCATATTGCATTCAACCTTGTTCCTACCCTGCTGGATCTTAGCCCGTGAGACTTTTCCCCTTCAGCACGCCTTGTCCAACTGCATAAAGGATAAAATAAGGTTCGCATTTCAATGCATTATTTCACAACGGACTGGATATGGAAAAGTGGTTACTTGATGATACAGATAAGCCAGTGCAGCAGAACGCCAGCTCCATCCGTAGGCCCAAATGGCTAACAACTGGAGCCACATATATGGGGAAATCGAGCCACCGCCATCTGAAAATATAGCTCGGCAAAGGACATACCACATGTATGCCCCGGCATGCCGCTGCACAATTTCATCATCTTCCTCCTGAGGGCATCTTCCAAAATGTCGAGCAACCCAACCAAAGTTGGCACCAGTGGCTCTTCCCGCATTGCCCGGCTCTCTCCCGAGATATCCGACCATTCCCGCACGCCATCCCGAGCTATCAGTGCTCAGTCATACAGGTTTCCCCCTGATGGGAAGTGTCGTGATCATCGCAACATCCTGCAACGTCACGGTCATATCCTCACAAGGAAGGTGGAAGGTGTCCGTCTCCGGCCGCCAGCGGTCTACCAACACGGTGATGGCACAATGGGTTGAACTTCGGGGCCCCATGAACCAGCATGTTAACAAATGGAAGCATCCCGGTCATCCGGATGTAGGGGGTATACCTCTCATCGTAGTGCATGGACCATTCCCCTGGCTCTTCTTGCGGCTGACCTTCAACTTTTGTGGACGTCAAGTGCAGCATGGCTAAAATATTATCCTCTGCCATAAAGAGGCCATGGTGGTCCGCATCGTAAATTTCTTTGAGAAGAGACATAGCCCTATGAAAGAAAGAAAAATCCGATTAAAACAACGAGAGAAAAGATCACAATATAATTATTCAAAATTGTTTCTACTCATAATAAATCTATTGGACTATTTGAAGAAATCTATTTAACTAATTATAAAAAATCTATTTAACTATCAATATTATGCCTAAAGCAACGAGAAAATAATACACAACATATGAACTCAAATTTTGAAACACTATCAATGGTATGCCTAAAATCACAACTATAATATGCAATATTATCCAATACCTATTTATAATGAACTAAAATTCCCAAAACCACTAAATATCTCGTAATTAATTCATTTATTGCTTAACTAGGCTAAGTAATAGAAACATACCATTAAATATCAACATACCTATTTACAATGAAATAGCAACATACCATTAAATATCTCATAATAACAACCTAGTAGTAATTTGTCAACTAAATGTAAAACTAGAATTTAGGGCTTACACTAGAAATCTAGGGTTTCCACTAGTTCTAAGGTTTCCACTACTAATAGCCACCACTAAATCATCACTAAAAAGCTAATGCTAACAACCTAAATAGTTAAGAAAACTAGATGAACTAGGGACCGGGAATTCATAGAAAAAATCAACTATGAAGATTTGAACCAACTAAAAGAGGGAAAAAGTAGGGGAATACCTTCACAACTCTAATGGGAACAAAATCCCCCAAAGATCTGCCTCCGATCTTGCCAACAAGGGAGGGATTTGAGGGGGAGAAGGCGGTGGCATCGGGGTGTTCTTCACGACTTGCGAAAGAAGAAGAGAGGGAAGTTAAGGGCCAGGAGAGGGCTCTGCCCGTGTTAAGTTCGGCCGCATAAAGCCCCGTCCAGGGCGTTACGGTGCATAACACGCCCGGCTAGGGCGTTAAGAAGCATAACGCCACTGTCTGGGGCGTTATGGTTCCTGCTACGTGGGAGTCAATGTCCACGGTGACAAGGTCAATAACGTCTCGCTTCCTCGCGTTAAGTTATATAGTATAACGCCTTTGGGGCGGGCGTTTTTATTTATTTGAATTTTGTGGTGTTGGGGTTGTAGTTTGAATTTGCTACGCCTAAAAATTATTTATGTAAATTTTCACAAAGAAAACTGAAGAAAAGGCAAAGTTAGTTTTTAAAGTATACTAGTTGAATGCCCGTGCGTTGCTACGACATCACTTTATACATCGTGGTATTGAGTTCAATTATGTATGTCTCTCAAAGTAATAGATGGTCTTTTCTCCTTAAGAGGAGTATATGTTTTCTTTATTATATTCAATTTTTGAATTTTATTTAGCTAAAATGGAATAAATGAAAACAGAACAATACAATTTATGCTAGAAGGATCACGATATTGTATTCTCTTAATCAGACATAATGATAGTGATATTTTGCTAGGACGGCTCGGAATCATCCCCGCCATCATTCCCCACTGCATGGCAACGGCCGTGTGAGCATCATCCCATCGACTCCATAATAGAAAATGGTGTGGATCTCGTTTCCAGAGTATTGGCGGAGTGGATCAACTTGGGAGGGGGCGAATTCAATGAAGAATGCTACCATGGGACAGTTTGACGAACGAAGTGGGGAGATGAGTTGACGAGAAAGGGAATGAGAGTGTTGCGATCATGCCTCAAGTTTTTATCTCTGACAACGACAACGTTTACTCTTTTGTGGCCACAAGAAACGTACATGAAAACATATGATGTGTATAACTGAGAATAAACAAAGAAAGACGGTCAACATTCTCCTTGGGTGCCTGAAATTAATAGTTAAGAAATACATAACCCCGATTTGATGGCTTATTCTTCAGAGCGACTGCTAATTAAAAAAAAAATCTAGGAGAAAATTCTAGAATTATAGTTGGCAAACCAGCAAAAATTGTACAATGTATAGCTGAATCCTAGAACATGTGGAACACATCTTGGAAAAAGAATAAAGTCAGCATAAGGGATCAATGCACACATGATGATTGATCTCAGAAAAAAAATGCTAACGAGGTTCAACACTTATACTTGCAAGAAAACACCGAATCATCTTGTGATAGACAGTATGCCTTCTAGCTCCCTTCACTCGGTATCATATCTTTCTCCACTGTTGGGCTATATCAGGATGGAAGCTTAATTACATTTTATATGAGAAATATAAGATGCACTTACCTTCATGACTTGAGAATATTGGGCCATGAATAGATTAAGACGGCCTCAAGTTCATTACCTTACACCGTGACAAACGGTGGCATGCCATTTAAACTTCTTATTACACGAGAAGAGCCCAGAATAAGTAAGCGAAGGGCCATTGCAGAGCCACAATTTCTTCTTCCTAATCGCAGAAGACAAAAACTCGCCGTGATCCAATCGCTCTTATACTACGCATAATAAGCAAATGCTCAATAATACAGTGCAACATGGTTAAATAGACAGAAAATGTTTGGTCTAAGATCCTTAGGACCGAGATTGAGTTAGAAGCTTAAAAAATGGGTATAAAAAGCTTAAGTGAAAGGCGACTTCTTAAACATTTTGGGCAACTTGAAATAGCTTCATACCGTAGCAGAACCATTATTCGAATCACCGCAGATGATGAATTGGTAACATAAAATGTCTGATTAATAGCAGAGATAGACCACTGCATTTTACTGAAAATAAGAAGGCCGATGACTTACAAATTTGCAAAAAGAAGACCAAGAGAGTTGCTTAAAACAGATGTATATGTCGTACACTCTGGTGTATCCAAAGTCTTGTTCCGCGCCCAAGGAACTTAGCCCATGAAACAACTCTTACATCAGTGCATTATAGATAAAATGTTAAAGCGGGCCAAGCTTTTTCATTCTATGATGCCAATGAAAGTATCCTTTAATACATCTCTTAAAAAGAAAAGTGGAATGGGTAATTTGCATTGTGAAGTGATGATTTATAACAATAAAAAAGGGAGAAAATCAACATTCGGAATGGAGTGCTTTGCTCACCAAGGTTGAGAAATTTTCAGAGGCGTCAATGTTCGCTCTGTGGTTGTCGCCCTGTAGCAACAATCATCATCAATATGACTTCGGGATAAAAATTTAAGTAGATAGAATAATCAGTGCAAAAATAATGTAAAGGGGGGGAGATCGCAGGCGATCAGGACGTGGTCTTGGACTGTGGAAGAACAGAAACTATATGACCAATATGTACCGTCTTTAAAAAGTAAGTTAGACACAAAATGTGCCGTAGCCCAGTGGTTGTGCCAGATCTCTTCCGAACCCTGACTGTGCAGGTTCGAATCCCCACGGACACCTTATTTTCTCATCTTTTCTTACACTAAGGAGTGGTTAATGGGCCGGCCCGTTTGAAATTCGTATGCGGGCGAGTCGTTGCTATTACTCGCATTAAGCGATATATAGTGCCTCCGGGGTAGACGTTGTGCGTGCGACACTTAATTGGGATCGGAGGAGTAGTAAAGATGCTTTAAAGGGGAAATCGTTTTACGACGAGCGAGCGAGCGCTCGCGCGCTTTGGAGGCGCGTGTACGCGCTGTGCTCCGCGCGCGACGCGCTATTCCCTTTTTTTCCCACACGGGACCCCTGCACCGCTCGTAACACCGTGCAACGCAAGTTTGGCTCCGGCCTTTCGTCTCGTCGTTGCTGGAGGCCCAACGGAATTTTCTCTATTCCCTTTGTTGCGCGCGAACGTACAGTTTTGCCAAAAAAAGAACAAAAGTATTATACTTTAGTGCGAAAAAAATACTGTACAAATATACGCTACAAAGATATTTTATTTCAGAAAAATCATATTCTCTTTTGTCTAGACCAGCTAAGTGCTCTCCCGTTCCTTTTAATTTTTTCGGATTAAGAAATAATTATCGGGCTGAGTCTATGTTGCGCGCGCGATCCGAAGGTTCTGCTCATTGGTTTCCGAGAGGTTTCACTTGTCGAAAAAATATACGGGTTGTTGGCGTGCCTGCTATTCCCTTTTTCGACAGTCATCTTCATGTGGGCGCGTTTTATGAAACGGTTCGTTTTATTTTGTTTACTTGCATAAAAATAACCCGCCGGTAAAAAATTAATTCCCTTTTTGGGTTAGTGATATTTTAGGGTAAAAGATAATCGGGTGGGAGATGGAAAAAATTCCACTTCCAACTAGAACAAAAAATTACCAGTTACATAAACATGGAAATTACTAGACATGACCCCCTAGTTTATATTTTCAACTATTTTTCGCCGGTTTGTAATTTTTCATCCATCACACCTTGGTAACATTTCTTGGGAAAAAAATAGGATTCTAATAGTTTGATAATTTCCATTCAGCACCCTTGGTAACATTATTAGGGAGAAAAAACATATATGTTTTTAAAAAAGTTGGATAATTTCCATTCATCGCACTCGATAAAATTCTTGGGAAAACTATATATAGGATTCTAAAAACAGGTTGGTAATTTCCATTCATCACCCTTGATAAGATTCTAGGGAGAAAGTATAGATATAATTTATTAGTTGGAAATTTTCATTCATCACCCTTGGTAACATTCTTATAAAAAATATATATATAATTTTTAAAATATGATGATAATTTCCATTCATCGCCCTTGATAACATTATATATATATATATATATATATGTTTCTAAAAGAGGTTGGTAATTTCCATTTATCACCCTTGATAACATTATTGGGAAACCTATATATAGGTTTTCCAAAGGGTTGGTAATTTACATTCATCGCCCTTGATAACATTCTTGGGGAAAAATATATATAGGTTTTTGAAATGTTGGTAATTTGCATTTATCACTCTTGATAACATTCTTGGGAAAACTATACATAAGTTTTTAAAAAGAAATTTGTAATTTCCATTGATAACATTCATAAAAAGTTTTTAGGTTGGTGATTTTCATACATGACACTTGATAATTTTTCTTGAAAGTTTTTTACTGTCGTAGTTTTCATTCATCACCCTTGATAAACATTCTCAAGAATGTATTCATCACACCTGATAAACATTCTAAAAAAAGGTTTTTATGTTGGTAAATGTCATTCATCGCAGTTGATAACATTCTTGATGGGTTTTTAGGTTCGTGAATATAATCATCCCACTTGATAACATACTTGATGGGTTTTTAGGTTGTTAATTTCATACATTTTAGTTGATAACATTGCTATAAATGTTTTTTAGTTTGGTAGTTTTCAATTATCACCATTGATTTAAATTATCACCATTGATTGAAATATATATTGGTTCTTAAGAGGTTGGTAATTTCCATTCATATCCCTTGATAACATTCTTGCGGAAACTATTTATAGGGTTTCAAAGGGTTGGTAATTTGCATTCATCGTCCTTGATAACATTCTTGGGGAATAAAAATGTATATTAGTTTCTAACAAGGTTGGTAATTTCCATTCATCGCCCTTGATAACATTCTTGGGAAAATAATATACATAAGTTTCTAAAAAGGTTGGTAATTTCCATTTGGTCGCCCTTGATAACATTCTTGGGAATAAAATATATATAGGTTTCTAAAAAGGAGGGTAATTTCCACTCATCGCCCTTGATAACTTTCTTGGGAAATAAAAATATATATTGGTTCTTAAAAGGTTGTTAGTTTCCATTCATCTCCCTTGATAACATTCTTGGGAAAATTATATATAGGTTTTCAAAGGGTTGGTAATTTGCATTCATCGCCCTTGATAACATTCTTGAGAATAGAATCTATTCACACGTTCGTTTGTTGATATTTATTTGGTCCTGAGTTTCAGCCACATAACACCAATCTCTTTCCCTTGACCGGACCCCATATTGAAAACCTGTACATTATCGTCCTTTCTAGCAATTTTAATCCAGGATGGGGCACTGGATGATTAATTCCTCTTTTTATCGCCTATCTTGCTACTAGCTAGTCCATCCTCCGTATTGACTTGCATGTGGTGTCACCATCGGTTTTTGTTGGTGCGGCGATGCTAACGCCAAAGTTGTATACATACTTGTCGGCATTGATAACAAAAAATTTCATACACGCATCGTAGCATCGTTGCGTCCATCACCTATAGGATTAATATATATTTTAAAAGATGCTGAAAATGAAAATTAAACCCATAACCCTTAATTAGCTCTCCATGGGATTGCATATATGAGACCTACACGGCCCTAAAATGTCCTTGATTAGTATTTTTCTCTTTATCATGGAACAATGTTCATATGGTACTATGCTACTGTTGATGTAGTAATGATTAATCAAGGGGCGTGCAAAGTCCTGGAGGAATAAAGGATCTTGTGAGCATAGCACGCATGGCATGGGGTCGTCGCGCCGCCACGTCAGCCCCTAAAACCCCTCACCTGCCCCGAGCCCCCGGGCGGGTCTTCCAGCCGACAGTGGGACCAGGAGAATCCTTTGGACCCGCATGTCATAGTCGGCCGTCACCCACCCAGAACGCTTTTTGGTGGTGGCCTTCCCCACGTGCCAACTACCGTGACTGATCATGGACCATCCATTTACGCTGCTGTTACCGGTCCAATTGGGACACATGTCGACAAGTGCTCGGGGGGCGTACTACAATCCTTCCTAAAAGGCAGCGCGGGGGGAACTTCCACTTTCCCTTTTTAGCAAACGACCTGGTCGGGAAACCGATCGACCATTGCGATCGATCGCGCGCGCGCAAGGTAGATGTGCCCCTTTATGTATTACTCGCGCGCTTACTAGGAAGTAACCCCCCCCCCCCCCCCCCACACACACACACACACACACACACACATATTTAAGAGGCATTAACCAAAAATACCAACCTAAAATCATTCTTCACAATGTTTTTATCAAGCGGGATGAATTAAAATTATGAACCACCATCTTTTTAAAGAATGTTTATCAAGTGTGGTGAAGGATAAATTTTTTATATAGTGGGAATTGGTCAGTGTCGTTGCAAGCAGTCGCGCACTTATCAGAGACAAAAAATATTTTATAATAGTTGGAAGTGAATTTTTTTATACTAGTGGGAATTGTATTTTTTTCTATTTGACAGTGGGAATTTTTACACTAGTTGGAACCGCAAAATTTTATACTAGTTGGAAGTGGACTTTTTTTATATCTCCCACACTTTTTTTCTTACCCTCAAAATTCACTAGCCCAAAAAGGGAATTAATTTTGAAGAAAAATTAATTTTTTCTGACCAAAAAGGTGCATGCGCTAAATTAATAGGTGGTGCATGTGCTGGTGCACCGATCCATGCATACACATTCGGTGTACGAGCTTGTAAGTACTAGTCGGCAGATATTTTGCTACATGATCCACGCCAGATGCTGTGTGCTGGAAGCACATTAGTGGCCAGCTCCTGCATGCATGCCAGCGACGAACTACTTTACATCATGAGCGACGTAATGCTTGTCGGCCGAAGCGGCAAGCGGCGAGGCGGCTGGGATATTTTGCCGGTCTGTGCACTGGCTCCTCCTGTGCACTTCTCACACAACATCGTTTGCGTGTTGACGTAACAAAAAACGGAATGCTGCACGTAACGTAGACTTTCCTAATATAGTAAGGCGTGGGTTGTCGGAAAACGATCGAGCGATCTTACGCTGGAACCTGAGATTTCGGTCAACCGAACTTTCCAGGATGGCTATTGGGTGATACCCCTGAGACAGGAGTTGGGCCAACACGAGCGTGTTGAGTGGTGCAACAACCGCTGATGCCTCGAAGGAGCCTGCTTCACCGGGGTCGTATGTGATTACTTGGGCTCTAGAACCGTCAGGGTGGTTATCGGTCTGATCCCTATACTGCAAGCTATGCGAGGGTACTCCCGAGGCTCACTGGATACCTATGTGGAAGGTCCAGGTTCCCCTTAAGATTAGGATCTTCTTGTGGCAGCAGACCCAAGAGCGTCTCCCGTCTCGAGACAACATCAGCCGGAGGCACGGGCCTAACAATGGGAGGTGCAGCCTCTTCGGGGAGCACGAGGTCACAAACCACATTTTCTGTCACTGCTCCTTGCACGTTTTATGTGGAGTGCAGCTAGGGAGCTCCTCTCTTGCGACTGGAACCTGGCGTGCCATGCCGAGGTGCAGAGGGAAGTGTGCAAGCACAAAGACCAACATAACTGGGCGTTATGGATATGCATCGCAGCCCTGTACTGGGTGTTGTGGACTACTAGGAACAAGTTCGCAAGAAGGCATTTTCCCGAGCCAGCCATCTCATGTGCTATACAAAATGTGTTCTTACTTGCAGGGATGGAGATCCGTGGCTAGGAGGAAGGGCCGTGCGGCGGTAGGAGCAGCGGTTGACAGGATCCACACGCTTCTCTACTCTTCTAGGGACGCATAGTAGTCTCCTTTGTACCTTTTTTTCATGTTGTTCTTTTGGCGTCTAGGCCATCTTACTTTGCGCCTGGCTGCCCACGAGTATTGTCTACTTATTTGTGTACTGTTTGAACTCCGCCAGTGTTGGCTTTGTAAATTTAAAGCGAGCCTGTGGTTCAAAGCACTACGCTGCTCTGCTTCTTTCCGAAGAAAATACACACTTGCCTTTTATTTCTTTCTCTACTTATAGCACCATTATGAAAGGAGGATACACCAAGTTCACGTAATTCCTCTAGTTAGTCTCTCTATATATGCATAGTGCAATAGAAAGTGATTTTTTCTCCCAAACTCCAGTGCTCCCTCTACTTACAATTTGTTTTGAAAAATATTTAGCACTGTCAAAAAACTTGAAAATAAGTCTTGATGTAGTTTATGATGTAGCCTACACACATGCAAAATCACAACACAAAATTCTTTGTATTACGGACTACACAAAAATGACAACATCTCAAAATATTATCGATTTGTATATATTTTTTATTTTTGTGTAGCTCAAGATACTTAGTATTTCAAACATAAATTTTGCATGCTTATAGAATACATCATTGAAAATAATCTTTTTTTCAACTTTTGTTTAAAAACTTGTAAAATTATTATTGTTCTTTTAAAATGCATGGGGTTTGGAGCTCGGGAGCACCAAATCCCCACTCATAGTGCAAGTAAATTTGGCAATGGGCCTCATTCCCCTGTGGTTAATTCACCTATTAGGGGACGGTTTTGGTAAACGTTTAACCCCCCGGGGCTCTCATCAAAGACAAAACGCTCCCCGTTGTGCAATCCGGGGCTGGGGATGGATCACTACTATCCCCGTGGTTATCCGTTAGTTCCCCGCTAGGCCACATGGAAATTAGGGGTATATAATACATACGAAACCCTAATCCCACATTTTTGCTCACATTTCCCCTCCCGTCCCTAACTCCCACAACCCCAATGCCCATCTCCAATCGATTGCACACCGTCGCTCTCGCTCTCTAGTGTGCAGCTCTTCCACCGCCGCCAGTCTTCACTGCACCAGTGCGTCTGCATCATCTATTCCACCGGAGGTTGCCGCCTCTCAAGAACCTCCGCATCCTCTCACTGCCACCGCCGCCTCGTATCTCAGCGCAGCAGCAACAGGATCCAAGGAGGTGCTGTCAAAATTTTGTGCTCATTGTCACTAGCTTAGCAGGAATGGTGAACCCGGTGGTTATTTGATCCCCGTTGGGGATGGGGATGACAGAATAACTGTCCCCATGACAGTTAGTGGGGATGGTAAGATTTTTATTCGGTGGGGATGGTTATGGTTGAGCAATAACCGGTGGTTAGTGTCCCTGTTGCCAAATTTAAGTGCAAGTACTTTTGGTTTTTTATCCCTAGCTTTCTCTCCACTATTTCTGTTTATGGGTAATTTTGGTGAAACAATTTTGTTGTGGGTCCATGGTCTTTGTAACATCCCAAGTATGAAAAAACATCCATTAGAATGTTTGCTCTCTGTTATTTTATGTTTTGCATCATGACATCATGTTCATTGCATTTGTTTTGCGTTGTTTTGCCTACTCATATTGAGATGCGGGTGCCGGTATGCCCCGTAAGCCATCTATCTACTGTTTAACGGACTGTGAGTATCCCCTAGAAGTCCGGGTGCGACAAATGGTATCAGAGCCTGTCTGCCTGTAGGATCCCTTTTACTGGTCGCAGTTGAGTCTAGAAACTATTTTGTAGCTATATAGGAAAAATGAAACGTGAGAGTAGGAATTCTGTTCTTTTATTTCTTTCCCCACCCACCCTCATTTTTTCTGGTAAGAAAGTGCAACGTTGTTTTCCCTTCTCATCTAAACTTTCAAGTTAGGATTTCACGTATCCTGGTTTCTCTGGGATAGTTATATCTACTAGACCATAGGAATTGAGGTGGTTGTGACATGATTTATCATGTTGCCTACTCATGATTGAGAACGGAGGCGTGTAAGCCCCGGAAGCAGATCCTCTATTCCTTAAGCAGTAGATATTGATCCTTTAGAAGCCCGGATGGGTTTTCTGTAGTACCTCAGGAGTGTTTTGGCCTCGTGTTTCCCGAATGTTGCTTCGATATCCTGTTCTTCTCAACATCCTTTTCGTCCGTTTAAACCTTGTTGTTGCTTCCCACTTCAGTTCTTCCACCGGCGTCTAATCAATAACTCTGTTCCACCCTTCTGGCCAGATAGTCTATTCTCCAAATGAATCAAGTTCTATTCAACTATACACCCTCGATGCAAAACCTCTACCTCTACTCGAAAATGTTCCGGTGGTTTGCGAATTCCCTGACGTCTTTCCAGAAGAGTTGCCAGGAATGCCTATCGTCTTGAACTTCCAGAAAAACTATCCAAGGTGCACGATGTGTTTCACGTGTCACAGCTCAAGAGGATCTTCGCAAGAAGTATCCGGACCTTTTCTTTTCTCAGTAGGAATCTCGGGGCGCGATTCCTTCAAGGGGGGCGTTTTGTAACATCCCATGTATGAAAAAACATCCATTAGAATGTTTGCTCTCTGTTATTTTATGTTTTGCATCATGACATCATGTTCATTGCATTTGTTTTGCGTTGTTTTCCAATTGTTTTCCTCTGTTTTCCTTTGTTTTCCTTTGTTTTCTATTTGAATTTCAAATCAAATTTCAAACCTTTTGTTTCATACTTGTGATGTTACAATTTCCAAAATGAATATTTAAATCAAAACAATCATTTGTTTCCATTAAAGTTTTAATTTCAAAACTATTGATTTGTTTCTAATCAATATTTCATCTAATACCAAACCATTTTCAAATTCAATTAATTTCCAAAACAGCAACCCTTTTGAACTTTATGAAAATTACAACACAAATCAATCCTTTGTTCCAAATACACTTGAATTTAAAATCTTTTAATTGCTTAAGTACAATTATTCAATTAATATTAATTTCATTCAAATTTCAAACAAATTTCAAACAGCAACATAATTTAAATATTTTGGAAAACTAAACTTTGCAAGTTGGTACTGTTACAAATTTAATCAAATACAAATTTTTCCTAAAAATTTCTAACCTCAAAACCCCATCCTTTTCCTCTTTTTCCTTTTTCCTTTTCAGCAAAAAAAAAGAAACAGTAGAAAGAAAAAATTAAAAAAAAAACAGCAAAGGGAGAGAGGGGCACGCCAGCCAGGCCCAGCCCACCATCTCTCCCCTGGCCTGCTACCCCCCCCCCCCACCTCATCTTCTTCCTCGTACGGCTGCCCATCGAACCTGTCCACGTTGACAGGCACAGAGCAGCAACGGCTGAGCAGCTCCACCTCCCCCCTATAAACCCTAGCCGAGCCCCTTCCCCCCTCAGTGCCCTAGCCTCCACCTCTCTCCTCTCTCCCCCGCCTCCATTTTCCCCTTCTTCCACCTCCCCCTCCGCTCTCTCCCTCTCTGAACCTCTCTGAATTTTTCCCCACCGAGCCACCACCTCCTCCCCCTCCGGCGATCACCGACGCCCTAGCCACCCTAGACGCAGTACGAGTACGGGAACGGATCCCCCGTGGATTCCTCTACTTCCTCGACCCCGCAGAGAGGACCAGGAAGGCTTGGATCGCCGCCGTCGTCCGCTCCGTCGCCGGCCAACTCCCTGCACCGACGCCTGCTTCATCTGTTTCGTCCCCACGGTGAGCACACGACCACCTCTCTCCTTTCCTTCTCCCTGCACTTGCGCAGCACCTAGCACACGCACACTCAGCAGCAGGCCACGAGCAGCCACCACGCAGCAGCAGCGCAGCTCGCCGTCGGGGATCGCTGCCTTTTTCTCTGTCGAGTGCGCTAACTGAATTTTCTTTCGGTTCAGTTAACATCCCGCTGCTGCACCTTAACCCCCCCCCCCCCCTAGCCCTTACCTGACAAGAACTTGCAGCACACCGCACTGGCAGCTACCCCGTGCGCGCAAACAGAAGGTTGTGGGATCGAATCCCACCCCTCGCAAAAACTCCACCTTTTTTTCATTTATTTTTCCAGGCCTAGAAACTTGTCAGAATCACAGAACAGCCCCTGCTATTAAACTTCTAGGTCCCTGTAATATTTTCTAAGTCCCTAACTATTGTTTAAAATGGCAGATTAACACCTACACTTTAAAAAATGCCTAAATAATTCATTTTAACTCCAATTTCAACATTTTAAATATGTTTTCCACTCCAAATTAAATTCTCTACCTAAATATAAATTTTGTTTACTGTTTTGAATATTTTAAATTGGTGAAATATTTGAATCCTTGTTTAATTCATTTAATTTTGCAAAATTCATAACTTGGGCATAAAAATTCCAAATTCAACAAACTAAATATGTTTTCCATTCAATTTTTCATGAACTTTGCAAATATCAACTTTGTGTTCTGTTTTAAATAAATTAAATTGTTGAAAACAACTGTTTCTTAATTAATGCATTTAAAATTGTCAAATTAATAACTTGCTCATTTTAAATCCATTTTCAACAAATAAAATATGTTTTCCATGCTAAATTAAACCACCTTTCCAAATATAAACTTTGTTTAATGTTTTGACTAATTAAAATTGGTTAAATAATTTAAACCTTGTTTAAATCATTTAAATTTGTTAAATTCATAACTTGGTCAAATTAATTTCTTCTGAACATATAAAATATGTTTTCAAACCAGAAAAGTATAAACTTTTCAAATATGAACTTCATTTAATGTTTTGCACAAATAAAAATTCAAATAAGTTCATGTTTGAATTAAATTCATTTAAATCTTGTTTAACTTGTTTAATTCATATTGAAATCATTGTATTTCCTTTTTCAATAATTGAAACATGTAATCCACCTAAAATTTTGTGTTCTTTTCAAATATGAACTTTGTTGTCTATTTTGAACAATTAAAATGGGTGAAAACAACAAATGCTTGTGTAACACCTTTAAGGAACCAAAATTCCATAACTTAATAACTAAAATCCTAAACTTGGTAAACCTTATTTCAAGTTGATCCTATTGTTGTTTTCTTTCTGTTTTCCTCATCCATGCATCATGCTAATTCACTTACACATGATGATTAGTTGTAGAACAATTATTTCAACCTTAATTCATGGGCTTTCCATATGCAATCCAAATTGCATGTGGGTCCATTTAATCATGTTATGTTGCCATGTCAACTAGTTTATTTTGATGCCTCAATTAAATGGTCATGCATCATCCCATGATTGTGCACTATGCCATGTTATTGATTGTTTGTCTCTCTGTGTTGCTTGTTTGCTTCTTCTCGAATAGACGACGTTGTTGAGACAGACGATACTTACGACACCCCTTCAGAGGATCTAGCTCAGTACCAGGTTGTTGAGTTTGCAGGCAAGTATTCACTCACATGAACCATTCTGTTCCTTTCCACATTGGATACCGATACTTTCCGTTGTCTATTCTGCTAGCCATATGAATCGTTGCTTCTGTTCGATCCTATCACATGTTATCCTTTAACCCTGATATAGCCTCACCTCCACACCTATAACCCCATTGCTTGTTGCCCGTGTCTTACTAGCATGCTTAGGGTTGTTTTGCTCGAGTCTGTTGTCAGTTACCTTCTGTTACTATTCTATTCATGTTCTGGGGCTCGATGTTTAAACAATCAACCTGTTAATGTGTGGTTAATAATAATTTGCTGATAAGGCACCGGCAGGAGGCCCGGCATGGTTTTGAGGCCTGCTAGTGTCGACCCTAATTAGGAAAAAGGTCTTGTCTACTGATCCATGATGAGCGCACTAACCGCATGTGGGAAGCGTGTATGGGCGCCCCCCTCAATTTGATTCGATTCACATCTCGTCCAAATCGCCACACTTAGTTCGGGCTTTCCATTTGATGCATGCATGTGCAGGTGCGAACCCTTGGCGCCAGGGTGGAACTTTTGTAGTCGGCATTTAGGGCGGCGTGGTCTTAGAGTGCTATGAGGGTCCCCTTTTCTTCGTGGGGCTCGATTAGCCGCGCACGCACAGCATGTGGTTCTTTGGGCTTGATGCGAAGAAGAGTTGAGTTGTGTTGAGTGCCCCGCTTGGTGGGAAAGGCCTTTCCATCTGGCGGGTTATTCTTACGTGTACGGCCAAATTGGTGCACCCCTGCAGGGTAAATCTTCTCGAGAAGCCGTGTTTTCCGCGGTTATGGATGACTTGGTGAAAGTACTTGCTAACAAGTACTCAGAACAACTTACACCTAACTAGTGATAACTTGACTAGTAATAGTCTTATTGACACCATAACTGAACCATCACTAATCCAACTGTGTGAGTTATCCTCGGATTGCTTCTTTGGATAAGGGGCGAGATCCAGGATGGGTAGTAGTTGGTTACGATACGCTATCTTATCTCCTTTCTGTTAGCCGGAAGTTGTAGCATGTATCTGTAGTTGGTTAGTGCAGCCCGCTGCCGCATCTTTTGTATCACCCTTTTCTTCCGTTGAACCCAAAGCATCTGTACTTGGTGTTGACGGGTACACTTTGGTGAATTGTGAGTCTTTCTTGCCAGTACATTTATGTACTGACCCCTTTGGGGCTGTGGTTTCCGCAGACTACGTTTCCGAGGATCACCATGGTGGCTACTACGTGGAGTATGACGAGACTGCTGACGAGTAGATAGCGGACCCGGGCAGGATCCGAGACTTCGTGGATGGGCTCCGTCTTTTCGTTTCCGGCCTCTTAGGCCTATTTGGATCTTGTCTGTACTCAGACATTTTGGATGCTTCCGCTGTGTTGTAATGATAAATTGTTGGGACATGTGTCCTCTGGATGATTGTATTTGCTATCTCTGCTCTAGTGAGAGCTATTTGCCACTTATTTCAACCTTTTGTGTCTTAGAGATCTGTTGTGATATCACTTGTTCAAATGTCGTTGACGTACCAGGTGTGTATGTTATGAAGTACGTCAATGGAAGTATCTGGATTTCTATGGTATGGTTTGCGCAGACGATGAATAGTAGAGAATGGTTGTCACACGTTTACGTGTTGGCCTACTCATATTGAGATGCGGGTGCCGGTATGCCCCGTAAGCCATCTATCTACTGTTTAACGGACTGTGAGTATCCCCTAGAAGTCCGGGTGCGACATCTTGATACCGTGCCCATCTACAGGGCTTTGGATTGGATTTTTTGTTCCATAGATCGTTTGCCTCTTTTATTTTGCTTCTTCTTTTTTCTTTCTCTTTTATATAGCTATCTAGGAGAAGATTCGATAGCATATGTATTCCTAAATGCAGTGACAGGTAGTGCCAGATGATGAAAAACATCATATATAATACCCCTTCACATATAGGACTGCAAGCTTGACAATATCCAACAGCGCAAAGACTTCACTATTGGGAAGTATTTATTTCTTCTCTGTTTGATACAGGGACTAGTAAAATGTCGGTGCTTTGCTAAGGGGGCGTGAATATTTTATTAGATACTCCGTGACCATGCGTGCATTATTTGTACATGCATGTTGTTAAAACTAGAGGCTGGGATGCCCCTTGGGCTCCTTTTACTGGTCAATGGCGATCAAATCATTTTATAAAATGAATTCTTGTGCGGTTGTTTTGTGCTTGTTGTCTGGCATTTGACAGAGCAATACATATCTGGTATATGTGCAAAAGAAAAATAATTAACATATAATATAGTTGGACATGTTTTGTCTACAATATACAATATACCAATCAGCCAACAACAAGGGTATCCGTATGTCCTACATGCACATCAGTCTGTAAAATCAATCTACCAACTTGGGGACACCAGCATGTGGAGACTTTAGTAAGCAGAGCCAATCTTAGCTTCTAATTGTTAGTATCTTCGAAAAAATCGAATGGAATTGATGGCGGACTGCAGTGTGCTACAAATCTGTGCTGGGACAAATTTAGCAAAAAAAAATAGGAAATAAAGTAAATGGTTCCAATTGGAGCTGTCAATAATTAACTGCAGGGATGTTGTTTCCAATATTTTTTCTCTCCATAAAATTTGACCAGCTGTCCACTCTTCAGCAAGTCTTGTGTATCTCACATTCTCACTGGAAAAATATGTTTCTCCCTCGTCTTTTGAACTCGGTAGAAACTCTCATATACAAGAATTGTACCAAGTCTGAAGTAAGATTAGTTAAAGCCAGTTTTCTGTTCATGAGGCCTCTCGTTTCGCTGTAGGTAAAATAGAAAATACAAGATTTAGTAAGTAGGAATGCAGGACAAACGACCGGGGCACAAAAACTGAAGAAATCTTATGTGCTTGGAGGTCTACTACCGTATGCATTGTTGTAAAATACCATAGGACTGACTGAAACCTCAGTTTCTTTCGTTGAAACGTGAAAGGGAACAATTCCATCTTTAAGTGATGTTCATTTTTACATTCTCAATTATGTTGGTGGTCAAGTAATTGCAAATTAGAAACTAATCGCTGAAGGATTAATTACCGTGAGGCAAAACAATAATCACGACCGCACAACAACATGTACATAGATAAAAAATGCACGACAACATGTACGAAATATTATCTTGGGCGAGCAGTTGTTTTTAATTGTGAGTATGGCACTCAAGGAGGGACTCTAATATGCCATATTATCATTTGTTAGCACATTCTTTAAATCAAATTTCCTAAAGATACTAATTCTCGCTAGCACCACTCATGATAAAGTAGGTCTGCCAAAACTATCACTAGTAGGAGATTGCTTATAGACACCCGTATAGCGCTGGCGAACACATTTCCAGGTTCGTCAGCGCTATTACCGCTGGCGAACGCGCTTATATGTTCGCCAGCGCTATGCCACTTACCGCTGGAGAACAGGCTCATGTGTTCGCCAGCGCTACGGGTGGGCCCCCCTGCGCGCGCACCTGCCACTATCGATGGCGAACAAGCTCATGTGTTCGCCAGCGCTACGGGAGCTACCGCTGGCGAACAATTTTGCTTGTTCGCCAGCGCTAATCTGTGGGCCCAGCGCGCACTTTAGCGCTGGCGAACAAGCAAAGTTGTTCGCCAGCGGTAACCTGGCAGGTGCTGCCATAAGTGAACCACCCACCACCCACTTTCCCCTCCACCACTCTCTTCTCAACCTTGTCCCCTTCTCTCTCTAGCTCAAATTCATGCCAATTTCCCCACCCTCCTCCTCTCTTTTGAACTAACCAAAATTATTTTAGTTGGTATATCTAGGTTTATCTCCCTCCCAACACCCTTTCTACCTAAAGTTTTCCCTTCCTAGGCATCTAGATCTAGGATTACCCCCTCTCTCTCAAAAGCTCCAAAATTCTCCGGATATCATCTCGTGTAGCCATCTAATATTTGAGGTGGGATGATTGCTTATATATAATTAAATGAGTTTGTATGAATTTTGTCCGGATACACGCGATATGCAATATATGTGTGAAATTTCACCGGATTCAATATGGTCGTGTGTGATGGAGACGTTAAATATGTGCAATTTGTTGTGGAATGAAATTGAGTAGCCAACTATTGCCGGAATATTGATTCATTTCCGTCTCGGCATAGTTTGACACTCCCTAATAACCTCCTATTTGTAGGAAGGTCATGACGAATTTTTTCGTGAATACGATATGAAGTGAAATTTTGGATATGAAAATGAGTTGCCACTTTGCCGGAATGTTGATTCATTTCCGTCTCGGCAAAGTTTGGCACTCCTCTAACCTCCAATTTTTAGGAAGGTCATGCCGATTTTTTTCGTGAATATCGATATATATATATGTGTGTGTGTGTGTGTGTGTGTGTGTGTGTGCGCGTGCGTGCGTGCGTGCGTGCGTGTGTGTGTGTGTGTGTGTGTGTGATACGATGTCCATGTTGAATGTGCAAACTAGGGGGCTTGCTCAACCCCTTTACCGGAGACTTGCTCAGTCATCTCCTCAGGTATGGTTTCATGGATGGGCACAACAGTCAGTGGATAAGTGATGAAGTCCATGGGGCGGGGGTGATAGGAAATGATGTGCAACAGGACAATAACAATGATCGACAAGAATTACAACAGGACCAAGATCTGCCTCATGATCCCGCACATGATCATGGAGAAGATGTTGAACAAGACGTGGAAGAAGACGAGGACACGGGGAGACCCCTAACAGAAGTTGTGCGTGACCCTCATCTGAAAGAACTGCTTTTGAGAAAGACGACTCACTCGAGATCTGCCGCTAGAGAGCAATCTAAGCTGGCGCAACTAGAAATAGACTCAAAGACACCGTTGTATGAAGGCTGCGGTCCAGGAGAGTCCCGCCTGAGAGTGATGCTTGATGTTCTGCAGATGAAGACGAGATACAAATGGAGCGACATAAGCGTCGATGCAAGACTGCAATACTGGCACGATATCCTTCCAGAGGGCAACACGTGTCCTAAAAGTTGCGACGAGGCCAAGAAAGTCGTGTACCCCTTTGATTTACCGCACGAAAAATACCATGTGTGCATCAACGATTGCTATATTTATCGGAAAGAGAACGCGGACAAGACCATTTGTCCAGTTTGCAACGCCGCTCGATACAAGAAAGGGAAGAAGAAAGCTCCTCGAAAAGTTGTGTGATACTTTTGGCTCATTCCCGTCTGCAACGGTATTTCACAGACCGCAAGGAAGCAGAGCTAATGCGCTGGCACGCGAAAAGGTGGAAGACAGTTTTGAAAGATCCAAAGCGGAGTGAAAAAGTAAACCTGACACATCCTTCGGATGCAAGTCAATGGAAAGCAATTGACTGTGAATATGCAACGTTCGGGGCGGATGCAAGGAACATCAGGTTGGGTGTGAGCACAGACGGACTCAATCCGTTTAGCAAGCAGAGCAGCACCCATAGCACCTGGCCCGTTTTTGTATGGATGTACAACATCCCCCTGGTTGTGCATGAAGAGGAAGTATATTCACATGAGTATGCTAATTCAAGGGCCAAAACAACCAGCCAACGACATCAATCTATACCTGAAGCTGCTTAAAGATGAGCTGGACACGCTATGGGCCGAGGAAGGGGCGAACACATTGGACGCCTTCGGTGAACAATATTTCCCAACGAGAGTTGTCTTGCTCTGTACGGTTCACGACCTACTTGGCTACGGATATGTGGCGGGCCAGGTGTGCCACGGACATAACGGTTGCGTGAGGTGCATGGATGACCCCACATTTATGCAACTTCCGAAAGATCCTGGGTCTTCGAAAACAGTTTTTGTTGGCCATCGTAGGTGGCTACCCAACAAAGACCCGTGGAGAAGGCGAGGAGACCTTTTTAACGATGAAGATGAGCTCCGGGGACGTCCATGAAAGAGTTGCGGTGAAGAAATCTACAAGTTGTTGAATGATTGGAAGGAATGTCTAGAGCTAGGAAAGAAGCAAAAAGCGCCAAAACCGCTTCTGGATGTATGGAAGACGAGGTCGGTGTTTTGGGACTTGCCATATTGTCCCATTCTCGATACGCCTCACTGCCTTGATCTGATGCATATCACGAAGAATGTGTTTGAAAGTTTGTTTGGCACGCTGATCAACATGCCGGAGAGGACCAAAGACGGAGTGAAAGCAAGAAACGACCTGAAATATTTTGGTATTAGGGTAGATCTTCAGGGGGGACACCCGGATGATGACGACGACGACCAATCGTGTGATAAGGAGACGGAGGGTCGCAAGGCCAAAAGGGTTAAGAGGAATGACTATTACTGCCCCCCCTCCCTCCTGCTTCACTCTTAGTCCGGACGAGATCACAAAATTGATGATGTGCCTTCTCGGAGTCAAAGTCCCTAGCGGTTACTTAGGGCCAATAAGCAGATTCCTAGACGCGCAGAAACAAAAGTTTAGCGGGATGAAGTCTCATGATTGTTACGTGATGATGACGCAGATACTTCCGGTTGCGATCCGAGGGATAATGGACAAGCACGTCCGGGAAACCCTGTTTGGCCCGTGTAACTTCTTCGATGTGATATCTCGAAAGTCGATCACGGGGAAGCAGATCTCAAGGCTGCAGGAAGAGATTGTCGTGATACTATGCGAGCTTGAGATGTACTTTCCACAATCATTCTTTGACATATGTGTTCATCTGTTGGTCCATATCGTGGACGATATCATCCATCTCGGGTCGTTGTTCCTGCATAACATGACGTCGTTTGAAAGGATGAATGGGGTCATCAAAGGATTTGTTCTCAACAGGGCCCGTCCGGATGGCTATACTTTTGGTTTGAAATCTTCCAACCTAAACATGTTATCGAGATCGATGTGTATTCATGAATGCATGTATATATATATATATATATATATATATATATATATATATATATATATATATATATATATATATGTATATATATATATATATATAAATATTTATGAAACTTATTTTTGTACGATATCGATGGATCTCGGTTTGTGTATGGCATATACATATATATGCATATGCGAACATATATCTGTGAATCAAAAAGTTGGAGTGATTTGTATGTGTGAATTATAGAAATTATAGAAAATACATGTATTTGCACCTGTATAGTATAATACCAGGAAATACAGCACTGTATACGAAAATAACAAAAAAAAACTGGGCGCTGTAGCGCTGGCGAAGCGCTGTTCGCCAGCGGTAACCCGCTACCACATGTGTGCAAAAACATGGGATCAAACAACAAAGCATGTCAAACAAAAACAGCTAACTATATCTGGTAATTGCTAACAAGGCCAAATGTACTTCTGAATTTTTCAGTAGAGGCCCTATCAACACAGTAGCAAGCAGACATGGCCATCAAACCCATCTACCCCTGTCCCCTTTAACTGAATTTTCAACTGGATTTTTCTAAGTCATTTTTAATTGAATTTTGAACTGATTTTTTCTAAGTCATTCTAATGTTTTCATTTGACCATCTCACTGAATTTTTAACTAAATTTTTAACTGAATCTCTCCCGAGATTGATCTGTGTGCCGATTCAGACAGGAGAAGGAGGCGGAGGGGGCTTACATGTAGGTGGACGGCGTTGAGGAAGACGACGTTGAGGAAGACCGTGTTGAGGAAGTACGTGGAGGTGGAGGGCGTCGAGGAATACGGTGCGTGATGCTCCTTGACAGCACGCGAGGAAGACGGCGTGCGATGCTCCTAGGCTCCCTCCTCCGTAGTCTCTCCTCCTCCTTCTCCTGGATAACACGGTGGTGGTGGCTCCCTCCTCACGGTTGATGCATCGTCCAGGTCTTGGTGGTGGTGGGCGCCGGTGGTGGTGGGCGGCAAAGAGAGGGAGGGAAGAGGCTAGGGCTACAACTTGGTGCTGGTCGGAGGCGATGAGAGGCTAGGCGGAGGCG
Source organism: Alopecurus myosuroides (assembly GCA_028641055.1). Lineage (NCBI taxonomy): Eukaryota > Viridiplantae > Streptophyta > Magnoliopsida > Poales > Poaceae > Alopecurus > Alopecurus myosuroides. The sequence goes on from CM054058.1 coordinate 184,593,027, forward strand.
TGTGGTGGAGACGGGAGGCGACGGAGGTGGCGGAGATGGTGGCTAGGGCTACAGAGAAGGGGATGGAATCTCGATCGCGATTTCACAGAGAAATGGATTGGAGAAGGTAACGACCGGGCGCCTCTCTCACTCTATACCACCTATAGCCGTGGCGCACCAAAGCTTTGTGCGTCACGCGTAACTAATACGTGGCGCACCCACGCTAGGTGCGCCACGCCTATTATTTCTTTCTATTCAAAAGGGAAGAGCGAGACTATCTATCACAATCCGCTCATCAGCCTTGCGGCTGGCCCCTCTCTCCCCAGCTCCATGGCACAGGTTCGAATCTTGCCACCCCGCCATTTTCATTTTTTTTGTTTTTCCTTACAAAATAATTCAGAATAATACAAAATAAATCAATATAAATTCAGGAAATGTGTTGATTAATATAAAATCAAGAAAATTGTTGATTATTGTTAACATCCTAGTTAGTGCATATATTACATCGTCGTCACTTCCTTCAAAATATGAAGTCATGAAATGTGTTGATTAATATAGATTACATTTTCATCACTTCCTCGAATGCATGCAAACACACGACACATCGTTGTTCTTAGAGCTAGCGTTTCATAATTTTATTTCCCTTCTTTGTCGCGGTTGGGTAATTCAGTCCCGGAACACCGTGACTTCTTCTGTGGAAAGGGCGACCTGTAGGTAGTGTTGTCCTACTTCTTCTTGTTGTGTATTTCGTTCCATCGTCGTTGTCATCTTCCATTTCTGGGTCGCCGTACTGGTCAAAGTTTTGCTCGTTGGCTACTCCATCCATTCTTTTGCCTCTCCGCACGACAACACGGCTAGGCCTTGTCGGGTCGGTAACGAAGAAGCATTGGTCCACTTGGTTAGCCAAGACCCATGGCTCATTTTTTGCGGTGACATTCTTGTCGGATTTGGCTTCAGGTATAACCATGGTGGTGAAATATTGTCCTTCTTTCTTGACGCTCTTGGCCCATGTGACACGGAACATTGGCACCTTCTCTCCGCAGTAGTCGAGTTCCAATATCTCGTCGATCCTACCATAGTATATTTCCTTGACGTCACCTGTTAATGATTCCATCGTTACCCCCGAGTTCTGGTATTCGCAATTCCAGTCCTTATTTGTCGTGTAGAATGTGTAACCATTGGTATCGTATGCCTGATAGGTCATGAGGTTATGTGCGGGGCCTTGTGACAATGTGAGTATGAGTTTTTCTTCTTCAGAATAAGGCGTCTCCGGGGGATCGGCCATAATCTTCTCCCTGAACCACTGTGTGAAATGGATGTTGTGCTCTCTGATTATTTCTGCTTCGGTCCTCTGTTGTCCCCGGTCACTGTAATACTTCACGATTAACATTTTGTGCTCTTCCAACAAAGAATCGACCACTGTTAGATGTTGTAGCGCGACTAGGTTTGCTCTGTCAAAGTCGTTGCGTCGGCCCTGAAAGTCGACATTCATTTTGCGCTGGCCCTCGCGGTGCCCCCATCCAGTGAGCCTGCCAAAGTGCCTGTTTACGGGCAGACTAGGGTTCTCATCTTTCTCTAGAAAATTCGTCCATAAAGAGATGCACTTTTCTGTCAGAAAGCCCTTGGCAATGCTTGCATCTGGACGGGCCCTGTTGCGGACGTATCCTTTGATGGAACCATTCATCCTTTCGAACGCCATCATGGAGTGTAAAAATGACGGCCCGAGCTGGATGATATCATCCACGACATGGACAAGGAAATGCACCATAACGTCGAAGAATGCGGGCGGGAAGTATATCTCAAACTCGCATAGTATCACCACGATCTCTTCCTGTAGCCTTGCGAGTTGCTTCACGCCAATCGACTTCCGAGATATGACGTCGAAAAAGTTGCAGAGTCCAAACAGTGTTTCGCGGACGTGCTCGTCCATTATCCCTCGAATTGCAACTGGAAGTATCTGCGTCATCATCACGTGGCAGTCGTGAGACTTCATCCCGTTGAACTTCTGCTTTCCTACGTCTAGGTATCTTCTTATCTTCCCCGCATAACCGTAAGGAAATTTGACTCCTAGGAGGCACTTGAAGAATTTGTCGATCTCCTTCTCGCTTAGCGTGAAGCACGAAGGGGGACAGTAATATTCCCTCTTCTTGGTAATTTTGCCCTTGCGACGACTACCGTCCTATCTAACACATCATCATCATCATCCGGTTTTCCTCTGTGGAGCTCGCCCCTGATATTCAAAAATCTGAAGTCGTTCCTTGCTTTTGGCCCATCTTTGGTCCTCTCTGGCATGTTGAGAAGGGTGCCAAGCAGACTCTCGCACACGTTTTTCGTGATATGCATGAGGTAAGGGAAGTGAGGCATGCAGAGAATCTTCTAGTACCTCAGGCCCCAGAGAACAGACCTTGTTTTCCATACACCCTCCAACGGCGCCGGTGCCTTTCGCTTCTTTCCCGTCGTAGGGCACTCTTTCCAGTTCTTCAACAACTCGTCGATTTCCTCGCCGCTCCTTTGACGTCGGGCTCTTCGCATCTCAACTTCATTGTTGAACAGATCTTTGTGTTTTCTCCACGGGTCATACTTGCGAAGCCACCTTCGATGCCCCAAGAACACGGTTTTCGAAGACCCGGGTTTTCTCTCTAGATGGAGATACGTAATGTCATCCATGCACCTAACGCCTGCACAGAATCCGTGCGTCACCTGCCCCGCGACATATCCGTAACCTAGGTATTCATGCACCATCGTGATGAGCGCGGCTCTCATTGGGAAAAACGCTTCTCCATAGGCGTCCCACGTATTGGCTGGCTCGTCTCATAACTTGGCTAGCTCCTCTTCCAACAACTAGACATACAGATTGATGTCGTTACCTGGTTGTTTCGGCCCTTGAATAATCATACTCATCTGTATGTACTTCCTCTTCAAGCACAACAAGGGGGTAGGTTGTATATACATACAAACATGGGCCAGGTGCTCTGGTTGGTGCTCTGGTTGCCAAAAGGATTTAGTCCATCCGTACTTATGCACAACCTGATGTTCCTTGGATCGTCCCCGAATTCGGGGAATTCGATGTCTAGCGCCTTCCACTCGCTAGCATCTGAGGGGTGTGTCAGCATCGTGTCATCTTTCTCCGGATCAATTCCATCATCCTCTTCTGGCTTCTTCCTTTCCGCATGAGCTTCGCATGCGTGGGGTCTGCGAAATACCGCTGCAGATGGGAAGTTATCCGAAAGTACCACACCACTTTTCGAGGAGAGACCTTCTTCCTTGGCTTGTATTGAGTTGCGTCGCACACCGGGCATATGGTTCTCTCCGCGTCCGCGCCTTGATAGATGATGTAGTCATTAATGCAAGCATGGTATTTCACACGAGGTAAATCTAGAGGGCACACGACTTTCTTGGCCTCCTCGATGCTCGTTGGACACTTGTTCCCCGTGGGAAGACGGCCGTGCCAGAATGCCATGTTTCAATCGTAGCTCGCATCAGTCCATCTGTGCTTTGTCTTCATCTCGAGGGTCCTGAGGGTTACGTTCATACGGGTATCCTTGCTCACGCATCCTTCATACAATGGAGTAACCGCGTCTATCTCCATTTGCGACAACCTCGATTTCTCTCTAGCAGCAGCTCTGGTGTTGCTAGTCTCCTTGAGAAGCAGAGCTTGAACATGAGGGTCCCGCATCCGGTCCGACGACGATGTCACGTCTTCTCCGACATCGTCATCATGATGTCCTTCGTCTTGATCATGATCATGTCCTTCATCTTGATCATGATGTCGTTCATCATGTCCGGGAGACTCTTCATCTTCTCGCCGGCCACCATCGCCGTTATTATCCTGATCATGATGTCCTTCCTCATATCCGGCCGTCCCATTAGCGTCGTGTTCATCTTCTTCATCACTTGTCGGGTAAGGAGTGTAGCCATCCATGAAACCACGACGGATAAGGTGCGACTCCAAGTCACCGCAATCGTATCTGATCAAGCGTTGCAGTTTGCATCTTCGACAAGTACAGCTTGTCTCCGTTATATTATTTCGAAACATTTAGGCCATCGCATGTTTCATAAATCTAGCCACGATGCATGTGCTTATATGCATGGTTGCCTGCATAGTAAAAAAAGATCAAAGGACAAATTAATTAGAATCAAATTACGCAATATATGGATGATGCATGCACGATCGTCGACGGAAAAATTCGGCATGACCTTTGATAAAAATAGGACATTCTCGGAGTGCATGGTCGCTGAAATGGAAATGAATCAACATTTTGGCAACACATGGCAACTCATTTTTAAGACATCCACAATTTTCATCAAAGATACACAACACAATTTCGCATATGTATATATGCAACCATATGAATCTTTTGTGACGAGGTACACCGATCGACGAGAGAGAGAGAGAGAGACACATACATACAACATATTCACACACACATATATATACATGCAATCATATATATATAAATATCCCTCCAACAACTCACCAACTATAGATCTTGCCGATACGAGACCGAGAGAGTGTGTGGCTATAGGGAGTGAAAAAGATGGAAGAGAAAGTGGTAAAGATGGGGTGGAGAGAGGAGTGTTTACTAGAGATTCTCCTCACATATATATCAAATAAAATAGGTTAAACAAGCTTAAAATGGTGGGAAAATGGGGGAAATGGGGTGGTAAGGAGGTGGGGGACGACCAGATCTAAAATGGGGTGGAGAGGTGGGGGAATGGGAGGTGGGAGGTGATCCAAATCACTTAAAGGGCTCCCAGGCATACACGTGAGGCACCGTGCTGTTGGTGCGTCACGGCTACTTCAAATAGGCGTGGCGCACATAGGGAACGCTTGGGAGCCTCGCCACCCCGGGCCCACACATAGGCGTGGCGCGCATCCGGTTTGGTGCGCCACGGCTAAGGGGGATAGGATTGACGCACCGAGATGTGGTGCGCCACGGCTTTTAGGCGTGACGCACCAAAGTGTTGATGCGCCACGGCTATCGTTTCTCCTATAGTTGTTTTCCTAGTAGTGTTTTTATCACGTTGAAGCATAAATTTATGGTGTTCTCCTCCAAATACTTTATTTGGTTGACTTGGAGCATGCTTACACCGTGTTTATGACTACAAATCCGTCACGTATAGACTCTATGATCATTTAGTTTTTGACTTTTAATATCATTTATGCTTTGATTAATAATTTTTTTGTCGCTATGCATGATTATGGCCATTATTGTTATCTTAATTTGTTGCTCACAGTCTTTTGCTATCCTCCACTTGTACTAAGTATGAGCTCTACTCGTGCATCCAACTCCCAAAAACCAAAGTTTGCCAAATGTTTCCACCATACCTACCTACATGTGGTATTTAACCGCCACTCCAAGTAAATTTCTCATGTGCTACCTTTAAACTTTAAAAATTATTCATGTTGTGTGCCCCCTGTTTTAGCTCATGAGGAAGTAGTAGTTAGGTTTGTTGTATTCCATAGTAATTAAGTACCCTGACTTGCATGCTTCATATACTCGTCATTAATTTTGCAAAGAGTTGTTTAGACCATTATAACATCAAAAAGCTAAACAAATAAATAGGCACTCTTCCATGGTATGAGATTGTTGGCAGGCACCCGAAGATTCGGTTAGACATGGTTTGCGAAAGCAAGGTGGGGATGAGTGTCATACTATATAAATAGCATGTTATAAATGCTTAATATAAATAATTCGGAACCGCTCTCAACTTGTTTAGTATGGAAGATGACAAGAACTCTATTACCATTCGTTGACATGAGCATGCACCTCTCTAAAAAATGTTTTCAATGCCTCTATTTAATAAAATAAAAATCTCTAGCACATGAGTTAATCCTTTGTTCCCTCTGCGAAGGGCCTTCCTTTTAGTTTTATGTTGAGTCTCCATCTTCTAACTTTATGCACAATTAAGAGAGCATAGTTGTCATTCTGATTATAATGTGCATCAGTCCCAAAGATCATTATTGATTGTTTCATGATGTGTTATTAATTGCTCTCAGATTACTTGTTCTAGTCATCACTTGAACTTTGAAGGTGTCCTGGCATTTATGTTTTGCCCCACTTTTAAGGACAAGCAAAATATCACTTTGCTATGTTTTCTTTATGCTCGAATCAAACGTATAACTTTCAAGTGCATTATTGTTCATGATCTTTTGTTTGTGTTACTTTTCATGATGCAAAATGATCTCAGCTTACTTATGCTTATACAATTATGATGATCAAGTTTGTGTTGGCTGCATGTCACCTCAAAATTTATTTTGTTATCACTTACCTACTCGAGGACGAGCAGGAGTTAAGCTTGGGGATGCTTGATACGTCTCAAACATATCTATAATTGTTGAAGATCCATGATTGTTTTCTATCCAATACCTTTATGTTTTCACATGTTTTCCTTCGTTTTCCGGAAGTTTTAATGGACTAACCTTTAGACAAGATGCCACAGAGACAGTTCCTGTTTTCTGTTGTTTTTTGTTTCAGAAAAGTTGTTCTGGAAATATTCTCAGAATTAGACGAAACAAAATCCGAGAGTCTTAGAATTCCCGGCACGTCAACGGAGTCCAAAGGAGACCCAGAGGGGGGAAGGGGATCAGCCACACCATATGGTCGCGCGGGCTCCCCCTGGCTGCGCTAGCTGGTGGTGTGGGCCCCTCGGGCGCCCACCGCCATCGCCCTTTCGCCTATATAATCCCCCCGATGCATAAACCCAAAAACATCTAACATCCTTCCATGAAAAGTTACGTAGCTCCGCCGCCGCCGCCGACAAGTTTCGGGGGACACAATTTCTCTGTTCCGGCACCCTGCCGGGACGGGGAAGTGCCCCCGGAGCCATCTCCATCGACTCCACCGCCATGTTCATCTATGTTGCTGACTCCCATGATAAGGAGGGAGTAGGTCTCCCCCGGGGTTGAGGGCTCTACCTGTAGCTATGTGTTTCATCTTTCTCTCCCATGGTGTGATCTTTATGTGATCATTAACTTTGTAATATAGTTGAATAAGTAGATGTTACTCTTCATCGGTTATGCTACTCAAGTGGTTTTGTTATGAGATCTCCGTAGATACTTTGATCACGGTGTAAAGGTGACAGTGTGTGCACCGTGTGGTTTAGCATGAAATTTATATTTTGTGTTGGATGACCCTATGAAATTGTGGTGTTTGTTTGGAACCATCTAGATCTCATGGTGATAGCGTGGGGGTTACCTAGATGGGGAAATGTGAACTCTAAGGAGTGCTTTTATACCCCTACGCAATGATTGGTATTTTTTGTTCGACCAGAGAGTGGTTCGGAGTAGCGTAGTGAAGAGTTGATATTTATGCATTCAATTATGTTATTATTGTTGAGAGTGTCCACTAGTGAAAGTATGATCCCTAGGCCTTGTTTCTAAGAATTGAAACACCATTTATAATCCGTTATGCTACATGTTTGTTTGCTGCCTTTTTTATTTCAGATTTCTATTATCACTTATAATCATCCATATTACTTGTATTTTACTATCTCTTCGCCGAACTAGTGCACCTATACAAATGACAATTGTATTAGGTGTGTTGGGGACAAAAGAAACTTCTTATATTGTAATTGCAGGGTTGATTGAGAGGGATATCTTTGACCTCTATCTCCTTGAGTTTGATAAACCTTGGGTGATCCACTTAAGGGAAACTTGCTGCTGTTTTACAGACCTCTGCACTTGGAGGCCCAACACTGTCTACAAGAATAGAGGAGTGCATAGACATCATGTACATTTATGTCCATTAGTTTGGGTGCTGCAACAAAGCTTCTTGATGATATGATGATAAATTATTCTGAATGGCACAGTGAGAGAGCTCCACCAAGTAAGAAGGTAAATTCTATTGAAGAAACCTCTTCATTGAGTGATAGGCTTGATGCTATTATGTCTATGCTTGTGAATGTCCATGCTCTTGTTGATCCAAATAATGTTCCTTTATCCTCTTTGGTTTCTCAAGAAGATCATGTTGATGTGAACTTCATTTAAAAAAATCAACAACAATGCTTATAGGAATAATTTTGGTAGCAACAATTATAGGCCATATCCTTCGAATATTGGTAATTGTTATGTTAATTTCTATGGTAATTCCTACAACAACAATAGAAGTGTACCCACTAATCTTGAAAACATGCTTAAGGACTTTATTAGGACACAAACTGCTTTTAATAAATTTGTTGACAAAAAGTTTGGCAAATCTGATGTTCTTGCTTCCAAAGTTGATAGCCTTGCTCTTGATGTTGATCTTCTGAAACTAAAAGTTATGCCTCATGATGTTAAATAAAGCAAAACTCTGAATGCCATTCAAGTTAGAATTTATAACAATGTTAGGATGTTAGCCGAATTGCATGCTAGGTGAGAAAGAGAAGATGAAACTGCTAGAAAGAATAATATAGCAAAAGTTTGTACTATTACCACCACTAGTAAAACTGAAGCTTCTAATGCTAGTAAACCTCCAAATATCAATGGTAAAATAGTTGGTGTTGGCAATGTCTCCACTTCTTCTGTAAACATTTAAAATTGCCTAAGACCACTAAAATTGTTCCTGACAAAAGTGCTAAAAAAATTCTATATATGGGAGACAATAGTCCCATTACCTTTGATAAAAATGATCTTGATTTTGATTTTTGAAATATCTATGAAGTAATTATGTTCCTACAAATGCTTGCTAGTGGTCTTGATGCTAATACTATGAATAAGGTTTTTACAAAACATATTACAAATGCTCTCATGCAAATTAGAGAAGAAGAATTAAAACGTGAAGCCTCTGTCCCTAGAAAGCTAGAATATGGTTGGGATCCCATCATTAAAATTAAGGTGAACGATTTTTATTGTAATTATTTATGTGATCTTGGTGCTAGTATCTGTTATGCCTAAGAAACTTTTATGATATGCTTGATTTACCACCTTTGTAACATTGTTATTTGGATGTTCGTCTTGCTGATAATGCTAGAAAGAAACCTTTGGGGAGATTTGATGATGTTCTTATTATGGTTAACAATAACCTTGTCCCCGTTGATATTTTTGTTATAAATATTGAATGCAATGTTTCTTGTCCCATTTTTTTGGGAAGACCTTTTCTTAGAACTGTTGGTGCTATTATTGATATGAAAGAGGGGAATATTAAATATAAATTCCCACTCAAGAAAGGTATGGAATACTTTCCTAGGAAGAGAATGAAGTTACCTTCTGATTCTATTATTCGAACAAATTATGTTTTGGATGGTTCTTCATTGGAAAACACTTGATTCTCTCTTTTTGTGCCTAGCTGAAAGACATTAAAGAAAAACACTTCTTGGGAGATAACCCATGTTTTTATTTTGTGCATTGTTTTCTTTGAGTCAAGGTGTTGTTTACTTATTTATAAACTCCTTTGTATCTTTATTTTCTCGTATTAGTTGTGCCAAGTAAAGTCTCTATTGAAAAGGAGGGTAGGAAGACACCGCGAGTTGATGAAACTGAAGAAACACTTGGCCCTACTGAACCCAAGCGCAAGCCAAGATTCCTTGATCCGGAGAAGACCCTTCCTCGGAAGGAAAAGTCTGCATCTCAAGTGTCTGAGTCTGTATTCCTTGCAACTCGGCATGAAAACACCTATGTCATTGTGTGGATTCGCTTGATGCCTCAGTTTCGAGGACGGGATACTCGTTTCCACGCTATTTTTTCAAGCTCAGATATATAAGGAGATTTTCACGAGGAAGCCTAAAGACAATGTGGCCACTCAACATGCCATTTTCCTTGACCATGTGGAGAGGAAGCCGGACTATTTTCGAGAATCCCTTGCCATCTGTGATGCCTTTGGTCTTCTTCCTATAATGAAGTTGTAGCAATATTATTATGAAGGGCTTGTCTATGAGTTTATGGCTACCGTACACCTTGGGAACGAGATTGAGCGTAACATTATATGGATGACCAATGGGAGCAGTTCACTCTCAAGTGGTCCGAGGTGGAAGTTCTTCTTGGTGGCTATCCGGATCATTATCCCTTTTGTGGAGGCCTAGAGTATGACCGTGAGTGGTTTCGAGTTCATTCCGCCGGAAAGACTATCAGCAAGGACCAACTCACCCCCTCTACTCATGGAAGAAATATGTCGCCGGGTTCTCCAAGGGACTCTACCACACCTATGATATCATGCTTCGCATCTGTCGTGAGACCATCAATCCCAAGGTACGCAATGTGGCCGAAATCCAAGGGTATCTCAAGAATCTCATGCTCCTTACCCATGGCAAAAGGCTCCAAGGTTTGACTCACAAACTTGATGTGCTTGACTTCATATGGCATGAGTTGTGGTCCCGCCATTGTGTTTCGGAAGAATGCTTGCTATGGGCCTATTATCATGACGAATCTTACATGCTTGGAATGCCAAGAACTCAGAAGATCCCATTGATGATTCTTCGTGGGTCGCTCACAAGGAGAAACTGCTCCTTATCAAGGATCACATCGAACCCATTGAGCATCCAATTCCATCTGCTACCAAGGGCAAGGCAAAGCCTAGGGTTGTGATTTATGAAGTCGGGCCCTCTCGTCCTCCTCCTTATGACTGTGCGTTCAAGTTAATGGCTTGTGCTCTTAAGAAAGTGTTTCGTGTGAACAAGAAGATTGAGCAAAATCAGTGGGAGGTGCACTATGACAAGGAGCTCAAGCACCGCAGGGCTGCTCAGGATGCTAGGCGGCTTCGCCGTGATGCTGGGGAGTCCCTGGATTCTCCCGTTGAGGACAGCATCACTACTTGGGTCAGGTGGCAGACCAGGGATTCGAAGAGAGACATTATCGAGTGGTCTGATGAGGAATCTGGAGAAGAAGCAACTAGCGCTCATTGTCGTTCCCGTCCTCCAAGCATGGATGACCTCTCCGAGTGAGCCTTGGGACGTTAGTATCGATCTTTCTCCTTTTGGTATCTGCATGCCAAAGGGGGAGAGATATCTATGTAGGAGCGTTTGGGTATTTGCATGGGTCTCTCACAAGCATTGTTATTTATATCGTCTCTTCGTGCTTGTGAATTGGTTATTTGTGAACCTCGTTGTTTTAATTTGTGAACCCCGTCATGCATGGTGTAAGACATGTGAACCTCGTGTTTTATTTACTACTCTGTACTCGTATTGTTCGTTATTGTGTTTGTGAGAAATATTATCATTTTTAATATCCTTTTTATCTTGGTCGGTTCATTCATCATTAAGGGAGCATAACTCTAGGGGTGCTCGTTCATGTTATTTGGACCTCGTGTTGCAAATTGTTGTGTTGTCATCAATTACCAAAAAGGGGGATAATTAAAGATCATCTTTCATTTTGATTATTGATGACAACACAATTTAAGGACTACTCGTTGTTTAAGTATTTTCAGGGTACGTTTTCATCACTCGCGTAGTGCCTCATATTCCCTAAAATATCCGTAGGGGCATTGCAGCGTTTTTCCATCAGCGAAAAGCTCAAAAGGCCAAGTCTGGGAAGTGCGGTAATACCGCTCCCTAGTACTTCCCAGCACAAATCCAGGCGGGGCATCCTGTGGTACCTACACCAATTTACCATTTGGTTGGTACATCGCGGAGGCTACATCGGAACCCACCGGTAGTTCCGGTGGGCGGAACCTCCGGTGTTACCACCGGTACCTCCACTACCTCTTCAGCCTCACAGGGAGCACATCACCACTGGTGGTGGTACCAGTTGTGGGTCCACTAAATAAATGCTCAGTTGGCACATCACGGAGGCTAAGGCGGAGGCCACCGGTAGTACCAGTGGGAGGTACCTCCAGTACTGCGGAAGGAGAGAGACGCTATGGCTTTGGATAAGTGGCTTCACCGTAGTACCGGCGATAACACCGGTACTGCGAGAAAATGGCCAACAGCCAGATTTGGGAAGATGTATTTAATGCCCTTCCCTTTCCTCCTAAATTCTAAAGCTTCACACACACACTCTCTCTTTCCTTGCCATTAATGTGAGATTCAACTAATCTCCCTCTCCAACCACCCAAACACTCTGATACTTTGTGGAGAGCTAGAGGAGAACTAGATCCGTGATTCCACCAAAGGAATTGCAAATCCATCCACCACATCCTAGTATATCTAGAAACCTACTTGGGGCCTAGAAACCCTAGTAGAACTTGTGCTTGGAGCTTCCACCTCGTTGCAAGAAGCTTCGGATTGATTAAGAGCCTCCATCCATCTTGTGGATACGCCTCAACCTTGTGTAAAGGTTTGGTCAACGCCTTCTAGTCGACCTCATAGTGGAAACGAGAATGTTCCTCACCGTAGAAGCTCAAGGAGAATAAGGTGTGCACATCCGTGCTATTGAGGAGCGCCTAGGTGGCTCCCCACCTCTTCAATGTAGACGTACTTCCCTTGGGAAGGAACTACGGGAAACATATCGTTCTATCCTTGTTTACACGTGTGGTTTATCTTGCTACTTTACATATTGCTACCGTTGCGCACTTTGTATTGTATCACATAGGTTGTTCACCTCGTTGCACATCTAGACAACCTCCCGTGTTGGTAGTCACCTATTCACGCCCCTCCCTCCCCTCTAGTTGACCATATTGCACTTTCACATACGCGGGACGTCGGACCCCCCGTGTTGCACGCTCAAGGAGTTGGAGAGGGCGTACTTGATGCAGTATGTCAATCTGATGATCTCCATAGGGGGCAGTACAGTGAGGTGGTACCGATGTACCATGCGGGAAATCCGCCACCCTCCATAAGTACATTTCTTCTTTTATATAGTTTTGTCTTTGCAGCTTTATGGCGATATCCGCGTTTTAACTTGAATTTCCAATTCTTTGCAGTTTTCTGAGCTCCTGGACAAGCACTTGTCCTCTACAGGAGACATGTTGGCGAAGAAGAAGAGGAAGAAGGAAGAGACTTCCGCCGTTGGGGATGCACCCGAGGCTTCCCGGAAATGGCGGAAGATTCCCGAGTACGACCAGGTCATCAATCTAGAAGGGGAGACCGTCGATTCTTCATCGTAAGTTATTTTCTCCCGTCTTTACTTTTCTGGCATCCGTGTTTTTAAGTCTAACGGGTTTTTTCTACCTTCAACGTTTTTTTTTGGTCTTATGGGTTTTTTCCTCTTTCTTCAATCTTCAACCTCTTTCTCCGAACAAGGGGAAGGTGAAGAAAACTTCTCGTTGGGTTCCCCGCTCCTCTAAGATTCCTGTCATCCTAGATCACGGTCCTTATGTGGACCCGAACGAGGTGCAGCGGACCAACCAGACGGAGGCCTCCTCGATGTGGCCTTGGAAAGGGAGGCATCTGCAGGCCGTTCCTTCGTCCATCAGGACAAAGAAACGATGCATCTTCCAGCATTTGAAGCATCTGAACACCATACGATTTCTTGCTTTCGGATTAAAAGCACAAATTTCTGCCCACTCCCCATCCACACTCCAGCAAAGCCCTCACGGGTTCATACATCTATCAGGAGGGGATGACATTCCGCCTCAAAGAGGTGATGGATGAAAGTTCTCCTACTTGGGGAACCAATGTCAGCGGTATAGCAGGATTTCTTGTATATGCTCGGGTGTGTCCACCTTATGAACACGGAAAGCTCCTCTATCTAGCCTCCGACTAGCTATTTGGGCTTTGCCGGATAGGTAGCCGTCTTTATTTGCTCTCTTTTTTTGCCTTTCGCCTAGAAGACCACCGAGAAGATGAACGAAGAAGTCTTTTCGGCTTGGACAGAAAGCAACAAAAAAATGCAGAAGCTAGTTGGCCTAGTGAAGGACAAGTACAAATGCGGAAGCTAGTCGGCCTCTTTGTCCGCCTTTTCTTTTATTTTTTGTGTTTTTTCCATTCAAATTCTTCTGAATTCCGAGTTTTTCCTTTTCCTTGAGCTCCAGACATTCTTGATGCTGCCAAGGAAGCTTTGTCGAATGCCAACAACGCTCAGGGGTTGCGTGATGAAAATATGTGTGTTGCGAAGGACAAGGAGAAATCATACAAAGAGCTTCGCGAGGCGGAGAAGAAGTTGGCGGATCAAGCAGCCCAGTCCGCCAAAGTTGCAGATGCCATCCAGGAGATCCAGAGGAAACTTGGCGAATCCCTGGACGACCTCTCCATTCTGGACAACGAAGTTCTTGGTACGTTTTCCTAATTTTTCTTGCTCATAGATTCTGCACTTTGCTTCTTTTGTTTTTCCTTTCTTTCGATGTTTTTGTTCTTTTGCATAACATCGAGTTTTTCCTTTCTGCAGTTGAGGAGGAAAAGTCCAAGTCTCGGGTTGAAAACATTCGACCTTTTGTTACCTACCTCGTAGAGATTTGGGCATCCGGGGAGAAGTTCATCCAAAAATTTCTTCCCTGGAAGGAGCTGGAACGCGTCACTGAATTGTCGGGCGCGCTGGATGCTGCTATCTAGGCACACGATGGCCTTCTCCACTCTGCTGCACGTGGTGGGGCAAACATGGCATTAGGCTTTATCCGCTGACATTACGTGGATGTGGAGTGCTGGCGTTAGGGAACCGGCGCCCCGCAATCACTACCCTCCTCGCGCATGGAAGAGCTCTTTCACGAATCCGTGGGGAACTCAAACCGATGCACCTAATGCAAAGGCAAGAACACACAAAGTGGTCAAGAACTTCTCTCCCGAATCCCACCAAAGAAACTAATGCTATGGAGGGAGGAAGGAGGAAGAACAAGGAAAACAACAAATGAATCCCTAGATCTAGATCCAATAGGTTCCCCTCACAAAGAGGAGGAATAGATTGGTGGAGTTATAGATCTAGATCTCCTCTCTCTTTTACCTCAAGTGCAAGCAAGAATCATTGGAGGGATTGAGAGGTAGCAAGCTTTTGGAGGTCAACAATGGAGGTCAAACTTTCCCAAAGAGTTGGGGAACCATTGGGGAAGAAGGCCCCTTAAATAGGTCACCCAAATATCCAACCGTTGGGGGTAAAATCGCGCAGGGGCGGTACTACCGGTGAAACCACCCGTACTACCACCCCCTAGGTGAGTTTGGAGCACCGAAGGGATGAAAAACTGCCCCAGGTAGTGGTACTACCGCCACTGACATCCCGAAGGGGTATTCGGCGGTACCGGCACCGGTACTACTGCTGCTGGGAAAACTGGCAGAAACTCCGGTACAAAAACGGTCATAACTTTTGCATACGGACTCCGTTTTCCATGTTCTTAGGCTCATTGAAATAGCAATGACAAGAACTACAAGAATATGTAGATAAACATCATAATACAAAATGGGAAGATAAAATAAAATGATTAAATGTTTGACCTATCTATAAAGGACAATGGGTAGAAACCTCCAACAACAAAAATGCGATAAGTTTTTCATACGAAATCCATTTTTGATGAAATTGATCTTGAAATGAAGAACATAACAAGCTCTAAAACCACACATGGAGATAAATGAAATAAGAACCAAGAAGGATGATGCCAAGTATGCAAAGGTTTAAGCTCTCTACGATAGATACGATCAAGATACGCATTCAACAACCCCTCTTGATAGAACGTTTATCTATCCTATAATCCAATCTCCCAACTAATATTTGCCTTGCTCAATCCAATTGAGCTATATGATGACGATATTACTCACCTCAAGTTGGACCACCTTTCTTGATTCTCTTTACTTCGTGAAGACTTGTAAATTCCTCCCCCATAAGCTAATGTGAGAGATCTTCTCACATGTACATCTTCACTTGACCATAATGTCCATATGGGTGGCAAGATTCAAGAATATGAAATCTTCTTGATGCTCATATTGAACTTGCACAACACACACACTTGATGATGATTCTTCTTCTTGATCATATAGATATATTCATTATAAGCAATGATCTTGATAGCATCCAACCTTGAATCCAACACATAGAGTTCAAGTGGTGTCAATGGACAAACCTACAAGAATTTCTCAATGCAAACATTAGTCCATAAGGATCGTCGTTAATTAGCAAAACCATACATGGGGGAACCATGCACTTTCAATGCGTACGGGATTAAACAGCCACCGCTCTAATGGACCACTAGGCTGCACAAAATAGCATACATGGGGGTAGCAAGTGGATGTGCGAAAAACCGAAGGGAGACACCGGATACTGGTAGGAACGGCGGGGATGGTGCACGGAGTGGGGGAGAAGGCAGTTGCGTCGAGAACTCCGCAGGGGTGGAGGGGGTTTTCAGGGGAGAGAGAGAGAGAACATTTACCGTGTACTCCCTGGAAGTTGGTAGGACGGGACAAAGTGGCGGAACCCTTGGGGACGTTTTGACACGCGTCAAAACATACACAATAAATGCATTAAAAAAGTATGTACTGCCTCCACGCATGTACGATATAAAAAAAATTAAAAATATATAACATGAGTTCGGAATCTCGTATTCGGAAGTTCGCTAGCAAAAACTACAGGGGAAAGACAGTATGAGATGATTAGTTGTGAACTGTATGAGATAAAAAAAAAAGGCTAACACACAAAAAAACTTGCACCCCCGACAGCAAAAAAAACAAAAATAAATTAGATTTCTCTATAAGATGCAAATCGTGAACTTATTTGATAAGAAAAAAGGAAGTTTATTGTGCTCGTTAAGTGAAATTCTTATAATGGTTAAATTTACAAAAATAAAATTGAAATATAATGGTTAAATTTACAAAAATAAAATTGAAATAGGTTCAACATAAAACAGTGTGTTAACAAAAAAAACATAGGAAAACACGCATAAAAAACAAATGGTGCAGAAAAAACAATATATTGTCCAAAGATAAGGGTGGTATTGTATCCATAATAACACATCATATGAAGAATAAAATAAATAAATAAACAATGAGAACAAAAAAACAGGAAATACAAAATCGTATATTATATAATGGTTCTCAGAAGAAAAAAACGAAAAAATACATAAAGGAAGTTTCACACTGCAAACTTATGGAAGTTCACAAAGAAGGAAAAAATACAAAAAAAATATTGTAAGAAACAAAAGAATGTCTAACAAATATAGCAAATAAATCTTTATTCCACTACCTAACAAAACTACCACTCTCTCGCTCTCTTCTTCACTGAATGGTTGTAGAGGGAGAAGAATCTCCTCTCATAGACATCTACACGCATGCAGATCTCGTAAGATGCATAAGCATCCCTGGCAGCATACTCAATGTGAAGCTGCGGCAGAGGGGCATTTTTTCACATCTCGTGATCTTTGGCTCCAAAACCAGCATTCATCTTCCTATAATACTTATCTATCACCGCTATGGCTACATCCTTCAAACCTTGCTTCTTCGATCTCGGCTTCTCGTTGTCGGGGTCTCTCCAACTACTCTGGATGTCCTTGAAAATGGAGGGTGTGACAGAGAAGCCAGAACGGCCCATGACTATCTTTTCTTGGGTAATGTCAAAGCTAGCAAACCTGAAGTGCCAGTTATGCAGGAACGAACGAAGCATACCACTTTCTCCATCAGTGTGGCACGCGTGATAAACCAGACACTCTACGCCTACACACAACTGAAGAACAGAAACTTTATGCGGATTGAAATAGGATCCTCGGCAGCTGGTGTACTCCACATCAATTCCGACGACCTTCGTCTTTGCAATTGTGAACATACCTGCAGCCTTCTGCCACCACGCATCGACACTCTCAGCCTTGTTCGTGTACACCATGTTGATCTCCGTGGTTCCATGGCAAGGCACGTTGATCTCCTCAGAAAACGGCGCCGCTTTTGGTGCCATCTTCAAGGAAACAATGAGAACTAAGCAACACGCGAACACTAATCTGAAAAACCTACATACATATAGCCTCTGTAGAACACAAAACAACCACGGAGAAAAAGGGGCTCCTCCCAGGTGAGCTAAAGATAGGATAACGCTTATCCTGAAAACAACCTGCAGAAAAAATATAACGGTAACCAGTGTATACCACGAAAAAAGGTTTATCCTGAAAAAAGATAAAGCATATCTTACAAAACGGTTAGATACCCACGAAAAAAGAAGATAGAAACAACCGCAAAACGAAGCTGATGTAAAAAAAATTGTCCGTTTAAAACGGAAGTTTACACAATAAGTAAACAGAAGTGCAACGTCTAAGATCTCGCTCTATAATTCTAGAAAAATAATGTTTGGGGAGGGGGGTCCCGCCCCCAACCCTCTCCCTCCACCCCACCCCCCCCCCCCCCCCCCCTAAAAACTACCACTCCGTTAGGAGGAGACCTAAAAAGTAGGAACAAAAAATAAAATTATCTTGTTAAAAAATAGCCATTACGGAAGTTTAGTCATAAAGTTACGGAAGTTCGGTCATATAGTTTTTTAATAAAAAGACCGAAACTGATTAAAAAACAAAAGTAAAACAGAAGTTCACCACATTTAAAAAACTAAGTGTTGATAATTTCAAAAACAAACTGGACAACAACAATTCTCTTGTGAAAAAAAAGGAATGCATCACGGAAGTTCACGTATACAGTATACGGAGTTCTCTTTCGGTGTTTTCAACGCTTGTTGTTTTTCGCGAGAAAAAGAATACAACGTATTTAAGAAAAAAAAAAGTACACGTTCAACATAAAAAGGGAAGTTTAGACATACGTTATCCGGAAGATAGAAAGGGCAAAAGGATTGTGAAAACCTCACTGCGTGTTTTAAAAACCAGTACGTGGCCCCTCCTGTACATAAACAATGTACCTCAAGAAAAGAATTGAAAAAAAAGCCATGAAGATAAATCCTGCTGTAGAGTAATCGGAAGTTCAGTACTTCGTTTTTCGGAGTTCTGATAGAAAAAAAAAAGGTCTTCTTCTTCCAGCAACAACCATGCCTGCCGCCGCTCGAGGAGTACAACTGTCGTCTAGATGACGAGCTGCATAGAGGATACTCCACGCACCCCGCAATTGCATGTAATCCGTAGAAAACAAAAAAAGATATTTGAAACGAATATGTGCACGATTAACTGCGGGCGGATCTGCCTCGCATGCGAAATCGTTGTCCGATGAACACACAAATAAAAAACACCATAAAAAGACTTTCCCCTTGACGATTTTCCACATCCGCCTTGGCCTGTGGACAACGATAATCAAGAGCACGTCGGCGTCCTCTCTATACAAATTGCCACGATTTCATGACTCAACTGAGCTCCTCGATAGAAGAGGGCATCTCAACCACCACCACCATGGCCATCTCACCCACCACCACCATGGCAATCCGTACTGTGTCCGGAATGGCGCCCCCACCCCCACCCCACCCCTCCGCCGATCTCCGTCTTCTCCGCGCATCCAACCGACTGCGCCTTACGCGATGATGTAGGATATGCGACGAGACGAAAAAAAATAGTTAAGATCCGTTGCGCATCGCAATTATTAACGTCGTCCCTGTCCGAAAGTTCACTTCTTTCGAAAAGAGAGGTTCACTTGGGTTTTATATAATATTATTATAACTGAAATAAAATGTATAGTAATATGTTTATGATATTAAATTATATTTATGTTAATACTACAATTATATTATAAGGTTGAATTTAATTTAAAACATGGATCATTACAATATTATCGCGTATGTATTAATTTTTGCAGGATCTTAAGAGGCTGGCCGACGGTGTTCACGGTGATGTAAAAGTCTTACTCAGTACTCACCGTATTTCTTGTGAAGAAGAGCAGTGGGATATAAATAATAAAATACTAACAGAAAGTTATAAAGAGGAAGAAGAATTAATGAAATAAATATTGTATGAAGAAAAAAAGTATGACAATGTAGAACAATATAATGACTTTATAGATTCACTCGATGATGTAGGCTTGCACAATTTAGAAATTGCAATGGAAGGCATGGAAGTAGATAACAGTGCTGAAAGAAGTGAAGGAGAGAAATTGTTTGTGTCAGCGTTCATATGGGGAAGGACACCATCTTTTTCTTAAGTGCAAAGAAGTGAAGGAGGTGTGGAAGGAGCTGAATATGTTACAGATTCGACAGAATTTGATCCGGTGTAATTGTGTACAAGAGATCATGGACGAGCAATGGAGAATTGATGAGCCCAAGCGTATCCAGATCATTGCCAAGTTGTGAAACTGGTGGAGTCAGAGAATTAATGTTCGAGAGGGACGAGAAATATTGGCAGCACCAGAAGTAGCTTACCGAGCTCGTTGACTAGCAAATGATAGCCTGGAGTGTAGGCCTGCTCCGCAATGAACTACACGTCCACGGGGTAAATGGGAACCACCTAAAGCTGGTACTCTGAAACTCAACATCTATGGAGCATACAAAGCAGGGGATGATCATGGTGGTCGGGGAGTCATGGTACGTACGTAATGATGAAGACAAGGTTGTGTCTGCAGCAGCAGGCCGCTCTGTTGGCATACATGATGCATTGACAGCGGAGCTAAAGGCTTTGGATGCTGCCATTAATCTGGCTTCTAGACTGAGGTCGATCCGAGAGGTGTTTGAGACTGACGCTCAACTATTGATGTATGCAATGAGCTACCGACTTCTCTCCTTCGGCTCCTATCATCGAAGACCTCAAGCATCAGTGTGGTACCTAGTTCTCATATTTATCAGGGTTTGGTCGAGTAGCAGATTCTCCCGGAAAATTATACCTTGACAAATCTGCTACTTATGTTATATTACAATACATGAAGATTTTAACGTGAACAAAGCAAGACACTAGGAGGGGCCAGGGACTGGACAGAGAACTCGAGCAGTTCCTCTGTCGAAACATGTGTTTATCCAGTATGGTTCCCCTCCCCACAAACTACCTCTCAGTCAGATGCAAGTCCCCGAAACAGTTTATAAGCTAAAAGCACCGAAAACAAGATCCAGAGAAAAACTACTTCAAGCCTCCTCCTGCAAGCTATACACTTCATAAACCTAGATACAGATGCTAACGAAACTTTGGGATATCTTAAATGAGCACCTTTGCCACACCCCCAAGTAATAGAGTAATACTTCACAATGGAGACGAGCAACACGCATCACAGCACCTAAGAATGCAAATTTCATAATCAAAAAATTAGGGACGGGCCACAACACAACCAATTCATCCGCAAAATTCGAACTCGTTGTAGCACAAGAACACATAGTTCAAGATAGCCTTAGCACTTCTGCTCGCTACACCAAAACAGTAAGTCACAGTCACGGAGTTAGACAACTTCTGTTTGCTACAAAACTCAGATACCAAAACAGAATGCAGTGACGCCATCAACCTCCATGGAAACCACCCCCACCAATCCGTGACATATAGGTATTTACATGCGCTCGCCTAATCTTTCACCATAACAATTGTTTCAGAAACTTACTTCCCAGCAGGATCAGACCCAGGGACCAAAGGCAAATTGCCAGAAGCAGGTCCAAGAACAGGAGGAGCAGGGACTGGAGCCGAAGGGGCAGGTACTGGAACCAAAGGAGCAGGTGCAGGGACCGATGGCTCCTTCCCGGCAGCAGGTCCCCCTTGCATTTCGCACCTCGAGTTTACATACACTCCAGCATGCTCTGCCATAAACAACAGACCGGTCAGTAAGCCCCAACCAATGAACTACATAAACCACGAAATAATCAACAAACACCAGATTTGTAAAGCACAGGGATAACAAGATTCACTAGGGGTTCCAACTCGCATCTCACACCTCGAGTAGGCAACTACTCAAGCAGTAACACGATACAAACAGACTGATCAATAAGCTTCTAAACCAATAACTATATAAAGCCGCACATACTAACAAACACAAGATTTTAGAGCTCAGAAAGCAAGGTTCACAAGGGAGCAAGAAGGTGGAGGTTCCAACTCACCACGAGCACAACCACTTGACCCAGGAAGCGACACGGATGGCCTCAGTTCAAAACAGAAACCTATCTCAGGGAATTTATCAGCCTGACGTTTCAGGTTGAACTTGGTCGCAAGGGAAACAAAAGAACATCTGGTTGGAGAATGCTCCACTGAGGCTGACCCAGATCCAGAGCTATCAACACGGATCTTGAGTTTAGTGTTTTCACTCAACGAATGCTCTACTCCAGCAGAGACCTGCACATTCTCATTGGCATGAGTGTACTTAGCTTCTAACGCAGAAGCGGTTGAACCAGTGATCTGGTCAAGGAAACTGGCTTTTAAAATCCCGCCCTTGAGCCTGGGTAATAAAAGAGCGTTAATCTCCGATGCAGCTGAAGGGGTTAGTTATCAACAAAGAATTCACACAAAAAATCAATGTACGTACAATTTAACTGCGGCAGAACGGCCAAGATAAGAACCACCAGCTCCAACCTCCCACTGCTTCAGCTCTCGGGACTCGAACATTAACTTACAGCCCACTTGGATAGGTCCAGAAGTGGAAACTGCAAGTTTTAGCTGTGGTATATCCCGATTCATTCCCCACTTCACACCACTGCTCACACCAGCATATGGCATCTCATATTGCACCTTGGCCTGAATGTGAAAGAAGCAAGATATTCAGATACCAAGCTAGATAATCTTCAGCTCAAGAAAAAACAGAAAACCTTGAATGTGGAAAATGGAGAAATGATCAAACAAACCTCAAACGTAGGCTCGCTGCAGGAGAACACAGTTTTTAACCTATTGCCCAACACATCAACAAAGCTCGATCTAAGCTCGACTTCCGGTTTTGTGCTTGTACGAAGAGATAATGTGGCCTTAGGTCTGCTGATCAGATTTAGCCTCATTTTAGCAACTGAATCGGCCTCAAACCGCTTGTGAAGAAGCCCTGGACAGAAAAACTATATTGAGAAATGGACAAAGCAGACCAAAACAAAAAAGACAAGTTGTGCAAATTCTTACTCTTGGCTTTTCTCCCAATGTCTTTGTAAAGACAGCTAGTTCTCTCTTCATATCTTTTGCTGCTGAAACATTCAACGACAGCTTCAGTGTCCTTGAATTCCGCAGCCAGTTCCTGTTTCTTATCCTTCAATGCAGCAGCTGGTTCCTGCTTTTCACCTTCATCATCAACCCCAACCATTTCTTCTGGTGATTTCTTCACTGCGTCAATGAGGAAATATCCATTAAGGAAGATTGAGATCTTGCTTATAAAAGCCTTGGCAGTAAGGAGTTCAGTCCGCATAGCCTCTATTCTCTTCCTAAACATGATGGGAATTTCTGCAGTCTTCAGAATTTCATCCAGATAATTAAGATAGGGTGAGATCTCATTCTTCTCCAGCCTTTTTAGTTGAGCGCTCAGCTTTTCGAAAGCTAACTTAGTTGCCGCATCATCTTTCAGCTGGGCATCTTCCACAGCCTTCAGAATTTGCTGGAGAGACCCTTCGTTCGTAAGGGACAAATTCTTTATACCAGAAAGACACTCGTTGAAACGCAGAGTAGTTGTTGCCTCTAAATCTTCCATATTTCTGTTTATGCCAACAAAAAGTCTTTTGAGAACTTTGACATCGTTCGCAATCATAGACATCTGCTGATAGCGAGGCAGTAATTTGCGAAATGGGGCCTGAAATCAGCAATATATATCATATACCAGATTGTACAAGCAAGCGGATCGTTAGAATAAACATATATATACAAACAATGACAGGGCGTGCTGGGTCGTACCCAGATAGATTTAGCAGCAATGTCACCACCCAACCCCGCTGTCACAGCGATTAAGAAGATTCGAAGCCCATACTCTGATTCAAAAAATTCAGAAAAATCATGGCTGCAAGAGAGAAAAACTATTAGCTAGCTACATTCCAAAATGACTCAAGTCCAAGCTAACAAAGGTTTGAGAAGTCCAAGGCAAAACCTGCAGGGTGGGGGATTGTCTCCAGAAAAAGACGTAAGATCGTCCAAACGAGGCAACTTGTAATTAAGAAAACCACTCAGAATAGAACTGAGGCCGGAGGCCTTGAACAGATTTAAACCCCCTGATCTGCAGAACAAGTGAAAAAATAGTAAAGATAAAACATCCATAATAGATTCCACACCGCCTCAGACACTCAAGAGAAACACGAACAGAACCTTAGCAATAGAACAAAATCGTGTCAACAATAGGTGAACATAAATGACAAATCCCTCCAAATTCGGTAGAACATCATATCAGAATGTAACAATTAAAGTTCTAATTGCAAGGCTAAACAATTACAGCTAGTAAGCGTGTACTTGCAATGCTAACAATTAAACAGTTCTAGTGGAAGGCAAGGAAATCAATGGAAATAACAAAGTGCAATTAACGGGTTTATAGGCTTGTACTTGCAATGCTAACAATTACAGTTCTACTTTAACAGCAGAAAATATACTCCCTCCGTATCAAAATATAAGATGTTTTAGCATTTTGTAGATGTAAAGTATCTAGACATGTTTTAGTGTGTAGATTCATATGCATCTTACACTAAAAACATGTCTAGATACATATTGTCTAGGAAATGGTAAAACATCTTATATTTTGATACGGAGGGAGTAATACAGAGGCAGCATCCCAGAAATTTAAATCAGAATGTAACAACCAATTTACAGATCCTAGCAATAATAACTAGGAAAACAAGCAACAATACATGAACAGGCAATCTAGCTGACTGGTTATACTTACCAAAGCAACCAACCAGATCCTACCAGGATTATTGCAACAGTTATGTTATCGAGATCATGCAATACACGACACAAAAGCTACTTCCAAATTTACCAAAGACCAGTTTAACGATCCTAGCAAGACGAAGCTAGCTAATCAAAGATGAATACAGCCTCGGGAATTCCACATGAATACCACCAGATCCTAGAAATACAAGATGTACACATGGAGAGGACGAGATGAACACGTGAAATCCCTACGAATTTGGTGACAAGTCGCCAGATTAACAAACATAGCAGGTTTATAAGCATGCACAGATTGACCTACATGGCCCCAGATACTCAACAGAACCTTAGCAATACAACAAATTCGTGTTAACAAACTTACCAAACTACTGAAAATGGTTATGACAAGAAACTAGGGGACACTCGAAAAAAAAAAACAAGCCAAACATTCTTCTCAACTGCAGAACAATGGCGGTGCTGCTTCAAATTTGGGTATGCCAAATAAGCGTTCCTAACAAGCAGGATTCTTTTAACTTCCCAGTAATTATACCTTGACAAATCTGCCACCTATTTTATATTAACACAGGTGAAGACTTGATACATTTTAACGTGAATACACAAGACACTAGGGGGGCAAGGACTGGACAGGGAACTTAGCAATTGCTCTGTCGAAACATGACACTCCTGAGCCCAGGTAAGCAGTAAAAGCTGTATTTATAAGTTGAGTTGTGTGTTTATCCAGAATGGTTCCCCAGAAAACTACCTAAGGCAGATGTAAGATCCTCAAACGGTTTCAAGATAAAAGCAGCGGAAGCAAGATCCTTCGAAAAACTACTACAAGCATCCTCCTGCAAGCTAAACACTTCACAAACAAAGAGATCATACCATGGCTAAAATAAACATATCATACCTGTAAAAATTACTCACTCCGTATCAAAACGTAAGATGTTTTAGCGTTTTATAGACAACTATCTAGACATGTTTTAGTGTGTAGATTCATGTGTACCTTACACTAAAACACGTCTAGATATGTGTAGTCTAGTAAACGTTAGAACATCTTACATTTTGATACGGAGGGAGTAGTTGACGGTCTTGGCCGAGAAAACAAAAAAAGAAGGGGAGGGGGGTAGTCAGGACAAAAAAAAAAAGCAAACGTTCTTCTAAACAGCAAAAGTATGGTATTGAGTGCTGCTTCAAATTTGGTTATGCCAATTAAGCGATCCTAACAAGCAGGACTAGTGAATAGATGATACAAAGCATGCACAGATTGACATCTCAAACCCACAAGGCCTCAGATCTAAACATAAACACTGACATATCCTGCTATTATAATTGAACAGATAATAATAACAAGTCTGATGCAACATCCCAGAACTATGTACCAGAAAATAACAATCAACTAAAACAGATCCTAATAGGTAAGAATGAAAAACAAGGAAAACAAACAACATAACTGAGGAATTAAGGGTCAAATGACTAGATACCAAGTTCAGAATATAACAAAACTGTGGCAGAATCAGATAAGCACACATATAGCAGAAGATAATAATAAAAGTAACAGATCAAATCACAGCTAAAAAGAGATCATACAAGTAAAGGTTAGTTAACTTGCTAAACTTAGAAACAGAAAAAGAAGTGAGTGGTAATATTATATGTACAAACTACTGACAAAGCTAGAAAAGTACTCCCTTCGTATCAAAATGTAAGATGTTTAAAAGTTTTTAAGGCTATACGTACCTAGAACTGTTTTAGTGTAAAATACACATGAATCTACACACTAAAATGTGTCTAGATACGTGTTGTCTAGAAAACACTAGAACATCTTACATTTCGATACGGAGGGAGTAGCAAATATGGCGTGCAAAGCATTACGGAGGGAGTAGCAAATATGGCGTGCAATGCATTACGGCAATGATCAATCAAGAACAACTGATCAAGCCAAACAATCATCTAAACCAAGTAGCACAGGTGCTCCTCAAACTTTAGTTACACAAAAGTAAAGTTCCTACTAAGCAGGTCTAGCGAATTACTACATAAAGCATGCATAGATTGACCTACACAGCCCCAGATACTACACAACAGAACCATAGCAATACAACGGATTCGTGTTAATACGAGAGGAGCATACATAAAAAATCTCAAAATTCGGTAGAACGTCATAACAAAATAAAACAATTACAGTCCTAGTTGTAATGCTAACAATTACAGTTTGTAAGCTTGTACTTGCAATGCTAACATTTACAGTTCTAGTGGAAGTCAAGGGGATTAACAAAGTGCAATCAATGGGTTTATAGGTTTGTACTTGCAATGCTAACGATTACAGTTCTACGTTAACAGCAAAACAAAAATACCGAGGAAGCATCCCAGAAATTTTATATCGGTATGTACAGTTGATTTACAAATCCTAGCAGTAAAACAAGAAAACAAACGATACATGAACAGGCAATCTAGCTGACTGGTTATACTTGCCAAAGCAACGAACCAGATCCTACCAGGCTTATTGCAGCAGTGATCTTTTATCAAGATCTCGTGATACACGACACAAAGTCTACGTCCAAATTTGCAATGCTAACTATTACAGCTTGTAAGCTTGTACTTGCAATACTAACATTTTCAGTTCTAGTGGAAGGCAAGGGAATCAAATGGGAATAACAAAGTGCAATTAATGGGTTTATAGGCATGTACTTGCAACTAACAATTACAGTTCTACGTTAACAGCAGAAAACATAATACTGAGGCAGCATCCCAGAAATTTAGATCAGAATGTAACGGTCAATTTACAGATCCTAGCAGTAATAACTAGGAAAACGAGTAACGATACATGAACAGGCAATCTAGCTGACTGGTTATACTTACCAAAGCAAACAACCAGATCCTACCGGGATTGTTGCAACAGTTATGTTATCGAGATCATGCAATATATGACACAAAATCTACTTCCAAATTTGCCAAAGACCAGTTTAACGATCATAGCGAGACGAAGCTAGCTAATCAGAGATGAATACAGCCTAAGGAATCCCACATGAATGCCATCAGATCCTAGAAATACAAGTAAAGTGGAGAGGACGAGATGAACACATGAAATCCCTAAGTGACAAGTCGCCAGATTTACAAACGTAGCTATACATCAATAGGTTTATGAGCATGCATAGATTGACCTACATGGTCTCAGATACTCGCAGAAACACGAACAGAAACTTAGCAATGCAACAAATTCGTGTTAACAGAAACTAATCAAACTACTCCCTCCAATCCGTTTTAAGTGACGTAGGAAATGAACTACACATGCACAAATTCCTTCAGAACTCACGACATTTAATTGGGATCGGAGGGAGTACTGAAAATGCTACTGACCAGATACTAGGGGACACTCGGGACAAAAACAAGCCAACCATTCTTCTCTACTGCAGTAATTATACCTTGCCAAATTTGGTTATGCCAAATAAATGTTCCTAACAAGCAGGATTCTTTTAACTTCGCAGTAATTATACCTTGACAAATCTGCCACCTATTTTATATTAACATACATAACATGTGAAGACTTAAGACATTTTAACGTGAATACACAAGACTCTAGGGGGGCAAGGACTGGACAGGGAACTCAGCAATTCCTCTGTCGAAACATGACACTCCTGAGCCCAGGTAAGCAGTGAAAGCTGTATCTATAAGTTGAGTTGTGTGTTTATCCAGAATGGTTCCCCAGAAGACTACCTAAGGCAGATGTAAGATCCTCAAACAGTTTCAAGATAAAAGCAGCGGAAGCAAGATCCTTAGAAAAACTACTACAAGCATCCTCCTGCAAGCTAAACACTTCACAAACCAACAGATCATACCACGGTCCATGGCTAGAAGAAACAGATCATAACAGTTTAAATTAGTTGATGTTCTTGACCGAGAAAACAAAAAAAAAGGGGGGGGACTAGTGAATTAGATGATACAGAGCATGCACAGATTGACATCTCAAACCTAGGAGGCCTCATATCTAAACAGAAACACTGACATATCCTGCTATTATAATTGAACAGATAATAACAAGTCTGATGCAACATCCCAGAAGTATGTACCAGAAAATAACAATCAACTAAAACAGATCCTAATAGGTAAGAACGAAAAACAAGGAAAAGAAACAATATAAATCATGAATTAAGTGAAAAATGACTAGATACCAAGTTCAGAATATACAAAACTGTGGCAGAATCAGATAAGTACACATATGTTAGAAAATAATAATAAAAGTAACAGATCAAATCACAGCTAAAAAGAGATCATACCAATAAAAGTTAGTTAACTTGCTAGACTTAGAAACAGGGAAAAAAAAGTGAATCGGTAATATTATATGTACAAACAATCTAGCTCACCTAAAAACTAGTCAAACTACTGACAAAGCTAGAAAACTACTCCTCCGTATCAAAATGTAAAATGTCTTAACATTTTCTAGGCTACAAGTACCTGGAACTGTTTTAGTGTAAAATACACATGAATTTACACACTAAAATATGTCTAGATACGTGTTGTCTAGAAAACACAAAAACATCTTACATTTCGATACGGAGGGAGTAGCAAATATGGCATGCAAAGCATTACAGCAATGATCAATCAAGAACAACTGATCAAGCCAAACAATTATCTAAACTAAGTATAGCACAGGTGCTCCTCAAACTTTGGTTACACCAATTTAAAGTTCCTAATAAGCAGGTCTAGCGAATTAGTAGACATAAAAGCATGCATAGATTGACCTACATGGCCTCAGATACTACTCAACAGAACCATAGCAATACAACGAATTCGTGCTAACACGAGGTGATCATATATTAAAAACTCCCAAAATTCGGTAAAACATCATAACAAAATAAAACAATTACAGTCCTAGTTGTAATGCTAACAATTACAGTTTGTAAGCTTGTACTTGTAATGCTAACATTTACAGTTCTAGTCGAAGTCAAGGGGATTAACAAATTGCAATCAATGGGTTTCTAGGCTTGTACTTGCAATGCTAACGATTACAGTTCTACGGTAACAGCAAGAAAAAAAATACGAATCCCAGAAATTTTATATCAGTATGTACAATTGATCTACAGATCCTAGCAGTGAAAACGAGGAAAACAAACAACGATACATGTACAGGCAATCTAGCTGACTGGTTATACTTGCGAAAGCAACAAACAAGATCCTACCAGTCTTATTGCAACAGTGATCTTATCAAGATCAAAGTCTATTTCCAAATTGGCCAAGACTAGTTAAACAATCCTAGCAAGACAAAGCTAGCTAATCAGAAATCAATACACCCTCAGAAATCCCACAAAAATACCAACCTATCCCACATAAACAGGTTTATAAGCTGTACTTGCGTTACTAACAATTTAGCCGTTTTGGTTGAACAGAAAAGAAAAACAGTGCTGAGGCAGCAGAATGTAGAATAGACTAACTGATCCTACCAGTAAAAACTAGGAAAAAATGCAACAATACACGACACAAAGGCTACTTCAAATTTTGCCACGACCAGTTAAGCGTTCCTGAGAGGAGAAACTAGCTAATCGCATACCAATACGGCCATTGGGGTTATAAGCTTGTACTCAGCACTGTAACAACAAACAGTTCTGGTTGAATAGCAGAAAACAGTAGTGAGGCAGCAGCATATCCCAGAATCTTATAGCAGAATGTACACAATAGACTGACTGATCCTACCAGTAAACTAAAATCAAGGAGAACTAGCAATAATACGTGAACAGGCAATCTAGCTGGGTGGTCAAACTTTACCAAAGCAACCCTACCAGGCGTATAGGAACAGTGATCCTATCAAGATTAAGCATACACAGACAAAGGTTACATCAAAACTTGCCAAGACCAAGTTTAGCGTTCCTAGCAAGCAGAAATTAGCTAACCAGGGACCAACGGGGCCTAAGGAATTCCACGTGAACATGAACAGACCCTAGCAATACAACAAAATCGCTTGATCTCGGTGAGGAGGAGACAAGCATGTAAAATCTCTACGAGTTTTGTGACGAGTCACCAGATTTAACCATGGAATCTACAGGTCGAAGAGCAAATCTCGCCAACGGGAACAAAAGTTGGATCAGGAAGAGGAAACTACCTGGAGACAAGTTCACCATCGTCTGAAACGACGGTCTCCTTGCAGTCCTGCGCGAGTTGCTCGGCCCTCGGATCCGCGCCCTGGCCCTTGAGATCCGCGCCCTGGCCAACGTCGGCCTTCACGCCGCCAGCGACAGCGGGACCAGCGAGCTTCGCGCCGCAGCCGACCGCGGGATCCGCGGCCTCGTCGACGACGAGGTCGGGATCTGAGCGTTCGCCGACGCGGGGCTCGGTATCCGCGACCTCGCCGTGGACGAGCCGGGGATCCGCGAGCTTCACGTCGTCGCCACGCGGGGGATCCACGCCGGTGCCGCCAGCGGGCGTGGGATCGAGTCCGCGCTCGGGATCCACGGCGGTGGGCGCCATGGTGGGAGGATGGAGCGGGGGGTGGAGGAATTTGGGAGGGGTGGTGGTAGGGGCGGAATGGAAGAATTTGGGTAGGGTTCGTCCTTCTTCTGGTTCTCAGCAAAGATTTATACTGTATAAGATTATATGCAACTTTCGGGCGTTGCTTTGCGGGAAGTTGCTGCGGCTGAACGATTTGCTCCCATCTGTGAACAACAAGCCTGTCAGTGCGATTTACTTAGATTTTAATGATGCCAACGGAACAAAAGATTACATTGTGAAGAACTACCTGCAAACCGAATAGTAGTCCAGTGGCGAACATCTGCGGACGTTCCCCTGCCATCCCGGGTTCGAGCCTCCTCCACTGTCGCGAACTACCACCTCTTTTTTTTCTTTTTTTTGATTCGGCGAACTCTACCCAGCCAAACTTCTTTCGATTCGTCGAATTGTAGAGACCAGCCAAACCACTTGTCCCTTTCGATTCGTCGAATTGTAGAGACCAACCAAACCATGTCTTCCTTTTGCGGCTTTGGAGATCCTGGCATAAACGAAACAAATAACCAATAATTAGATCACGGAAACACACACAAAGGCCAATCAATCAAAACACAAAGTTATGCAAGATTTTGAGCCGCCAAGGACGAACTATTGGCACAAATTAGTTCGCCAAAAACAACTTGGCCATATCACCAAGGATGAACTCTTGGCACAAATTACTTCGCCACAAACACCTTGGCCGAGGCCATGCCCATGGTATCAGTGAAGGGTGGAGGAGAGCCGGCCATGAACAAGAACACCGTGTTCTTCGGATTGGATCTGTATTGCTTGAGGCGAGGGGAACCTATGACGGAGAGGGGCAAACGGCGATGTACGGTAGCAGGCTATTGTGCGGTTGGGGTCGGAGGCGGCCACTTAAACAATCGCTAGATTTTTTAGTATACTGAAAACTCGGGAGCTAGCTGAGCTGCCTCCATCCAGCTGACTAGCTGAGCTCCCTCACTGACACGCAAAAAGGCCATGCGTCACGCCAACCAATCGCACCATCTACTCCCTACCCCACCCACCGCGCTGTTAAACCACGAAAATTACTCATGCCCGGTCGGTATCCTTCCTCGATTCACAATTACCGTACCGCCCTTAGTTATGCTTTACTAAAATACACCAGAGTATATCAATAAATCTTTACTGTTAAACGGGGGTTGGTATGTCCAACCCCATCGTCCGCCTCGACCTCTGCCTCCATCGCGCACATGGGCCAGGCCGAACTAAACCCCGTTGTATAGCCACTACGCGTAAGAAACCCGAAATCATCGCCGCCGCCGTCCCCTCGCCCCAAACCCTCTCCTTCTCCTCTCAATCTGATCCCCTTTCGGGTGGCGGGTGGCGAGCAGAACGTACGCAGCCCGGATCTTGCGCACCAACGACAAGGACTGGACGCCGTCGTGTCGTGCCTCTTACTCAGGACTGGAATGTCTCCGTCGTTGCCATCCTAAGACCACTGCATGCAGATATTTTGGGCGCCGCTCATCATCGATCCCGCCTCAGGGAGCCTCCTCTTATCCAAGTAGGTGCTGGGTATGGCTGACCCATGGAGCGGCGCCATATGCCGGTTCGATCTGGTGGTGAAGGCTACTGGTGCGGGGGCTTCTGGTGCCACCGTTCAATCCGCAGTTCAAGGAGTTGCGCTCCCTTTCTACGTCCCCATGGTACTCTCCCCCTACTTCCCTGAATCCTTGTTTTAGCGCTCGTGATTCTCCGATCCGAACCCCCAGCCCACCTGATCCGATGGGAACCGCTACCAGCAGCGGCGGCAAGATCTGCGACCTCCCCTCCCCTTCCCGGCTGCTTCTGTCTCCTTGCTCGCATGTGCTGCACACTCCTTGCTCACGTTTGGATCAGATGAACTACAAATGACGCCTCTATCGGATGAACACAATTTTTTTGGGTGCTGCCAAGATCTATTATGTTCTCGTGGGGGAGGTTCTAAGCTTGCTGGTGTGTGTTCCCAATGTTGTGTCGTCTTACTAGGTCTTTCTCGGCGATGTTAGGATCAGTAACTCCATTCTGGTTCTCCACTTCGTGATGGGCCAGCTCGTCGAGTTCCAAGTGAGGCTTATGTTCGGCTCACATTTCTAAATTGGGCGGATGTATGTATGTTTAACTCTGGAAGTGTGTTTCTTTTGGCTTAGCCGCGAGAATCGAAGATCGTCGGGCTTCTTCTCATAGGCTCTCCGGTGAACGACGACTGTTCGAGATCATGAACACGAGCAGCCAGGAGCAGTTCCACAGCCTTCTCGTGCCCATGTACTACCGGGTCCTGCTACCGCGATCGTCGCCTACGACATCACCAACACAGTTAGTATGACCATATGGTGCAAATAACTTGATTGAGAAGTATTTATATATTGCAAATATTAATTAGGTGGGATTGAAACCATGGCCAGATGTAACATCCCAAGTATGAAAACAGCCCCTAGAATGTTTTATTTCTTGTTATTTTATGTTTTGCATCATGACATCATCATTGCATTTGTTTTTGCATATGTTTTCCATCTGTTTGCATTTGTTTTCCTTTGTTTTCTATTTGAATTTTCAATCCAAATTCAAATAGTTGTTTCATACTTGTGCTGTCACAATTTATCAAATAAAAAATCCAATTCAAAACATTACTTTGTTTCCACTAAACTATAAAAATCCAAACTATTAAATGGCTTAAGTTCAATAATAGAATCAATCTCAAATTCATTCAAATTCAATTAAATTCCAAACAGCAACCATTTGTAAATTATGGAAATTACAAATCACTCCAAATCTTTTGTTTCAATTAAACATGAATTTTAAAAAGGCTTTAAATTGCTTAAGTTTCAATTAATCACTTAATTCAATTAAATTTAGTTATTTTCCAAACAGCAACATAAATTAAAAAATTTGGAAAACAAAATGGTTGCACATTGCTGTTTTATACTAAAGAACTCATACAAATATTTCCCTAATTTTTCTAAACCCCAAAACCTATCTTTCTCTTCCTTTTCTTTTCAGCAAAAAAAAAAAGAAACAGCAAAAAAAAGAGAAAAGCGCAGAGAGAGGGGCAGTGGGCTGCGCCCACTGGCCAGGCCCAGCCCACCAGCCGGCCTGGTACCCCTTCGATCTTCTTCCTTCTGTACGGCGCCCATCCGTCGCGTCCACGTCGCCGTACGGCGAGCAGAGACGGCCACGAGCTCCTCCCCTCGCCCTATATAGCTAGCCCTAGCTAGCCCCGAGCTGCCCTAACCCTAGCCTCCACCTACCTCCCTCGACGCCGCCATTCTTTCTCTCTTTCTCCTCTCTCTGCCCGGCGATTTTTCTCTCTGAACCTCACCCCGACCACCGCCACCTGAAGATCCGATGATCACCGCCGCCTCGATGCTCCACCTTCCAACCTAGCCGCGGGAATCGGTCCCCCGCAGCTTCCTCTTCGTCATCGACACCTCAGCGAGCACGGAGAGGGTCCACCGCGCCGCCGCCGTCCGTGTTGTTGCCGCCGGCGACGTCCACCACCCCGAGCCGCTGCTTCCTCTACAGCGACAGTGAGCATCACCTCCACCTTCCCTCTCCTTCTTTCTATCTGCACTTGCGCAAGCACCAGCACAAGCACACGCACGCGCGCAACCACGGCGAGCCGCAGCAGCAGCGAGCCGCCGTCCACCGGCGACCACGTTTCCCTGTCGAAAAAGTTCAGAACACGTACCTGCAAATTTCAGTTAGCGCGTATCTGAACGTTATCCTCCCTCGTTGTCCCTTACCTGACAAGAAACGTTCACAGCGCAGTGGCAGAGCACTGCTCGCGCGAGCCTGCGGCCAGGGTTCGAGCCCCCGCTGCGCAACTTTTTGGGATTTAATCCCCTCGCCCCAGGCCCACCTGTAGGTGACCCCTGTGGCCCAGTCAGCTGCCACGCTGGCCACAGTGGCCCCAGGGCCCCCCTCGTCAGTGGCTTTGGCTAGCCACTGCGGGGTAGAAAATGTTTCTGCCCAGTTTTCTTTTACGTTTAAGTCCTTTTCTTTCACAGTTTAGTCCCTGTTTTTAAATTGCAAATAACTTTTAATTTCCAAATCCAAATAATGCAAATGAAATATGTTTCCTGAACCAAATTAAATTCTCTACATGTTTAAAACATTTTTATTCTGTTTTGAACATTTCAAATGCATTCAAATTTCAAATTCAAACAACTCCTTCTAAATTGGTTAATTTCATAAATAATTCAAACTTAATTCAAATAACACAAATAAAATATGTTTTCCATGCTAAATTAAACCCTCCTTCCAAATATAAATTTTGTTACATGATTTGAATAATTAAAATTGGTTAAATAATTTAAACCTTGTTTAAATCATTTAAATTTGCTAAATTCATAACTTCCTCAAATTAAATTATTTTTTTAACTTATAAAATATGTTTTCAAACTAGAAAAGTATAAAATTTTCAAATATGAAATTGGTTTACTGTTTTGAACAAATAAAATTTCAAATAAATTCATACTTGAATTAAATTCATTTAAATCTTGTTTAAACTTGTTTAATTCATAAGTAATTTATTTTAAATCCTTTTTCAACAAGTGAAACATGTAGTCCACCTAAAGTTTTGTGTTCTTTCCAAATATGAACTTTGTTATCTATTTTGAACAATTTAAATTGGTGAAAATAACAAATGCTTGTGTAACACCTTTAAGGAACCAAAATTCCATAACTTAACAAATAAAATCCCAAACTTGGTAAACCTTATTTCTAATTGTTTCTATTGTTGTTATTTTTCTGTTTTCCTCATCCATGCATCATACTAATCCACTTTCACCTGTTGATTAGTTGTAAAACAATTATTCCAACCTTAATTCATGGGCTTTCCATATGCAATCCCAAATTGCATGTGGGTCCATTTAATTATGTTATGTTACCATGTCAACTATCTTATTTTTGATGCATCAATTAAATTGACATGCATCATCCCATGATTGTGCATTATGCCATGTTATTGATTGTTTGTCTCTCTGTGTTGTTTGTTTGCTTCTTCTCGAATAGACGACGACGTTGATACATACGAGGTTTACGACACTACTTCTGAGGAGTTAGCCCAGTACCAGGCTACTGAGTTTGCAGGCAAGTATTCACTCACATGAACCATTGTGTTCCTTTCCACATTAGATACCGATACTTTCCGTTGTCTATTCTGCTAGCCCTATGAATCGTTGCTTCTGTTACGAACCTATCACATGTTATCCTTTAACCCTGATATAGCCTCACCTCCACACCTATAACCCCATTGCTTGTTGCCCGTGTCTTACTAGCATGCTTAGGGTTGTTTCTGCTCGAGTCTGTTACCCGTTACTTTCTGTTACTATATTTCTTTTATGTTCTGGGGCTCGATGTTAAACGACTACCTGTTAATTTTGAGGTAATGCTAAATTGATGATAAGGCACCGACAGGAGGCCCGGCGTGGTTTTGAGGCCTACTAGTGTCGACCCTAATTAGGAAAAGGGTCTTGTCTACTGATCCATGATGAGCGCACTAACCGCATGTGGGAAGCGTGTATGGGCGCCCCCCTCAATTTGATTCGATTCGCATCTCGTCCAAATCGCCACACTTAGTTCGGGCTTTCCATTTTATGCACTCATATGCAGGTACGAACCCGAGGCAAGGGTGGAACTTTTGTAGTCGGCATTTAGGGCGGCGTGGTCTTAGAGTGCTATGAGGGTCCCCTTTTCTTCGTGGGGCTCGATTAGCCGCACACGCACATCACGTGGTTCTTTGGGTTTGATGCGAAGAAGAGTTGAGTTGAGTTGAGTGCCCCGCTTGGTGGGAGGCATTCCATCTGGCGGGTTATTCTTACGTGTACGGCCAAATTGGTGCACCCCTGCAGGGATAAATCTTCTCGAGAAGCCGTGTTTTCCGCGGTTATGGTTGACTTGGTGACGAAGGCACGGATCCTGGGCCCTGCGAGTAAGGACACCCCCTCTCAAGCCTTCTGATCAAGGCCCGACAGGAAGCGCCCTTGGAGTACTCTAGAAGGCCCATGAAAAGTCCACCCGCGTCAACTTGCGGGTTAAGTTAGGAATTGTAACCGACTCCAGCTAGGGTTTGTATCCTCTCCGGGTGGGACTCGAGACCTGGCTATCTATATAAAGCCAGGAGAGCCCCAAAGGAGAGGACCAAGTATCACCGCACGACCACAAAAGCCTTGAAACTCGAGATCTACTCTCGATTCGAGCACCCTGTAATCGATCTAATCGTCTAATACAGATCAGCAGAAGGCAGGAGTAAGGGTTTTACCTCTTCGAGGGCCCCGAACCTGGGTAAATCTCGCCTCCCTGTCAAGCCGACGATTTCACCAGCGCCTATGACATCTCCTAGTCGAAACCCGATAGGGTCACCTGAGGGATTTGCGGAGCCAGAGCTTCGACAATTGGCGCCGACCGTGGGGACTGCGGGCGCTGGATCACCGGCATCTTCGGCTTCATCGACATCCAACTCCCGTTGGAAAACATCGACTACGGCTCCGAACAATCCTGTACGGATCGGATCCGTCATAGTCACGCCTCACTCGCCGGAATCACGCCCGGTATTCGAGGATCTGGAGAAGAGCGTCACCCTGACGTTCGGAAGCTTCAACTTCATGGCAAACAGAGACGGAATCCTCCACTTCTCGGATGAATCTGAACCCGAATCTGGAGCCGTCAACTCGCGCTTCCTTATGGAGAAAAGCGGCGAGTCCATCCGCTTCAACACGATCGACTATCACGCACTCTCGACAGAGGAACCCTCTCGGGTGCGAAGAGCCTCCCGATCTGCGCCTAGGACGCACGGGCCACGACTGGCCCAAGTCTGCATGGCAGGATCGGAACAGCCCTCGGAAACTGAATATAGCGCAACCGAGCGCGATCTAATCGGCGTCTCGCGGGAAGCCTGGAAAAGAGCAAAGGAATCCATGCGAAAGAGTCAGCCACCCGCAGCAGGTGCCACGCAGGAAGACCTAACCGCCTACCACTATCACCTAGTGAGAGCGGCCTCAAACATCAAGGACGCCCGAGCAGATCTAGCCCGTCGCAGGAGAGCGGCGGATGAGTCAAGCCTACGCCGAGCCGAGCTGTCCCTTGCTCCTTCGGTCGGTACCCGACCCGTGGGAAAAGGACCCGCAACATCGACAAGGGACCACGAATCCATGGCTGGGACCAACAGGTCTACCACATCTTCTTTCATGAGGGTTGACGACGACGGCAACGTCTACCCGCAAACTCCAGCCGCCGCAATTCTAGCCGCGGCCACCTACATGCAGATGAACCAGCCAACGGACAGCGATCCTCGGGTGGAACAATACAAGCATATCCGCAAAGGTCTAGGGCTGGCTGCCGCGAAGCTCGCCTCCCACGATCGCAAGGAACAACTGGAGAAGGCGCGACAAGAGAAGGACAAAGACAAAGACACGCCCCGCAGGCACAGGAGCTCCTCTCCGAGAAAGGATAAATCGCCGCGTCGCGGCCGAGGAAAAGAAGCTCGGCGCCGCGGCGACAGCCGAAGCAGCAGCGACGACAGCCCGAGAGACAAAGATTCGCGGCACCACAGCAGCCGCTCGAGAAAACGAAGTAAAGAACCAAGAAAAGATAGCGACCGCGACCGGTCCGGGTACGACGCGCGATCCGATCTCGCCCAGAAGAAGGTGGATAAAGCGAGGGCTTCACGATATCGCGAACGCTCCTCATCCGGGTCTTCGGACGACGAAACCTGCGGAGCACTTTGCTTTGCTCGCAGTATTCGCGAAGCACCTCTACCCAAGAGATTCAAGCTCAGCTCGGAGGTGACAAAATACGATGGCTCACTCGAGCCCTCCCAGTGGTTAAGCGACTACCTCACGGCAGTAAAATGCCAACGTGGTAACAAGAACACGGCCATGCAATACCTCAATTTGCACCTGGCCGGAGCGGCCCGCAGCTGGCTGGAGAGGAGACCACGATCTTGCTATGCATCATGGGACGACCTGCATCGCGATTTCTGCAAAAACTTCCAGTCGACCTACAAAAGGCCAGCTACAATCGAAGAACTACGGGCTTGCAAACAGAAAAGTGGCGAATCCACGCGAGAATACATCCAGCGGTGGAACACACTCAGGAACACCGCAGGGACAATCTCTGAAGACGTGGCGATTGAGGCCTTCGCCAAAGGAGCAAGAAGAACCGCGTTTCGAGAAGAACTCGGCAGAGCTGCGCCCAAAACCATAGGGGAGCTCATGGTCATAGCCGAAAAATGGGCCAATGGAGAAGACGCGGTACGCAATGAAAGAACATCATCGCCCACACATGACGAAGACCGTCATGGGCGAAGAAAGAGAAGAAAATACTACGACCACGAGGATAGAGAAGAACTAGTGGCAGCAGAGTTCACGCGAAGTCGCGACTCCGGTCGTCGTGGAAGTCGCGAATGGAAGCCAAAGGTAGACGAAAAATCACCCGAGGAAGACCTCGATGGGTACTGCTCGCTACATCTGTTCACAGACAAGCGCACGGGCAAGACTAAGGCAACACACCTTCTCAAGGATTGCCGAAAGTTCATCGAAATCTCGGACGCGCTTGCCAAGAAAAGATTCGCTTCCACCCAAAACTATCCACCGCTACCAGGAGGCGGACAACAATTCCAGCTACCACCGCCACCACCTCCACCAGCCAACCCAAACATGGCACTCGCCGCATTGCCAGCACCACAACAGCAAAACACGGGAGCAAATACATACCCGACTCCGCACGGACAACTCCTTGGGATGATACAGAAGGTATGCCCCTCTCGCAGAGCTCAAAAAACTAACTCGAGACAAATATGCATGGCAGTGCAGACGCCACCAACGAAGCCCGAGTACCTGAAGATGGCCGAGCAGCCAATCACGTTCTCGAAGGAAGACCACCCGCCACGAGTCTATCGACCAGGACACGCCGCCCTTGTCATTCAAGCTCAAATTGGCAATTATGACCTGGCCCGCGTATTCATGGACGGCGGCAGCGGCATCAACATCATCTACGCGGATACACTCCGTCGAATGAACAAAAACCTGGACGGCCTAACGGAATCAGAAACATCCTTCCACGGGATAGTTCCGGGCAAGGCAATACGTCCACTCGGAACAATCAACCTCGAAGTTGTACTGGGCTCCCCACGCAACTACAGAAGGGAATTCCTGGACTTTGAAGTCGTCGACTGGCCCTCGCAGTACCACGCCATTCTTGGTCGAACAGCGTTCGCCAGATTCATGGCCGTACCACATTACGCATACTTGAAGCTCAAGTTACCCGGCGAATACGGTGTGATCACCATTGACGGGGACTTCCAGAAATCGGATAAGTGCGACATAGAATTTAATGAGATCGCGAAATCTTTCGGGATGCAAGAAGAACTACAAGAGCTGGCAAAAACCACGGATCACTCCGTCATGCCACTCACGAAGAAAAACGCGCCTGAACTGGAATTCAGCGCCAACAGCGACACTCGCAAGCACCAAGTGCACCCGACAGATTCCGCCAAAACCGCGATGGTTTCCACAACCCTCTCGCCAGCATAGGAAAGCGCGCTCGTCAAACTCCTCCGTGAGTACTGGGAAATTTTCGCCTGGCAGCCCTCAGATATGCCAGGTATACCCAGGGAGTTTGCCGAGCACTCACTCGAAGTCTTTCCTAACGCAAAGCCCATCAAACAGACGACTCGACGATTTTCAGAACCCAAGCAAAAGGCGCTGGGAGAAGAAGTAAATAGGCTGCTAGCCGCAAATTTCATTAGGGAGATCAAGATATCCAGCTGGTTAGCAAATCCGGTGCTGGTCCCCAAGAAGAACACGGATATCCTTCGGGTGTGCATCGACTACACGTCACTGAACAAGCACTGCCCCAAGGACAACTTTCCTCTACCACGAATCGACCAGATCGTGGATTCCACAGCAGGTTGCCAACGTCTCTCTTTCCTGGACGCCTACTCGGGATACAACCAGATCCGAATGAAAAAGGAAGACGAAGAGAAGACGGCATTCATCACACCACACGGTGTATACTGCTATACGACAATGCCCTTCGGGCTGAAGAACGCAGGTGCAACATATCAACGTTGCATGCAGAGATGCCTTGCCAATCTCATTGGCAAGAACGTACAAGTATATGTCGACGACATCGTCATCAAAACTCGAGTAGAGGACACACTCCTCGAAGATATTAAAGAAACATTCGACGCCCTTAATGCATATCGGATCAAGCTCAATCCAACAAAATGCGTTTTCGGCGTCCCTGCAGGAAAACTCCTAGGATACCTGGTATCCGCCAGAGGCATTGAGGCCAATCCGGAGAAAATACAAGCCATCCTCACCATGAAGGAGCCTACCAATCTACGCGGAGTCCAGCAGCTCGCAGGGCGATTGGCCGCCCTAAGCAGGTTCATCGCACGATTGGGAGAGCAGGCGTTACCCTTCTACAAGCTACTGAAGAAGACGGACAAATTCGAATGGACCCCCGAAGCCAAACAAGCATTCGCAGACTTGA
Source organism: Alopecurus myosuroides (assembly GCA_028641055.1). Taxonomy (NCBI): domain Eukaryota; kingdom Viridiplantae; phylum Streptophyta; class Magnoliopsida; order Poales; family Poaceae; genus Alopecurus; species Alopecurus myosuroides. The sequence continues at coordinate 184,634,375 of CM054058.1, forward strand.
AACGGTCGTTGCAAAGCAGGCGCATCCTCGCAACACCACAAGAAAGAGAGCCGCTTTTTCTCTATTTAGCCGCCACAAACCAGGTCATCAGCACTGCAATCGTAGTCGAACGACCTGAAGACGGCAAGGCATACGGAGTCCAGCGCCCAATATATTACATCAGCGAAGTGCTCTCGCCGTGCAAGCAGCGATATCCTCATTACCAGAAGCTTGCGTATGGAGTTGTCCTCACAGCCCGAAAACTCAAACATTACTTCCAGGAACACGCCATTACAGTGGTTAATGATGCGTCACTCGGGACAATCATGAACAACCCTATGGCATCCGGAAGAATTGCGAAATGGAGCATCGAGTTGGGCGCTTGGGATATCACCTATGCAGGACGCAATGCAGTCAAATCCCAAGTTCTCGTGGAATTCATCAGCGAATGGACAGAGCTACAAACACCCGGGCCACCCGAGTACACAAGCAATTGGATCATGTACTTTGACGGGTCCAAAAGAAACGAAGGGGCAGGAGCTGGAATCGTTCTTATCTCACCTCGTGGAGACAAACTGCAATATGTCCTGCGACTAGACTTTCCACCAGACGACCCAGCATCGAACAACGACGCAGAATATGAAGCACTGTTGCACGGAATGAAGATGGCGATTGCTTGTGGAGCTACCCGGTTGATGATTTATGGCGATTCCAACCTCATAGTGCAACAAACAATGAAAGAATGCGATGCCGTTGCTGAAAACATGATCGCGTACCGCGACATGTATAATATACTCGAAGGAAGCTTCAAAGGATGCGAGTTGAAACATATTGCAAGATCCAGCAACGAAGAGGCGGATAGACTGGCAAACATGGGTTCCACGAATACACCCATACCGCCAGGAATATACTTCGAACGGATGGTCAAGCGATCGGTCAAATTGAAGAAAGCTGCAGAAACACCGGCAGCGCCAGAAACAGAGGTCAGCCCGCAGGTCGCGCTTATCGAGCTTATTCATAATATATCACGACAGGTTTTTCTGGTCGAGCCAGTCTGGACGCAGAAATATCTCGACTACCTGCTCAATAAACAGCTCACGGCCGATCCACGCGAGGCTCGACAGCTAATCAGGCGTAGCAAATCCTTTCGGGTAATCAACGGAGAGTTGTACAAGCAAAGCATCTCGGGCATCCTTCAGCGGTGCATCGCACCCGAAGACGGCAAAGAGTTACTCCGGGATATACACCAGGGTGATTGCGGACATCATGCTAGTTGGAGAGCAATACTGGGAAAAGCCTTTCGAGCAGGGTTCTACTGGCTAACAGCAGCCAACGATGCAAAAAACCTGGTCGACAGATGTGACGCTTGCCAGCGATTCTCACCCAAGCCGCACGCGCCCGCCACAGAGTTGCACATGATACCCATCGCCTGGCCCTTTGCCCAATGGGGGCTTGACATGGTTGGCCCACTGCGTAAATCTACTCCAGGAGGGTACACACATTTGCTGGTCGCAGTCGACAAATTTACCAAATGGATCGAGGCTATGCCAGTGACCTCGGGTAGCGCCCAATGCGCAATCAAGTTCCTCGATTCCATAATATGCAGATTCGAGGTGCCACACGACATCATTACAGACAATGGTACGAACTTCACTGCAAAGGAGACACAACAGTTCTGCGAAGAGAAAGGAATTAATCTGAAGTTTGCTTCGGTCGCCCATCCGCAAACAAACGGTCAAGTCGAAAGATCCAACGGCTTAGTTTCGGCTGGGATCAAAAAGAGATTGCTCGATCGGCTACATCCCGCTGCAGGTCATTGGGCAGAGGAGTTACCCTCCGTACTTTGGAGCCTCCGCACAACCCCCAATCGATCAACGCAATACACACCATTTTTCATGGTATATGGGGCAGAAGCCGTCCTCCCCGAAGAGGTTCGATTCAGCGCCCCACGAGTTGTAGCCTACAGTGAAGAAACCTCCAACAAAGCACTTGCAGAAGATATGGACGCACTCGACGAAATTCGGGACATTGCACTCGCAAGATCTGCAGTCTACCAACAATCACTGCGCAATTATCACAGTCGCCGCATACGCCACAGATCATTCGTGGTTGGCGATTTGGTGTTGCGGCTAAAGCAAAAGGAAGGGCACAAGCTCGAACCACCTTGGGAAGGACCCTTCATCGTACACGAAGTAATCCCAGGAGGAGCCTATCGACTGAAGAATCCAGAGACTGGAGGCATCTATTCCAATCCATGGAATATCGCGCAACTGCGCAAATTCTACCCCTAGGTTTATTTATTTTGCAACAATAAGGCTATACTAGCCAATTTTGTAGCTCAAACACATGACTTCTCAGTCATAGCAATAAAGACATGATTCTCTCATCATATTTACTCGACAGCTTTCAAGGTTACAGGTACACAACCCATAAAATACACGGGGGCTACACCTAAAACTAAGCATCACAGAAAAGAATTATCGAGTACAAGGTTGCACACCTTACTACAGTTCTTACAAACTACAGATAAACTTACAGGATATTCACATCCGATAAAGTCAGTCGAAACGTTGAGCATTCTTAGCCGCTAAGATCCTATCTACCTCTTCGGATGTCATTCGGATAATCTTCTCGGCTGCAGGACGAACAACATCATAGTACGGCGCAATATCTTCGATTGCATAATCCGGAAGCCGGGCTACGGAGTTTAAGTCTATCTCAGGATGCCATATTCGGACAAACGAGAGAGCAACAACCGCGCCGCATGTCATCTGATTGCGAACGCACGCGCGAACCTCTCCTTCTCGTCCGAATAACCTGAGAAGATAGCTCCAGTCTTCAGGGCCCCTCTCAAGTGGATAAAAAGCAGCATTCACCGCAACCAGGACCTCGTGGAAAGAGCTCATGAGAACTTTCGCCTGGCGGACTCGAAACTTCAAGATAGCCATCACAAAACCTCGACTGCGATCAGACCAGAAATTACTCGCAGGAGGCTTTGTGCTGTTAGCTTCTTGATGAATGTGGTTTTCTACCCACTGCTTTTCTTCCCTGTCATCTGGTTTCACAACTAAGAAGCAAACGCACTTAGTAAGCTAAGAAACACAGAGGAGGAAAATAGCATGGGGGCTACACTACTCACATAGTAACTCCTTTGCAATCGAAGACAGTTCACCAATCAGAAATTGCTCGCGCTCAGCCGCCAATTTCTGCTTGGATATCGCCACGTCAGCTACTCCGCGCAGCGCTTTCAGCCTACGTTCACCCTCCTGAACCTTATCACGAAGGCCAGCAAGAGTGCCCACGGCAGCCACAAGTGGATTTACTGGACTACCACGTCCACTCGAAGGTTCAGCGGCAGACGCAATTGCCTGGAAGAAGTACAAGGAAAGAAGTGAGACGCCCTACTCGAGTGGTTTCCAGTCGCACATCTGACTAATCGCTCGGGGGCTACTCCCATCGGGAGGCAAAGTATAGACAACAAGGATAAATTCTAAATGCAAAACGCTTCGATTAAAAGACCAGCAAAGGTACGGGAATACATCCCAAAATTCATTACATCCAAGCAACAGAAACAAAAGAAAACAAGCCTACGAAGCCGCGTTGGTGCTGCCACTAGCAGCGGTCGACCCTCCCTTCTTCCGAGCAAACATCTCAGATAATTTCCGAGCAAGAACAGTGGCTTGCTCAGAAAAACGAGATAGCCGTACCTTCTTGCCCGTGGAAGGGTCGACCGGCATGGACGAATAGGCCTCCTCCAGACCATCAACTCCGTTCGCCAGAGCGAACTGAATCGCAGTCTTTGCGCCAGCTTCCGATTGAGCAACCGCAAAGGCTTCCAGGAGGTCGCCTTCCGAGAAGACCTTCAACAACTCGCTCAGTGCAGGCGCAGGAGTATCGCTGGCAACAAGACGGCCATGCACTCGCGCCAACGCTTTGGAAGCATCATTAATCAGGGAAAATATTCCCTCAGAATGCTTCCTGAGCTGCGCGAGAGTGTCGGTCAGCACGTCCACCCGCTGAATCCCAGGAATCTCCAGAGGAACACTCAGAAGATCTACAGACAGAGAAAATAATGCTTAGCAAAAATCAGCAGAATGAAAAGTTCAAAAACCCAAGACACTTACCCGCAAAGCGTTTGGCGAGAGGACGAAGGAACGCGACAGTATCGTTGTCAGCCTTACTGCCGGCCTCCTCCAAGTCCTTCACGGTCTTCCGCGCCTCCGCAAGCTTCGTACTGAGTTCCTCCGATTGCTTGCGGGAAGCTTCCAGCTCTTGTCGGGTAGTCGCCAGTTCGGCTTCCCGAGCAGTTACCTGCTCTGAAAGTTTGGTCTTTTCAGACTCTGCGAATTCGGCTCGAGCTGCAAAGGGGATATTAATCAGAAATCAAGAATGGATGATACACGGAAGCCAAGAAGATAATGAAATTTACCTTTAAGAAGGTCGCTTTCAGATTTGAGTCGGTTAACTTCTGATCGAAGCGACTCGCAATCTGTCTCGGCCAGAACGACGCGGCGACCGATCGCCGCAAGGGAATCGACGAGCGACTGCGGAAGCATGAAGATAAAAGAGTTAGAAGAAAAAAGGCTTGAGCCTGTACCCGATTATTTACAATCGACTACAGCCTCGGGGGCTACTCCCATCGGGAGCACTGCCGTGCACCCGAAGAAGACAAAATAAAGAAGAAGAGCAGAAAGAGGTTTTTGAGCCTGTACCCGATTATTTACAATCGACTACAGCCTCGGGGGCTACTCCCATCGGGAGCACTGTCGTGCACCCGATAAAATTTGTTTGAGAAAGCCAAAGAGATAGAAGTTTACCTGTCCAGAGGCGCGGGAGAGGGGATCCGCCGAGCTGTCCGTCGCCTCCTTCGAGACCGAAGTTCTAGCAGCGGAGCTAGGGACATCCCGCTCCGCAGTCGCAGCATCAGGCGCTGCCCTGGGAGAGTTCTGGACGGTACCCGCAGTAGGGGTTTCACCCGCGTCCTTCGCTTTGTTCCTCTTTTCGGGAGGAACAGCCGCGGCGAATCTACGCGGGCTGATTGCCTGCAGACTGCAGTGAAGGACAAAGAAACGTCAGCATTGACAAATAGAGTTTAATCGAATTAAAATATGGAAAAAACTTACTCCTCATCCTCGTCGTCTTCATCCAAGTCATCCGCATTCCAAGCGGTTGCGAATGGAGCCAGAGGAGGAAGAGATCGAAGCGGAGTCGCAGAAATTGGAGTTGGGCCAGGTGACGCCTCCAAAGACTTGTCTTTGGAGGTGACTTCGTTTTCGTTCACCCGACGGCGCTTTGGTGGGACGCCACTCGAGTCTTCAACATCATCTGAGGAATCATGCTCAGAACTCGAGGAGGCGTTGGCCACGCTGGTGTCAACCGCGCCGTCCTGGTGGCTCGACTGGAGACACGAGGCATCTTCCCCAACAACGGGCGGGTAGCAATTTGCTACAGCTAGGCTCTACAAAGATAAGAAGACGATAAAGATCTTTTCGACTACGAAATTCTGAAGATGGAAGCAAGTTAAAGACAGGAAACTAACCGCAGCTGGAGGAGGGTTTGAAGCAGAATAAGCCTCGACTGAGCAATCGGGGAATTGCTCCCCAACCTTCAGTCGAGTGATGGCCGCCATCTTCTTTTCGAATTCCACATTCGAAAGTTCTTCGCGGCTCACTCGGCTGGGATCTTCTGCGCCTTGATACTCCCACATAGCGGAAGGCCTCTGCTGCAAAGGCTGGATCCTGCGCTTCAAGAAAAGGCTTGCCAGATGGAGTCCATTGAGCACTACTCCCGAGGCTTGGTCTCGAAGAGCACCTACTCTTTCGAGTAGAGGTGTGACTGTTTGGATTTCTTCGGCTGACATCTTGTGGTTCCAAGATTTGCGCCTCGCCAGAACTGCGAATGGGTGGAACTCTACAAGCCCGCTCGAGTTGTTGTCGGCGACGTAGAACCACTTCTTCCGCCAGCCTTGGGCGGAGTCGATGAAGTGCATGTTGAAGTAGGCATTCTCCTGGCGCGCTTGGATCCCGAAGCCACCCGTGCGAAGTGGCTCACCGGGCTCGGACTCCACCCGCGATCTCTCGCGGAAGATCCGGATCTTGAACAACGCCTTCCAGAGCGCCCAGTGCGGGCGAATGCCAAGATAGCATTCGCAAAGCGCGATGAAGCACGAGATGTGCTGCACCGCGTTCGGGGGGAGGTCGTGGAGCTGTATGCCGTATGCACACAGCAGCCCGATGAAGAAAGGATGAAGAGGGAAGGAGAGGCCTCGAGTCACGTGGTCCACGAAGACCACGCGCTCGTTCGAGTGAGGGTTTGGTACCTCTTCCCTCTTCCCAAGACGGACGCGCTTCTCCGCCTCCGCCGGCAGCAGACCCTCCCGCTGCATCTCCTTGATGCTCTTAGCACTGGTGTTGGGGGTGCGCCAGTCGCCGGCGCGAGGGGCGAGTGGCGCAGAAGGCTCGCCAGATGCGGAGGTTCCAGCGCCACGTTTCTTTCCGCCGGCCATTGTTCACAGCGAGAGCTCGAGCGCAAGGAAGGCGAAGACGAGCGCGAGGTGGAAGACGAAGATTGAGAGCGGGGAAAATTTCACTGCGGCGCTAACACCCCTATTTATATACGGGGTAAAGCAATCTCAGCCGTACGATACGCAACGTGGCACCTATCGCGGCTGCCACGCGTAAGGATGAAACGAAGCGGCGGCATACGCTGTTTCGTGCCACGATCTTAACAAAAGATCGTGCGCATTTACTGCGCATTTCGCGTAAAAAACGGGAGCGACGTCTCGTTTCCCGGTCAAAAAGCTGACAAGGTGGGCCAATTTCTACTGCCACTCCGTCACGTCCCATCGGGAGAAGAGGAGCACGCCTTGACGTCATGGCGTTCGTCATTCAAAAGGGAACTTTTTTGCGAATGGAAGTTCAAACGCAAAATTATCTTCGCATGAATATCAATTCCTTCGGATAGAACAAATTTTCCCATGGAAAAAATTCATGAATCAAAGCCTCTTCGAACAAGAGAAACATACCTTATACACGAAAACTCTTTCGTACGGGCACAATTTTCCAAAACATGAAAACTCTTTCATACGGAACTAACATTTCCAACACGAAACTCTTTCGTACGGAATTCATACCAATCTAATCGGGTAGAAAGAACCTACCTTATGCGTGATAATTATACATCACAAGAACCTGGATTGTACAGCCGACTAGGCACATCCGGATGCCATATTCTTCGAATATGAAGGTAAGACCCAAAAAGATCTTTCTTTTGGGCCTGGAATCGCACTCGAAAGCTGCGTCCTCCGGCATAGTTCCGTGTCAACAACACGAAGAAAAATCCTTGCGGACGCGCCGGGTACCCTCTTAGGTTAAGTTCGACTCGATAAGTCCACAACGGCCCAGTCGTGACGATCACCTCATCGGGTTCGAGTCGGAGGTCTCGAATCTGTGTAGGCCAGGAGTGTTTTTGCCCTAGTCGCAATTAATTGGCCCTGATCTCTCGGGAGAGCCAAGCCACTGCGCCACATCCTTCTGCTAATATAGCCGCAAAAACTGGCACCTATTCTGCTCGATACTCGAGTATTTTAATTCGCGAAACAGGGAACACACCCTTCGTAGACAACAACTGTCGAGCTAGAACTTCCAGGAGGAAATCAAAAGAAGGGTCTGACCGTCTACCCGACTGGAAATAAATCCCAGTCGAGCACACGCTCGAGGGCTACTGACGAAGGCACGGATCCTGGGCCCTGCGAGTAAGGACACCCCCTCTCAAGCCTTCTGATCAAGGCCCGACAGGAAGCGCCCTTGGAGTACTCTAGAAGGCCCATGAAAAGTCCACCCGCGTCAACTTGCGGGTTAAGTTAGGAATTGTAACCGACTCCAGCTAGGGTTTGTATCCTCTCCGGGTGGGACTCGAGACCTGGCTATCTATATAAAGCCAGGAGAGCCCCAAAGGAGAGGACCAAGTATCACCGCACGACCACAAAAGCCTTGAAACTCGAGATCTACTCTCGATTCGAGCACCCTGTAATCGATCTAATCGTCTAATACAGATCAGCAGAAGGCAGGAGTAAGGGTTTTACCTCTTCGAGGGCCCCGAACCTGGGTAAATCTCGCCTCCCTGTCAAGCCGACGATTTCACCAGCGCCTATGACATCTCCTAGTCGAAACCCGATAGGGTCACCTGAGGGATTTGCGGAGCCAGAGCTTCGACACTTGGTGAAAGTACTGGCTAACAAGTACTCAGAACAACTTACACCTAACCAATGATAACTTGACTAGTAATAGTCTTATTGACACAATAACTTGACCCATCATTAATCCAAATGAGTGAGTTATCCTCGGATTGCTTCTTTGGATAAGGGGCGAGATCCAGGATGGGTTTGTTTGGAGTTAGTTATAGTTGGTTACGATACGCTATCTTATCTCCTTTCTGCTAGCCGGAAGTTGTAGTATGTTTCTGTAGTTGGTTAGTGCAGCCAGCTGCCGCATCTTTTGTATCACCCTTTCTTCCGTTGAACCCAAAGCATATGTGCTTGATGTTGTGGGGTACATTTTGGTGAACTGTGAGTCTTGCTTGCCAGTACGTTTATGTACTGACCCCTTTGGGGCTGTGGTTTCCGCAGACTACGCTTACGAGGATCCCCGTGATGGCTACTACGTGGAGTTTGACGAGGCTGCTGACGAGTAGATAGCGGACCCGGGCAGGATCCGAGACATCGTGGATGGGATCCGTCTTTTCGTTCCCGGCCTCTTAGGCCTATTTGGATCTTGTCTGTACTCAGACACTTTGGATGCTTCCGCTGTGTTGTAATGATGATATGTTGGGACATGTGTCCTCTGGATGATTGTATTTGCTATCTCTGCTCTAGTGAGAGCTAATTGCAACTTATTTCAATCTTTTGTGTCTTAGAGATATGTTGTGATATCAGTTGTTCTAATGCCGTTTACGTACCATGTGTGTATGTTATGAAGTACGTCAACGGAAGTGTCCTGATTTCTATGGGATGGTTTGCGCAGACGATGGATAGTAGAGAATGGTTGTCACACGTTTACGTGTTGGCTTGCTCATATTGAGATGCGGGTGCCGGTATGCCCCGTAAGCCATTTGTTCTACTATTTAGCGGATTGTGAGTATCCTCTAGAAGCCCGGGTGCGACACCAGAATTCGTAGATCTTCGCGAAAATTTCTTTTGCTCCTCACACTTAATCACTAATTGTGGTCTTTGGGAGAAAAAACCGAGACCAAATTTAATTCTATAAAATCTTGCTTTTCCATAGTTGCATCATTGTGGAAAAAGGTTTGAGCTTTTAGTTATCTTCACATTACTAATGTGGTTGGTGATGTGCAAATTGGGCCTGGTGTTTATGCATGCGAGTTGGATATTTTAGACATTGTTGTATCGTATCAAAATGTTAGGGCCCTACTATACATGGCCTGTTGTCGATACCCATTCCAAAGCAAGTCCAACTCACTGTTTTTGAAGTTCTTTAGACATTGTTGTATCATATCATAATTCTAAGGCCCTACTGACTACTATATATAACTTGATTTTGCATACCCATTCCAAAGTGAAAGGCCATCAGCGAAGCCCTCACTCTCATCATTACACAAATTCAAGGATGCTCGTTCCTGCCTTGAGAAAGCTAACCGATCAAATATTTGCTTCAAATTCATGTGTCTATTTGCATGACTGGCATGTTAATCCTTGCATTGGACATCCTTCTCATCTCCAACATGGTGTCCAATATATTCCCACGGTTAGTTCCTCCTACCCTCCTTTTGAACAGCTAAATAATGATAGTTGTTGTTCACGGAAAGCATGATATGACCATTATGATTTGGTAAGGAATATCACCTAAGTTGCATATAAATCTTAATCTTTCTATTTTTGTTTGCAAGATGGAGGTACCGAGATTTATCTTTTGGCGGATATGGATGTATTCAGCTGGGTAATAACCCACTGTACATATATCTTTAGTTACAGTATCCTGAGGATAAAGTCGCCATATCTTGTTAGATCTCAGTGTTATTACTGGAAAATATGAGGTGACCGTCTTGATTGGACATTATGAGTTTTGTAAAGTCACCACGTTCATCCTTCCAGAACTGATAGTGAGAATGTTAATTCTCGTGCGGTATAAATATGCAAAAACATAAACCAAAAGCCCATGGTCTCTGTAGAGTTTTGTTCTACTACTGTATATGCTGACGCATATGGTGTGTAGTTGTATTGTATTATTTACATCCTGCATAGAGATATATAGCATAGTTTACACATTTATAACCACTCTAGGTGCCTTTTTTGACATATATGTAGTATATTCTATTATTTAGATCTGTATATCTAATGTCATGTAGATGCGCATAACCATTGCACTAGCGGTGCTCATTCCATGCCCATGTTGCTTATAAAGAGAATAGTTCATACCATCTTATTACTGTTGTGTCCTCTTTGGAAAAACTTCCATAACCCATATATTGATGTACAAGTTTTGGTTTCAAGGATTGGAGGTGTCTCTTGTTCATGAATTTGTGGAGAAGCAAACGACTTTAGAAGCAGAAGGTTTTTTGTGGTTATTTTTGGTTGATCGACTTAACACATGGGGTATGATGGACAGATGCATTGGCATGTGGCTTCAGGCCTGAACTGTGAGATATGCGATCAAAACTGTAGAGAGACCCGTGAGCACCTCTTCTTTAACCGCCATTTCGCGACCAGATGTTGGAATAAGATTGGGATTTCTTGGAGCCATCATACTTTTATGGGCCAATTTTTTTTTTGAAGTTTCCACGTGTGCCCTATGCGGAATCAGGAAACCGGGAAATAATTTGGTCTTTGAAATAAAAAGTCTTCTGTGGCATCTTAGACTGCAGTGCTGAAGTTTGACTTGCACTTGGTGGTGCACAGGGTTAAACGCTTGCATCAATCTCTCTTTGTAGCTTGGATCGACGCTCCCTAAACGTAAATCAGAGACTTTGCTTTTCTTTTTTCCCTTATGTAAAGTGTTGACTTTGGACACATTTTGAGTGCACCTTAATACAAAATGATACCGTGGGGGCCTCCCCTATTGTTTCCCGGTAAAAAAGAAATGTATATTGATGTACACTGTGATAGGTGCTTGATGTTAGGTGTCATTTTAGTAGTGTAATGAAATGTTCTGAATTTGTATTCTTTCAAACAAGGCTAATATTCACTTACAGTTTGTTAGTTCCGTTTTCATATCATTAAGTTTCAATTGCTTCTGAGGACCAGTTGTTACATAACAGATTGGGAAGCATCTTACACGTAATGGAAAGTACCCATGAACCCTGATATGTTCTAATTCTCATCTCATCTAATCACACACCCTACTTTGGCATAGTTTATTTTTTTTGAAATCGCCACACATTCATTCATCAGAAACCAGGTTACAAAACATACACGAGAAACCCTCCAGAAACGATCAGAGAAATAGGAAAACAACAAGACACGTCGGTTTATCTGTGACTGCTATGAACTACCGCTTACCCTCCTCCTAGGAAGGCTTTGGACTCCTCGATAGCGGGATCCACCGCTCGCCGTAAAGGTCGAGCGCTAGGTTAGGTCCACCATCACCATACTGCCAACCCGGCACTTGGATCACCAGCCTATGCAGAAACCCCTTTACAAAACTGTCGGGGGGTTACCCCCGAGTAGGGTAAAGGCAAGTACTAAAGGCAAGATCAAAGGAGAGGTTTGGCTGAGTAGCTGGCTACCCGGTACACGCTACCCGGTCGACTGCTATTCGGCCATACACGCTGATGGCCAGGAGAAAGAATCAAGGAAGTTATTCTCCTCCGAGTAGAGGAAGTGGTCCGAGTAGAGGGAGTGGTTTCCTACTCGGGCCAGAAGTCAAAGGAGCCATTCTGACACAGGATCCCGCGTATCCTGGGTCCGTACTGGTGCACTGTTCATCTGCAGAGCGCGTGCTTATCCGCGCCAGGGTGTCAGCAGGGCGGTGCAGGTTATGGGGCCTACCCTGTGGCCGTGACAGTGATAACAGATCATCTTCTTGGTTTTGCACAACGACTTTCCACACAAGACAAACTAGGAAGCCAAAGCTGTCAGCGAGAAGCTGGAAGTGTGCAGTGTGCACACTATGTCGACAACTGTTTGTACTTTTCCCTCTTGGCTGTATCCGGCTGGGCACCAGTATATAAGGTGCCCTGCCCCCTCCTGCGCGAGGGACGACACCACGGGTCGACTCACTAGGTTACGAGACGTTACATGAGTTCACATTCTTGACCTAGATCATCACGTAGATAGAAGAGTGGCTACTCGGCTGTAGGCCAAACTTGTACTGTGGCTACTCGGTGACACACAAATACAAAGAGAGAAAGGCAGGAGTAGGGGTTTTACCTCCACACGAGGGCCCTGAACCTGGGTAGATCTTGTTGTTTGCAGTGCTTGATTCATCCCACACGCGGCTACTCGCTGCGTGATCCCTCCCCGAGCACCTCCAGCGTCCATCGACCCCAAACAATTAGCCATCCTATGGCATCTGCCGTGATACCACCACGACAGTTGGCGCCCACCGTGGGGAAACCAGCGGCGCTGGCTGGAGTTCACGTTCGGACGGGATCCTTTTCTGCTACTGGGGAGCGCGTGGTCTGTTTGTCCACAGATTCGGCTCCTTCGACTTCGTCATTGACAACGCCGGTGATTTCGGCGGCAGGGCCATGCCAGAGGGCGGCACGGTGCTCTCCTTTGGCTCGCACCTCGTCTACGTCGCCACCACCATCGTCCGCGAGTACCCCGAGCAGGTGCACGTCGCGGAAGATCCCCCTGCTGTCATCACTGCCCGCGGAAAGCCAACTGGCTGTTCTGCGGACAGCGTGGAAGTACTGATGACCGGCCCGGCTATCGCTGCCGGGAAGGGCGCGGCTGCATCCGCAGCAGTCATTGAGGAGCTTGCTGGCCCAAGCGAGCTCCCGAGAACGCACAAGCCCTACGAGCTGCCCCAGAACCTCCCAGGCTACATCCCTCCTTCCACGACATCGACGATACCGGCATCTGCCGTGCGAGTAGGCATGTCGCCTCCCACCGAGCTCGAGCTTATGGCCATGAGGGCGCTGTCGTGGGATAGCCACGGCAGATGTTACCTGGGGTAACTGATCTTGGGGCAAGTCGACACAGGTGTTCGGGAGAGGGTTTAACTCAAAGGAAGACATAACGGAAAGCAATCTAAGAACCGGAAATAACTCGCCGGATCTCGATATGAATTATGCTGGATACTCGATAACAGGTGTTAAATCTATGACTTGAATCTCTGGCAAACTAAACCTAGGGGCCGGTTTATAAAGCACCCGTACACCCCTAACTTGCCCTTCAAGGCACATCTTGAGTCCTACTCGAACTCCACATACAAACCCTAACTTTCCTTATCGCAGCCCACAATCCGGGTTACGAATCTCACAAGCCTTTGGGCCTTCCGGTAATCTCTTTACCCCTAGCCGGATATCGCTCAGCACACCTCGGGCCGGATTATATCTTGAAGTGGGCCTACCGGGTTACTATCCCTCCATCAGTAGTCCCCAGAATAGCCTGGGCTTCCAAGATTTACTCTTCGAAGTGCTGGCTATTCCCTGCAGAAATATTGGATACAAGAACACATGAAGATCAAGATACAATATGTTGACAAATGGCTGGGATTAGCACCAAGGGGATCAGGTAGCAACCCGGCTCTCCCTCAAAGGCTCTCCCTCAATCTTCCAGACTTGGGTCTTAATAGGAAACTCGATGATTTCACATCTTCCTCGATAACTATCGCTGATACTAGGAAAGAAATTTCCCCTTCCTTTTTCTCTGGATTATATCGATCTATGCATAAGGCGCGTCTTTCAAATTTCAAAATAGCCTACTGTTACTCCGCACCTCCCGGGTTTCGCCCGTTAGGTTAGGCTTTTCCACCCGGGCTATTATAAATAGACCCCAAGGAGCAAACTCAACCCTAACGGCTCATTTCCCCCACTCCTCTTCTCCTCAAGCTCGAGTTCGCGGAGTGCCACCACGGAAGCCCTACGCACATCGCCGGAGCCCATCCGCCGTCGCTTGCGCTCCGCCACCGTGCAACCCACTCCAGCTCCCAAATCCACCACCAAGCCCCCGATTCGCCGGCCGGAAATCGCGAAAGGGCATCAATCTTGCGCCATCTGTCTCCGCAAATCCCTACTTCAACCTCCTCCGGTAAGCTCTTGATATCCTCCAGCCCAACCTTGCAATCTCTTAGCTTTTCCTTAGATCAGATCTGAATCGAGTCGCCTGCAATTTCTCGGGCCCTGCCGAATTGACTTACTAGTGTTTACCATAACCACTCCCATAGATAGGATGCGCAGCTTATCTTACTCCCCTACCACTAAGTATCATTAGATTGGCCTTAAATACAGAAATTGGATTTCCCATCTGGGCTCGGGCCACCAAAAATTTCCGCCCTTGTTCTTATCATCCGGAAAATCTCACTTCTCCGGCTCACTTGCTGATAATAGACATAAGGATATCCTTCTACCTTCCCCAGACACTTACTTTACGGAAAAACTTCACAGCTTTCGTAACGACATGCGATACCCGGACAGATCGCACTTGATCCGGCAAGGCAATACCCGGATCATTTTTAAGTTACCGGTAACTGACTATTCATTAATTTCCGAGTTTTCACTTCTCACCTCCTTCCCTTTGATGTTTTAACAGGTCAACCCCATGGCACCCAAGAGGCAGGGGAAACAGCCGGCTAAAACTAAACCCACTAACTCCATTTCAGCCAATTGGGGGAGATCCTCCGTTACCAAGGCCAAACTGGAGGAGTTGGTCGAGCTTGGAATCCTTCCTCCCCAGGAATCTATCCACTGGAGAGTACCAGGCAACGAAACCCGGCCTTCTCCAGCAACGGATGAGGTAATATGTTTCGTCGAACACGTGACCCGAGGCTTCAGGCCCCCGGGTCACCCTTTCTTTCGTGACGTCCTAGATCACTACAACCTCCGTATTTTCGATATAGGCCCAAACTCCGTTCTGAACATTACCCACTTTATCGTTCTTTCCGAGTCTTACTTGTGCACTCCGCCAAGTCTGGCTCTCTTTGTTGAACTCTTTCAGTGCAAGCAGTGCCGCGAAAGCGGTGACGGCGCACTTCTTACTTGCGGCGGGGTTTCTATCCAGCGCCGCAAGAATTCCTTGATGCCTCCCCTCACTCTCAATTCTCATGTAAAGCACTGGCAGCTCTCATACTTCTACTGCCAGGACACCTCCCCACCCGGCGAGAAGAAGTTGCCGGGTTACTCGGAGGGTCAGCTTGACATTTCCGAATCTTTCAATGCCTTCGCCTCTGACTCGGACAGGGAGGCGATCTTGCCTTCGTTGGCTAAGATCTCCATCTTATCAGCCCGAGGCCTCATCGGGCTAAACTTGGTGAAGACCTGGGTTAACTTCCGCATCCAGCCAAACTCCATTCGTGAGAAGCTGATGTGTGAATATTCGGGTCAAACCACGGACCCGATCCGATACTCTGCCAGCACCTTTGCCCCTAATGACATGAACAAAACGATCAAGGGTTTTTTAACAGAGAAGCTCGAGGTAATCCGGAACATAGCCGGGTTAGAACCTTTTACACTCGAGAACCCCGCCCCCGCTGTAAGCTTTCTACCTCTTGATTTTGGATTTTAACAAGCTTACCTTTATCCGCTTTTCATGACTCAATATTAACCATTACCCTGGCATTTTCACCTCAGGCCGATAATGACTTTTGGACAATCGATACTCCTCCCAATTCTGGAGACGCGGAGGATGAAGATGACGCCGTTAATTCGGACGAAGGTGCATACTTAACCCCCTTGCACACATTATATCCTGTCTCCTCTTTTTCCTTATGCTATATCCTCAATACCTTTCAGAACGAGAGGACCAAGACGAGGAAGAAGAGACAGATGGCTGGGAAGAGTCCGCCAGCGAGGAGGACGAGCCGGAGCCGGCCACCAAAGCTGGATCCAAAAGGAAATCCCAGAGGATCGCCCTCCAGGTTTTTATTTCGTTCCCTTGCACTTTAATTTTTGTTCCCATAACGTCATTTCGGGGCTAACCCCACCTTCACCCCTTTTGATCATAAATGAAGGAGCCACCCGCGACTAGGCGCCGAGTAACCCGGAACCATCCAGGCAACGAGGGCCTTAACCCGGGCACTTCATCGCCCCCGGCTCGACACTCTGGTATTTATATCGTAAATAAAAACCCTTTCCGGACATTCCTTCGCAACATAATCTCAAACCTTGCTTGGCGTTTTTCAGTATCTTCCGGATCTAGCAGCGGCTTTCCTTCGGACTTCCCGGTGAACACCGGGTAAGCGCCTTTTCCTGATATTATACCGAGCTTTTATAGCCTTTTTTCATAACCAAAGATTAATTGTGCCTTCGCACCTTCTTCAGAGCCACGGTTGTTACTAGCGACCAGGAGGACACCGAGGCTAAGGTCCGGGTCGAGAACGAGCCGGCTGATGATGCCTTCACCACAACTGGCGACGAGCAAGCGTCGCCACCGGAGCCAGCTAGGCATGACGCCGGGTATCCAATCGCTTCGCACGCAGGCGAGAAGGAGAAGGGAGCAGCTTCGAGCGCGGGAGGGGGACCAGACTCCGACATTCGGATGACCCGGGTGCCACCTCCTGTTACAAGAAAAGCTCCTTTTCCCACTTTCCAGGTACCCGAGTCATCTAACTCGGATAACGCTGATTTTAACCAGCTAATGAGCGCTCTTCTCGCCATGAAAGCTTCGGAAGGAAATATCCTAGAGCGTATGGCTGCAGCACATCAGGTAACCTTATTTGACACTTCTTACTATACATCCAGTCCCCAAGTTCTGAGCATAATTTTCTGTAATTATTCTCGGTACTTCGCATAATAATTTTCTGTAATTATTTTCTCAGAAGGAAATATTCTCGCGATATCCGGCTTACAGTTGCACTCGTTCTTTGCAGGCGGAGATAACTCAGTCGGATGAAACATTACTTAAAACTGAGCAGCTCTTGCTTGCGGAAACAAAGCGCAGGGAAACCCTTGAAGCGGAGATAAAGGCTTTGAAAAAAGATGTCTCCAAATACAAGAACAAATACAATGCTGCCCAATCCTCGCTGAATAACCTGTCGACTCAAATCACGGACACTTACCGTATCTTGCTAAGTAAGTTTGCTATTTGCGATTAACTTGCGTATCTCTATCTTGCCGCTGTAATAACCAATATTACTGATACGCTTTTGTGTGTTTCGATTGCAGGTGCTAACCTTGCTGCTCCGGAGGAGAACACCGTTACTCAGGCTAAAACTCTGAAGACTGTGCTCCGGACATTTTTTGCCGGCACGAAACTTTTGCTGGATGCTATAAAGTGGCCTTCGGAGGTATACCCGGGCGAAGAAAATCTCATGCAGGCCTTGTCCACAGCGCCTGGATGGATTGAAATATTGAAGCGTTCGTCTTGCCGGATTGGGATGACCCGGGCTTTGACGCTGGCGAAGGCTTATTTTCCTAAGCTTGACCCGGCCAAGGTAGTATCCGGGTTCCCGGAATTCAAGCTTGACGGGTCTAAGTTTAAACCCCAGGACTTCAAAGCTATACAATCTTCGGTACGTCACTCGGCCACAACTTTGGCAGATAAGATGGATCTAAACACAATTATGAGCTCATATGACTCTGAGGGCAAGGTTATTCTGGTGGAGGCACCCCCTCCTTTTGATATGCTGGAAAAGTGGTCGACTGACCTGGCCAGGAGGAAAGAAGAGGCTGTGAAGAGAGAGACCGAACTAGGCGTAAAGCCGTCTACCTCAACACCAGCCGTTCCTCCGCCTGTCCGTCCTGACGTGAAGAGTCCGAGTAAAACTGCTGGCAAAGCCAAGGAGCAAGTCCAAGACGAAGACCCGGAGAACCACTCCCGGGATGCCGAATAGGATGATACCTAATGCTTTTGCGTTTCTCGAGACTGATATGACTTTTAGCGGTGCGCCTGTGCAACATTGATACTGATATTATGACTTTGCGCTTGTTAATTTATGATAACTCTTTGCCTCTCCCGGCTTTTGATAACCTCGATCCTTGTGTTACATGTAAGCTTATTCTCGATACTTTGAACTCTTGCTTTTGATTCCCTTTTGAGACTCGGCTAACCGAGTATCGTAGGTTTTGATAGACGGACTTTTCTTTAAGTCCCCAAGACTCGGAAACTAAGGTTTACGAGCTTTAGTAGTTAAGTAGTTTGTTTCTGTCTCGAAGTCCCCAGTCCCCATGACCCAAAGTACGAGCTAAGGGGGCGTGGCCTTTCTCAGATGACAAACTGCTCCTTACCAAGCTGAAGACCAATAGCTGTTCACATAAATACTGAAGTCATGCTTAATACTTGTTGAGTTTCCGGCTATTTGAGCCTTATACTCTGCATGGACTTGTGGTTTAGATGACCCTTTTGATTATCTTGTACTGTAAGCCGGCTTTCGCGTGGATACCATGCTGTTACATCTATACGAAAAACAGGGTCAAGCAAGTCCCATTGGGCTGCATAGTTTGATTGTAATCGTAAGTGAACAGAGCATGCCACTTTAGCGCGAGTCACATCGAGCTTAAGTAAGAATAATCAAGAAATTTGGCTCCTTTGTCCGGTTATAAGATTGCAGCCGTACCCGTTTTTTCGAGTAATCAGCCCTCATAACTCATAGGCATCGAGGCCGGGTCTCCGGGTTTGTGATTACTTATTTAAGCACACCAATCCCCGAAGACCTATATGCACGTGACGTATTTTGATGATATTGACGTATTGATAATAACAAGCATTACTTACTTGTAACTGAAGCAAAGACCATGATAAGACTCGAGACCATCTTCTTTTATTGAAAAAAATTTCTTTTTTGAATCAGCAGGCCGCCTCATTAAAAACCTTCCAGTCCCCTTAGGTACCCTGGATAGGAAAAGAGTGCGTATGAAACCTGCCGCCCATTACACTGCTTTAGTTATTCTCGAGAGTCGGCCCCACGTTGGTACGGCCGATGCACATTCTCCACTTGCTAGGCCCTTTCATAATGAGTACCGGATTTGCTAGCCAATCCGGGTATATCGTCCTTGAAGCGTGATCAGCTGCGGATGGCGGTACGTCTTCTTCTTCCCTGCTAGGAGTTTTGGAAGGATCGCTCCTGATGAAGCCTACCATCTTAGGGTTTTGTTCTGCCCTAACTTTTGCTTTGTCCCCCTCAGGAGTTGGCTTTTTGGACGTTGTCCTCTCTTCTAGGTCTACCTGAGAACGGTAATGTTTGAGTTCTTCCTTCCTGCAGGCTTGCTCGGCCATTGCCGCATCTCCCTCATCACATTCAGCTGCTATATCTCGATTTCCGTGTATTGTAATGGTCTTCTTAGGACCCGGGATTTTCAGCTGTAGGTACACATAACACGGTCTCGCCATGAACTTGGCATAAGCCGGCCTTCCAAACAATGCATGATAAGGACTGCGCAACTTTACTACTTCAAAGGTAAGCCACTCGACTCGGTAATTGTCCTTTGACTCTCCAAAAGCTACTTCCAGTGCCACCTTTCCTTCGGGGCATGCCGAATGGCCCGGCACTATCCCGTGAAAAACTGTTGTACTCTTTTGCAGCTGCGATTCCTTTAAGCCCATACGCAAAAAGGTTTCCTAGTACAGGATATTGATACTACTTCCTCCATCCATCAAGACTTTTTTCAGCTCGTAGCCGTTGACCTGTGGTGCCACTACCAAAGCCAAGACTCCCGGGTGGTCAACTCTGTCCGGGTGATCCTTCCTGCTCCATGTTACCTCTTGTTCTGACCATCTCAAATATCTTGGAACAGCGGAGGAGACCGAATTAACTGCTTGTTTCAGTATCTTCTTATCCTTGTTAGAGCCTCCCGTAGTGTGCACATGATACTGACCCAGCTGTTTGGGGTTAGCTTGAAAACCTCCCGCTCCTCCTTGATTGTTACCTTGATTTCCAGCTGGCGGGTTGCCAGCTGGGGGCGGTCCGTTGCCCAAATTTCCACCTAGGCCCGGGCCTCCTCCTCGGCCTGCCCCTCGCATGGCTCTGTTCACTTCCTCGTTCTTCCACCTTTGTAAGTCGGCACATTGCTCCAATGAATGATTGGCCGGCTTGCCGTTCCTGCTATGCTTCGGGCATGCCATCCTAAATATGTCCCAACTGTTGCTTGGTCTTGGTGGTCCTTGGTAGTGTCCCCCATTGTGATTTCCAGCATTAAAATTTCCTTCGGATCTAGGTCTTGAAGACCCGGCCTCCGTGTTGGCTACAAACTCGGAATTCCCTTCAAACGGTCGTTTGTTCTGGCTGTTTCCATTATTGTTTGGCGCCGATACATTGCCGGTTTTCCCACTGCTACTTGTGTTTGCTTTTGCCTTCTTGTCATCAACTTCCTCCTCTGTGGTATCCGTTGCAGCGTGTTTGTTGCACGCATCCATTAACTCTCCCATCGTAACCTCCGCTGCATTCCTACTAGATTTCATGCGAGTTAGCTTTTGCACTAAAGGAACATACTTACATGTTTTTGCCATAGCTTGTAGCGCGTCCTTAGGCTGGATATCTGTAGACGAGTGGAGTATCTCCATAACCCGGCGCACCCAGCTGCGTGCTGACTCTCCTTTCTTCTGAACGCATCTTTCTAAATCATCAATAGTAAATAACTTTCTGCATGTCCCATGAAAGTGCTTGATAAACGCGGTCTTTAACTCCTCCCACGATTTGATCGACTTTTCCGGTAAATTCGTGAACCATAACTTTGCTGCTCCTTCTGACATCATTAAGTACATGAATTTGGCTTGGAGGTTCTCGGATGCGTTGCGAATTGACATCGCCATCTCGTAGCTGCTCAGCCACGTTTCTGGATCCATTGTTGGCTCATAATTTACTACTTTCCCCGGTTCTTTGAACTTCTCCGGGTAAGGTTCTGCTCTGATATCGTCCGAGAGGCACTTGGGTCCCGCCAGGGTGGTTGGGGGTGGTCTTACTCGGGAGGCGCGTGACCCGGCTGGGGGTGCCTCGAGGTGCGGCGCCACCGGCAATTCGTGCCCAGCAGACCCGGCCCCGGCTCTTCTGGCCCTGGAACTGTCCACCACCGCCTGCGCTGCTGATACTACTGGTACTGTCTGGATACGCGGTGGAGGCGGCATTTGCTGCTGCTCTTCCCTTCGTCGTGCCGCACTTGCTTGGACATTGCCCTGTTGCTGACTGGCGTACGGCGTCCCATGCATTCCGCTTCTATGATCCGGATAATTGGCTTGCTGTGCTACCGCGGTGTGTAGCAGATCGATTGCTCGCCGGGTTCCTTCCGCATGAGGCGAATCTCCCACAGGAATCTGGTTTAATGCGAGCGTTGCTGCGTACACGTTGTCCATGGGATTGTTGTAATGACCTGCTGGTGTGTGGAATCGTGATGGTGGTGGCGGCATGGTATTGCCGGCTGTCACCCCCGTCTGTGGCAAAGGTAACCCGGCTGGCGCGTTTACCGGATGTGCTCCCGTTGACGGTCGCGGTATGGTCCCTTGGTTCGCCGGTGGAATCGGCTGATCTTGAGGGGTGAACACCAGGGCAGTCGGGTTAATAACCCCTCCTGTTGCCGGCAGCATAGTTCGGTGCCTTTGGTGCATCCTTGTCGTTTCCTCCCGGAGCCGGGTCTCTCGGTCATCCAATTCGCGCTGCCGCGCGACCATCCCCTGCCTTTCTGCTTCCACTTGCCTTCTTTGCTGCTCCAATGCACGACGAGCCACGTCCAGGTCTCTTACGCGCTCTGCCGCGTTTTCTGGGGTAATAACTGTGGCCAAGACTGTGGGGTCCAAGATCAAATTATTATCAAACAGAGCCGGGTGGCGCGGATTCGAGGGGCCCGCCCCCGGTGTCCGGTTTGCTTGGAACCCAAACATATTTGCGTGTCGCTCCTCGTCTGCTGGGCGACTGGTGACTGATGCCGACTCTCCATCGACCTGGACCAAGACCGGGTCAACTGCACCTTGCTGCTGGGCCACTGCCTGAGCCGCCCCGACTGGCGCCGCGGCCGCGTTTTCTTGATTGAGATTGGTCGCGGGAGCCGCATAAACTGCAACCCGGCGCATGATGCCCGGTGTAGATTCGTATTGTTCTTCCTCGCTGTTTTCCCTTTCATATCGATCCTCCGACAAACCCCGTATAGACTCGGTATCATCCCTCTCTATCTGACCCGTTGTTCCAATCGACTCTTCTTTTTCCGATCGGACATACGTGTCTTCTCCTGACACAGAATCAGATCCAATATTATCACAATTCGAACTGGAAGTACATACCATACCGACGAAGACGTTGATGCTGCCGACTGTCACGATGGATCCGGTTTCGAGGTGATCCGACTCTGGCCCCCATCCAGAATCGTCTACCATCTTCTCTCCTTTGCTGTTGACGTAGATTTCTCCGACGATGAGGTTCTTCATGCCCTTCCGAGCTTCTCCCGTGATGTAAACACCTTTGGACGCAGGCCCCACGGTGGGCGCCAACTGTCGTGGGATAGCCACGGCAGATGTTACCTGGGGTAACTGATCTTGGGGCAAGTCGACACAGGTGTTCGGGAGAGGGTTTAGCTCAAAGGAAGACATAACGGAAAGCAATCTAAGAACCGGAAATAACTCGCCGGATCTCGATATGAATTATGCTGGATACTCGATAACAGGTGTTACAACTATGACTTGAATCTCTGGCAAACTAAACCTAGGGGCCGGTTTATAAAGCACCCGTACACCCCTAACTTGCCCTTCAAGGCACATCTTGAGTCCTACTCGAACTCCACATACAAACCCTAACTTTCCTTATCGCAGCCCACAATCCGGGTTACGAATCTCACAAGCCTTTGGGCCTTCCGGTAATCTCTTTACCCCTAGCCGGATATCGCTCAGCACACCTCGGGCCGGATTATATCTTGAAGTGGGCCTACCGGGTTACTATCCCTCCATCAGGCGCAGATCGACCAGCAGCGCCAGGCGCTGCTCGCCGAGCAGATGGAGCTGGAAAAGGTTAGGCTCGAGCTTAACCTGGACCAGAACGAGTACAACAGAGCTCACGGCTTTACGCCTGTAGTTAGGAGGCCTGCCAAGGCAGGCTCTACGTGCCGCAACCTAGGCACCGAGATGGCAGCAGTTGGTGAAACTGCTGGCCAAGCTGATAGTCAAAACACCGCCACCACCAGACCCAAATACAGCACCCCCGCCAAAACCCTTAGAGCTGCTGAGCCTATAGCTGCTGAGTTGCCGCATCTCGCCGGCGACGCGCACGTTAGGCAGCAGGATAGGCTCAATGAGCTAGTGCTAGAGGCTGCTAGGCAGAACGAGGAGTTTCAGAAAGCCAATCCGGGTGCTGGAGCTTCTAAGGTGGTGCATTCGCATGCGGCCAGATCTAACGATCAGGCCTCATCACCGCATCCCAGCCGTGAGAGGGACCGGAGTGGGCACTCTGGCAGAGACAGGCAGATGCAGGTGTACGACCCAGCTGTCGCTGCGAAACAGCACGCTGTGCCGCGACAGTCCGGTCAAAAAGACAACACTGCAGGAGCAGGCTATCAAGCCCATAAAGCTCATAGCCAGGCACGAAATGGAGATCGCCCAGGCCCTTCTCAGCATCAGGTTGCTCAGCCTACTCGGCAGAGACCGCAGCCGCATGCGATCGCGCCAGCCGCCAACCCGGTGGAGCAACCTGCAGTCGTGCAGGTGGACATATATGATGATGGCTACTCGGCTATGGGGTTGGCTGGCTATGATATCATGGATCGCGTGGGTGAGCGTGTGCTGGAGCCTAGTGATGCCAGGCACAAGCTGGACCGGATTAACCTATCCGCGAAACTCGAGAGCAAGGGGCCGCCTGGCCCAGAATGCTTTGGCCCACGCATCATGACAGAGCCATCTGTGAAGCAGTTCCAGCTCGCTAGGGGGACCAAGTGCTATAACGGCAGCACCAAGCCAGAAGATTGGCTTAATGACTATGTCACAGCCGTGCACATTGCAGGCGGCAACCGGAGATGGGTCGTGCGGTACATCCCACAGATGCTAGAAGGACCAGCAAGAACTTGGCTCAACAACCTGCCCAAGCACAGCATCAACTGCTGGCTTGACTTCGCGGAGGCCTTTGTCAGCAACTTCACCAGCACCTACCAGAGGCCGAATAGGCCGCAACATCTATCCGCTTGCAGGCAGCGGGAGGAGGAGACGGACCGAGAGTATCTTACTCAGTGGAGTACTCTGAGGAACACCTGTGAAGGTGTGAACGAGGCCCAGGCCATCACTTGGTTTGCGCAGGGCTGCAGGCATGGCAGCATGTTGTGGCAGAGGCTGCAGAGAGAGATGCCGAGTACTCTCGCTGAGACCATCCGGATTGCGGATCAGTACGCACTCGGTGACCCAACTCAGCCTCTTCTTGATGCTACTGAGCCGAGAAGGAGCTACAACAACAACAAGCGCAATGAGTTCCGCAACAAGCGCAGAGGAGACCGGATTGATACCCGGTACGATCCTGAGGAGGTGAATGTTGTGGCTACCGGAGCTGGGTGTAGCCAGAGGCCAA
The DNA here is from genome assembly GCA_028641055.1 of Alopecurus myosuroides. NCBI lineage: Eukaryota > Viridiplantae > Streptophyta > Magnoliopsida > Poales > Poaceae > Alopecurus > Alopecurus myosuroides. Next base: position 184,658,935 of record CM054058.1, read on the forward strand.
AAACTGCTGGAGCCCAGTACGGGCAGAACCAGAATCAGGGCCAAGGCATCAAGAAGCCGTACAATGCTCCCCAGCAGGGTAGCGGCAACTCGGGTCCTGTTCAGAACTTTGTCTTCAAGGACATGAAGGATGGCCCATGCAGCTTCCATACTCGGCATCCCGCTAGACCCGCCAACCACACTACTCGGCAGTGCAGTTGGTGGGAAGAGATCAAGAATGAGGGCCTGCCTCCTCCTCCTCCTCTGCCAGCTGCGAATGCCAACGTGCAGCCTGCTCGCGCACCCGCTGCACGGCCTCCAGCATTCCCGAGAAGAGAGAATGTGAACCAGGTGGCTTTAGGAGCCAACCGCTACTTCAACAACGATGGCTACCGCAACAACAACAACAACAACGACCGCAACCGCAACTTCTATGCCCGAAACAACAATAGGGGCAACAACAACAACTAAGGCAACAACAATGGCGACAATGGCGATGGAGGCCGCAACCAGTACCAGGAGCATCACGAGAGCTATATGATCTTCACCTCTGAGCCCGTCGACAAGCAGTCTCAGCACAGGCGTGCCATGGAGGTCAATGCTGTGATCCCTGTTGTTCCTCACTACCTGCACTGGTGCAACCAAGAGATCACGTGGTCCAGAGAGGATCATCCTAAGGTGATGCCCAACCCGGGTAGCTACGCCTTGGTGGTGGATCCCACCTTCTTGGGTACTCAGAAGAACGTGAGGTTCAGCAAGGTACTGATCGACAACGGCAGCAACATCAACATTGTGTACAGAGACACGCTTGCGAAGCTCGGTATGGCCGAGAACATGTTGCTACCCAGCAAGACCACTTTCCACGGCATTGTGCCAGGAGTTTCTTGTTCTCCGATTGGCCGAGTGTGGATAGACGTTCTATTTGGCACCAGGGAGAACTGCGGCACAGAGAGTCTGCAGTTCGAGGTAGTTGATCATCAGAGCCCCTATCACGCCCTACTCGGCAGGCCTGCTCTGAGCAAGTTCATGGCCTCTACTCATGCTGCATATTTGAAGATGAAGATCCCTGGTCCCAATGGCGTGATCACCATCTCTGGTGATTAAAAGAAATCTATGGAGTGTGCCTCTGCTGGTTCTCAGTTGGCGGAGTCCATGGTGATTGCTGCCGAGAAGAAGAAGATGTACGAGGTGGTGGCTATGGCGCAATCCGCGCAAGGTGGTGCGCCTGGCATGCCGAGTTCCTTGCACGGGACGACGTTCCAAGCATCCCAGGAGACGAAGAAGATCCAGGTCGACCCTGAGTTCCCCGACCGTGTCGCCATCATTGGCTCAGGGTTGGGGGAGAAATAGGAAAGTGAGATCATCCACTTCCTCCGTGAGAATCGGAACGTGTTCGCCTGGTCCAATGAGGATCTACCAGGTGTCCCGAGGGAGTTGGTTGAGCACTCACTACATGTGCGTCCTGACGCCAAACCAGTGAAGCAAGCTATGCGCCGCTTCGGAGATGAGAGAAGAAAGGCCATCGGGGATCAGATCACCAAGCTGCTGATAAGCAATTTCATCATGGAGGTGTTGCATCCGGATTGGCTAGCTAACCCGGTCATGGTTGAGAAGAAGAAGGAGGACCCCAAGGCCGCTACCGCATGGCGCATGTGCGTCGACTACACCGACTTGAACAAGGCCTGCCCCAAGGATCCCTTTCCGCTACCCCGCATCGATCAGGTGATCGATTCCACTGCTGGTTGTGAGCTTTTGTCTTTCATAGATGCCTACTCTGGTTTTCATCAGATAGCTCTCAACCCTGCTGATCAAATAAAGACTGCTTTCATTACCCCGTACGGGGCTTATTGCTATCGTGTCATGTGCTTTGGGTTACGGAATGCGGGTGCGACTTATCAGAGATGCATGCAGAAATGCTTGCATAATCAACTCGGCAAAAATGTGCAGGTGTACGTAGATAACATTGTCATCAAAACGAATAAAACACATACTCTTCTTAGTGACCTCGAGGAAACTTTTGCTAATTTGCGCAACTATAAGATGAAGCTGAACCTGAGTAAATGCACCTTTGGCGTCCCGGCTGGCAAGCTGCTCGGCTTCTTAGTATCCAGTCGGGGCATTGAGGCCAATCCTTCAAAGATAAAAGCTATTGAGAGCATGTCTTTGCCGAGATCCCTGAAGGATGTGCAAAAATTCACTGGTTGCTTGGCATCTCTGAGTCATTTCTTGGGCAGAATGGGCGAGAAGGCCCTGCCTCTGTATCAGTTGATGAAGAAAAGCGACAAGTTCGTCTGGACACTGCAAGCTGATGTGGCATTCAATGAGCTGAAGGCGATGCTGGGTAGCGCTCCCATCTTGGCTAGCCCGCTACCCAAGGAGCCAATGCTGCTATATATTGCCGCTACCAACCGGGTAGTCAGCGTGGTGATTGTGGTGGAGTGAGAAGAGGAAGGCAAAAGTGTGCAGCGGCCAGTGTATTATCTCAGTGAGGTGCTGTCCAGCTCCAAACAGAACTACCCGCACTACCAGAAGATGACTTATGGCGTGTACCTAGGCGCCAAGAAGCTAAAGCACTATTTCCAAGAACATCCCATCACCGTGGTGAGTTCAGCTCCCATCTCGGATATCATGGGCAACAAGGAAGCAAGTGGCAGAGTAGCCAAGTGGGCAATCGAGCTGGCCGCGTATGCTCCCGCGTATGCGAGAAGAGAAGCCACCAAGTCTCAGATTCTGGTGGAATTTCTTGTGGATTGGGATGAGGTGCAGTATGAGCCTCCTTCTTCGGTGTCCAACTACTGGAAGATGCACTTTGATGGCTCCAAAGTGAAGGAAGTCCTTGGCGCTAGCGTAGTGCTTACGTCACCCAAGCGAGATCAACTCAAATATGTGCTGCAAATCCACTTCAAGGCGTCCAACAATGTTGCAGAGTATGAGGCCGTGGTGCATGGTTTGAAGGTAGCCAAGAAAGTTGGTGTGCAGCGCATCATATGCTATGGCGACTCAGATCTGGTGGTGCAGCAAGTTTCTGGTACTTGGGATGCTCTGGATGCCAACATGGCGTCATACTGCTTCCTGGTCCAAATCATGACGGGATTCTTTGAAGGCTGCGAGTTCCAACACATCCACCGAGCAGAGAATGAAGCAGCGGATGAGCTGTCCAAGTTGGGGTCTTCTCGGCAGTACATCCCGGCTGGGATTGCCTTGGAGCATTTGAGAAAGCCATCCATCAAGTCATCCCCCAACTCGGAGTCCATTTTCGTTCCTTCTCTGCCTAGTGAAGAAGCAGTTCCAATGGAGATTGACTGGGAGGGCGCAAAAGAGGACCCGGGGACTGCAGTCTCCATCCCGGGGACTGGCGCCTGCAACCCGGGGGCTGCCCCTCCTTACTCGGGGACTGCCCCTCTCAACTCGGGGACTGTCGCGTTCATTGAGGAAGTCCTTGCAAACCGTTCGGGGCTACAGAGAATCAACCCCAACTCAGAAAAAGACGCAGTGGTGGCTGTTCCGATGGAAGTGGACGAACCAGTGTTTCCCGCACGGGAAATGCCAAGTTGGGCTATGCCCATATTATCCTTTCTAAAGGATGGCATCCTGCCAGATGATGAGGTTACCGCAAGGCAAATTCAGAGAAGATCCAAGGGCTACACAATCTTCAGAGAAGTGCTGCATAAAAGAAGTCCCACTGGCGTGTTGCAACGCTGTGTGGAACCGGAAGAAGGAGAAGAAATTCTAGTGGAGATACATTAAGGAAAATGCGGGCATCACGCCTCTTCTCGGGCTCTAGTCAAGAAGGCTTTTCGGCATGGTTTCTTTTGGCTCACTGCCTTGAAGCAAGCTAAAGATATTGTGAGGAAGTGCAACGGATGCTAGAGATTCGCAAGTAAGATCCACATGCCTGCTTCCGAGTTGAAAACCATTCCCATTACTTGGCCATTTGCTGTTTGGTGTCTGGATATGGTTGGTCCCTTCAAGCCGGCTAGAGGCAACATGACTCACATCTTGGTCATGGTTGATAAGTTCACCAAGTGGATTGAAGTGAAGCCTATTCGGAAATGTGATGGAGCCACTGCTGTGAGTTTCCTGAAAGATGTGATCCTGAGATACGGCTACCCGCATAGCATCATCACGGATAACGGCACGAATTTTGCTGAGGGTGCCATGGTGAGATTCTGCAGAGATAAGAACATCCGACTAGATGTCGCGTCTATCGTGCATCCCGCCTCCAATGGGCAGGTGGAAAGAGCAAATGGCATGGTGCTTTCAGGCATAAAGCCAAGGCTGATTGAGCCGCTGCTGAAAACACCGGGGTGTTGGTTAGACGAGTTGCCAGCGGTGTTGTGGAGTCTAAGGACTACCCCTAACCGGTCAACCGGCTACACACCATTCTTCTTGGTTTATGGGGCTGAGGCCGTGTTGCCAATTGACCTAGAGCATGACTCCCCCGAGTAACCCTCTACATTGAGGCGGAGGCGAGAGAAGCTCGAGAAGATGACCTTTACCTGCTAGAAGAAGCAAGAGAGCTTACTCTGTCACGATCAGCTGTTTACCAGCAAAACTTAAGGCGTTATCATAGCCGGAAAGTAAACCCAAGGGTTTCCCGAGAAGGAGACATGGTGCTTAGGCTCGTGCAGCGCACAGCCGGGATGCACAAGCTATCTCCTCCATGGGAAGGGCCATTCATTGTGAGCAAGTCTCTACACAATGATGCTTATTATCTTGTGGACGTACAACCATCATAGAAGAACAGGTCGGATAAAGCTGGAGAGGAATCTAAGCGCCCCTGGAATGTAGCTCTACTCCGTCGCTTTCATTCGTGAGCAAAAAGGTGTATGTACCCTCTTATCCGAGTTAAACCTCTACTCTGCAATCTGAAATTGAACTCGGGGACTGCCCTCGTCCAAACTAGCTCTGCGTGTTTCTATTCTGCTTTACCTTTGTCTACTCAGTTGCTCTGCTCAAAATTTCAGAGGTACATTTAGTACTGTGTTTAAACCTAAAAGCCAACTCTTCGACTCTGCTGCTGTCCGAAACCCGGCTTCATGGCAAGCAAGAGAACAAGCTAGAGGTCAATGAGCACAAGAAAAATGACTAAGGAAAAGAGGAGCGCAGGAACCGAATAGAGCGTTCTTTACTGCTTTTCTGTTAACTTTTTTCGGCTAGGTGATGAGTAGCGTTACTATGAATGTTTCTAAGTGGCTAAGTATTTGAAACTCCAACTTTAAACTCTTGTGACTCGACTACCAAAAAATCAACAAGTTGCAGGTAAGAGCTGAGATAAAAAGGAAGAGTGGATAAAAAATGCAACTCGGGGACTTGCATGATAATGCAACCCGGCATCGAGCCAGAATTGCTCAAATACTAAGTATAAAACATCAAACTGGAATAAAAACTGAGTAGCAACGGAAAAGATAATTGTTTGATACATATGCACCCGGCATCCCGGGGATTTGATAAAAGTTTTGGAGCATAAGTGTTTTCAGGAGGTAACTAATTGGAAGTAGCAGTGTTCTCCAAGTTGGCGTTAGCAGCATCAACTTCAGTGTTGGCAGCAGCTTGCTCAGAGGTGGCAGTGGCCACCGAGATGGGGTCGGTAGCTGAAGTGGAGGCAGTGGACTGCGTGCGGAGTAGCGCCGCGTCGTCAAGTGCCGCGCCAGACGAAGAGCCCAGCTCAGGAGCCGCATCCTGGAACACCATCTCGGTAGTGATGGTGGTGTCTTGGCCCCCGGCTTCCGGCTCCTCGTCGCTATCCGCAACGACCTTGCCCTTCCCCTTCCCGGATCCCTCTGCAGCACCAGTGTTTTCGAAGCAACTCAAGTCATCCGACTCGGTGTCCTCGTCCTCGTCTTCATCTTCATCTTCATCTTCATCCTCGCCTTCCACCTCGGTGTAAGGCTCGGTGGAACCGTCGATGAAGATAGTAGTGTCCGCATAGGAGGCGATCTCGTACGCGACTGCCTTGCGGCGAGTCACGTAGTTGGAGTCGGACTGCCACTTCCAATCCTGGCGCATCTCAAGGATGGTATCGAGATTCAGGTTCTCGTACCAGCTGCAGATGAAGAGGAGTAGTAGATCAGCGCCTGCCCGAGCTGCGGACGCACGCCATTTCTTCAACTCGGCCTTGACACCATTGAGCTTCTCGGAAAGCGCGCGGATAGTCTCTGGCGCAGGGTCTCGAGGCCAGAACAGAGCGTGAAGCTTGAAGGCTGTGGACACCAAGTCGGTGCCCAAGCCCCTAAGATGGTGGACCTGTGACTGCATGCTCATGAGATTGTCCTCAATTATAGACTTGGTGTCCGTGGGCAGTCCTTTCTCAGCTCGAATCTTTTGCGCCTTAGCCAGGGCAGGTGTGCAAGCCGAGCAGAGGTCAGGGAAGATTTCTGAGAATGCTATCAGAAAGAATTGGAAACGGAGGCAGAGAAGAGATGCAAATCAAGCCAAACAAAAGAAGAAGGAAACAGGCAGGTGCAGAGAAGCGCGAACTTACTGTTAAGTTCGCAGAGTAGCGATTCCAGCTTTCTCCTCCAAGCCTCCTCATCCGCAACATGCCTCTCCTCGACTTGGCGAGCAGTGCCAAGCTGGAGCATGAGATCCACATTGCTTTTCTTCAGCACCTCGTTTTCCAACTTGAGGGCCCTCTCCTTGGCCTTGGCTACTGCCTTGATTTTGTCCTTCTCGGTGGCTTGGTCTATGGCGTCCTGGAGGGCAGTCCTTAATTGGACTTGCAACTGTTCCAACTCAGCGTCACGTTTGTCCTTGAGCTCTGTTTCTTGGCTCTCCAGTTGCTGCTTCACCTCGGCGGGCTTCAGGCAATCAAGATGCTCCTCACGGAACTTCTTGTACTCTTCTGCGGAAAGAAACAACACGGTGAGCAGAATAGCCAAGAAAAAGGAGAAAAACAAGCACAGAAGGATCAACAACTCACCTTCCAGCTCTTTGATTTTGCTCTTGGCGGAGGCAGTAAAGACGTGGCAGTGCTGGTGCTGCTCCTGTAGTTCTTTAAGTTTGCCTGCAGAGTAAACTGAGTTAGAGCAAGGAGCAAATCCGGGCGTAAACACAAAAAACACTAACCGAATAGCTAAAGGCTTACCTTCCATTACAGAGAGTTGAAGGGCACGATCCACTGCCGCCTTCTCCAACTCGGCGTCATTCTTGCGCTCTTTTTCCAGGGCCGCGAGCCGTCGGGTAGCGATGCTATGCTTCCAGAGCAGCCGCCGGAACAAGTTGGTCCTCTTCATGAGGCTATTCTGTGAACAAGAAGAAAAAGAGTTAGAAAAAACTTGGAAGATTTGGCCCGATAAGACGGCAACTCGGTTGAGCACCCGTCTACTCGGCCCGAATCTCGGGGACTGGATAGTGGCTAGGGAGAAAAAGAAGAACAGAAGAGAAGAAACCGCAACTCGGAACAAGCAAAAGAAACTTACAGCATATGTCTGCTCGATGTCTTCGGCGGCTTTGCGATGAACGAATAGCTTTGCGGCCAGCGTACATGTGTTGGAGGCAATGGTCATGGGATTGTAACCCATATCAGCCTTGTTCCAGTCAGTACGCCAGTGGTCCAGCGTGCCTACAGTGCTTCCATCCCACGTCTTGTTCCCAAGGACGCTGCTCTCCCACACCTGATCAATGAAGCCTATTCGGTCAATCACCTGCTGGAGCCCCTCGGTTTGAACTTCAGTCTCATTGGCCTCGCGCGAGTGGAACGCAAGGGTTTTCTTCTTCTCCGACAACTTGGCGTCCACCGCCTTGGCCTGTGCGCCCTTCGTAAGAGCGATCCGCTGCTCACCCTTGGTCAACTCAATACCGTGCTTCTTGGCCATCTGCAGCGTGTAGGGCAGGAAGCTGGGCTGCGACTGAGGAGCGCTTGCGCTCGATCCCTCGCCCACGCCAGCAGAACTGCCAGGAGCGCCAAGTGTAAGTTGTGCGCTCTTAGCAGCAGGCTTCATGGTTGATTTGGGCAGTGGCATCATAGCAGCATCCTGCGCAGCGTTGCGCGGCGGATTCCTGCGAACTGGGGCGTCAGACTGGATGGCCTTCTTGCCGACAGCATCCGTCTGAGAAGCAGTCTTCTTGGCACCTTGCTTGGGAGGAGGGCTCGACGCGGTCTTCTGTGTGCTCTGCTTAGCTGGAGGGCTTGGTGCATTCTTGGTCTTCTTCACTGGTCGTGGAGGGCTCGGTGCAGTAGGAGAAGTAACCTGCTGAGTAGGCGGCACAGGGGGCCGGCTACCCAACGCAGCGTCCGGCTGCGCTTGGCCCTGCAGGTTTTGTTCCACCACAGTATCCTCAGCCCGCTGCTCGGCAGCGGGATTCGGGCGCACATCTTCTGCTTCTTCTATGTAACATCCCAAGTATGAAAATTCCCCTTTTGCAATGTTCTTCCTTGAATTTTATTTAATGCATCATGTCATCATAATGCATTCATGTGTGGAATTTCAAATTTCAAATAAATTCAAATCAACATGTTTCACACTTGGTCTGTTACAACTTTTTCAAATAAAATATTCAAATCAAACAATTTAATTGTTTTCCATAAACTTGATCTTCCAAATAAGTGACTTGGGTAATTTTCAAATAATTCAATTATTGCAAACATTCAAGCAAATTCATTTAAATTTCAAACAGCAACAAATATTTAAAATTTTGAAAAACAAAAGTTGGTGCAACTGGGCATTTTCAGTAAGGAACTTATAAAAATTATCACCTTAATTTTAGGGTCCCAAAAACCCCCTTCTATTTTCTTTCTTATTCCTTTTCTACAAAAAAAAGAGAATAAAAGAAAAAGAAAAGTGCTGGGGGAGGCAGGCCTCTCGGCCCACCTACCACCCCAGTGGAGGTCCAGCCTGCAGCCCACCATCTCCTTCTCCTCCATCCGTACAGGCACGAGGAGGACGTGATCCTCCTCCTGTCGCTGTCCACCATGGACCCCCCCTCTCCACCTGCTCCCTTGGCCCTCTACAAGATGCCCCAAGGCCACCCAGAAACCCTAGCCCCTCTCTTCTTTCCCTTCCGCCGACATCTGATCTCCTTCCCGTCCCCTTCTTCCTTTCCGAGCAGCCACCTTCACCGGCGGAATTCGCTGCCGCCGGTCTCCTCCGAGCGTTTTCGTCTACTCCGAGCCCCTCCCTGTGAGCACGCCGTTCGATTCCCACCATTTCCCTGTTCAATCGCATGTTGGAGGTTCCTTTTGCATCGGCTTGTTCCTGTGAGCACCATGAACGAAAGGTGAAGGTCATGTTCTGGTACCGATTGGCCGCCTTGTTCCTGTGCCATACGCTGCACCAACAACACCGAGTACTCACCAGAACACATCTAGCTCTATCTCCACAACCACGGGCCTTAGATAGGTCCGATCTGGTCGTCTTTGTCTGTTCCTCATCCATCCTCCCGTCAGTTCGACTGAACCTGTGTTTCCATTTTCAGTTAAGGCTGCGAGGTTCACATCTTATTCTGTTAGATTCGTATGTAGTCAACAAATCGTTCATAGCCCAGTGGCCAAGTCCCATCATCCGCAACCACGGGATCCCATGTTCGAATCCCTGCGGAGGCAATATGCCCAACCTTTTTTGGGATTTATTCCCCGCAGCCCAGCCTCACCTGTCATCGGTACTAGGTGTCAACGTGGCTTTGGGCCCACGTATCTGCGTGTAGTAAAGCGTGGGTAAGCCACCCCTCGGTGAGAAAACGATTCGAGGTTGTTTCCTGAAAAATAAAGAAAATGCAATTCTCAAAGCAGATCAAAATCTTAACTTGTAAATTCCACCGAATATTCATAAATGCTCCAATTTTGGTGATTCAAATTTCTACAAACTCACAGTGAGGATCACTTTCTGTTAATGTCAAAGTTGAAACATGTTTCTGTTAACAATTTTGCACTAAATAAATAAATACAGAAAATGGAATAAAAACTGAAATCTTGCAAAATTCATAACTTGAGTTCTGTTCACCCAAATTGAGCAAACTTAAGCTCCAAAAATTTGTCTTAACAAACTCTACACAATGGTATTTTATTTGGGCACAGTTGGATAAAAGCGGACCACGAAAACAACCATTTTCTGTTCTGGCCAGAAAAGAAAAGAGAAAAGAAAACGACATAACTAAATTCAATAATGATCCAAAAATTATGTTTAATATCTCAAAATGTTCAGTGAAACATTGTCCACATGTTTTCAAGTATTTCCCATGCTTTTGTAACTGAAAGTACCTCTTTTTAAATTGTTTACCAAAAATGGCAGAAATGAAAACGATAAGAATTAATTCCTATTTATTATTTTCTTCACCCAAAAATTGTGGAAACTATACCAAAATGGAAAGAACTTCAATTAATAACAGAAAAGCATCATTTCATGCATGTGGGAATACTATTGATGTATTGGTCTTATTAAAATTAATAATAGGCCACTAAGATAAATATGAGAGGTTTCCAAATAATGCAAACTTATTTGGGACACTCATTTAACTTGATGATCATGTCCATGATCTCTTACTTGCATTAAAATGTCATGCATCATCCCATGTTTGTGCATTATGCCATGTTATTGATTGTCCGTCTCTCTTTGTTGTTTGTTTGCTTCTTCTCGAATAGACGACGACGTTGAGACATACGAGGTTTACGATACCACTTCAGAGGAGTTAGCTCAGTACCAGGCTACTGAGTTTGCAGGCAAGTATTCACTCACATGAACCATTGTGTCCGTTCCACACTTGATACCGATACTTTCCGTTGTCTAATCTGCTAGCCTTATGATTTCGTTGCTTGTGTTCCGATCCTATCACATGTCATCCTGCAGTCATGAATATAGCCTCACCCCACACCTACAACCTTGTTGTTTCTTAGCCTGTGTCGTAGTATCATGCTTAGGTTTGTTTGTGCTCGAGTCTTGTTGTCATTTATCTTATCACCTGTTTAGTTTGATAGATGGGCTTGTTATAATCAATATCAAGTTAATGTTTGGGGTAATAATAATTTGATGATAAGGCACCGGTAGGAGGCCCGGGTTAGGGTTTTGAAGCCTGCTAGTGTCGACCCTAATTAGGAAAAGGGTCTTTTCCTCTGATCCATGATGAGCGTGCTCACCGCATCCGGGTGGTCGTATGGAACCCCCCTCGACTTTGACCTGATCCGCAGTTTGTCCGAAGAGCCACACTTAGTTCGGGTGTTCCATTTGGCTCATACGCATGAATGGGTCGCTCCCATGGTTGATACTGATGATGTTGATGACGCACACATATATGGCGAGGCCTGTATTGCCGGGGTGTTGCGTCCTGCAGGAGTTTTGCATACTTGCGCTGAGTATTCGGCTACGTGGCTGGGACCTTATAGCTCCGTGGCTCCTAGGACAGCATGTAGAGATGGTTCGGGTCGTGTCGAGTCCACCTGAGTTTTAGTTGGTGGCTCGAGTGTGTACGGGTACTGGAGCACACCCTGCATGGATGAATCTCCTCGAGAAGCCGTGTTGTCCGCGGTTATGTGACGACTTGGTGAAAATGCTGGCTAACAAGTACTCCGACAACTTACACCTAATTAATAATAATTTGACTAGTAATAGGCATATTGTCACAATAACCTGAACCTTCATTAATCCAACTGTGTGGGTTATCCTCGGATTGCTTCTTTGGATAAGGGGCGAGATCCAGGATGGGTTTGTTTGAGGTTAGTGGTAGTTGGTTCCGATGCGCTATCTTATCCCTTTCTTTTAGCCGGATGTTGTAGCGTGTCACTGTAGTTGGTTAGTGCAGCCCGCTGCCGCACCTTTGTATCACCTATCTTCCGTTGAACCCAAAGAATCTGTACTTGGTGTTGTCGGGTACACTTTGGTATCCTGTGCGTCTTGCTTGCCATTACTCGTCCGTACTGACCCCTTTGGGGCTGCTGGTTCTGCAGACTACGTTTCCGAGGATCCGCATGGTGGCTACTACGTGGAGTATGACGAGGCTGCTGACGAGTAGATAGCGGACCTGGGCAGGATCCGAGACTTCATGGATGGGCTCCGTTCTTTTCGTTTCCGGCCTCTTAGGCCTATTTGGATCTTGTCTGTACTCAGACACTTTGTTGCTTTCGTTGTGATGTAATGATGATTTGTTGGGACATGTGTCCTCTGCATGACTGTATTTGCTATCGTTGCTCTAGTGAGAGCTTTTACCTACCTTATTTCTTTTTCTTTGTGTCTTAGAGATTTGTTGTGATATCACTTGTTCAAATACCGTTGACGTACCATGTGTGTATGTTATGAAGTATGTCAATGGAAGTATTCGGATTCCTATTGGATGGTTTCACAGACGATGAATAGTAGAGAATGGTTGTCACACGTTTACGTGTCGGCCTACTCATATTGAGATGCGGGTGCAGGTAGGCTCCGTAAGCCAATTATCTACTATTTAGCGGGCTGTGTGTATCCTCTAGAAGTCCGGGTGCGACATTCTACCCGCAGTTGGGCCGCGGGGTCGTCTTGAACCGCAGCTTCGTCTTGCGGCTGCTCCAGGTTCTCGTCCTGTCGCTCAAGGGCGGCATGATCTTGGTGCTCAGTTTCTTGATTGATATTCTCCCCAGCTGAGGCAGCTGGGGGAGAAGGGGGGTTTCGTCTTGAGCAGCATCCTGCGCACTCTGTTCTGCGCGGGCCTGCTGCTCCTGGTCCATGTCTTGGGCACCAGCGCCCATGTCCTCGGCGTTGGTGCCTTCTTCTTCTTCCTTCACGGGAGAGGGTGCACGTGTCCTATCCCGTGCTGCAGGCTCATCCTCCTCCTCGGAAAGATCAATGAGCGCCTCGAGGTCGATGGCTGGTTTTCTTTTGGAGGTGGCGGGAGCCGCAGCAGCATCTGCATCCAAAGGATCACTGAAGGAGAAAGGGAGTTCAGAAAAAGAGGAGGGGAAGAGAACACCGAGAAGCAGCAGCAGAGTATAACGTAGAAGGAAATTACTTACCCTTCGCGGGTAGGGAGTGGCTTTCTGCTTGAAACCTTCTTCTTCTCGGGTTTCTTAGCCTTCTTGGCAGCAGGCTCTTGGGAACCGCTACATGCCCTCTTCCGAGTGGTAGGAGCAGCCACAGCGACGGGATCGACGTCGAGGACATCCTCGTCTTCCTCGTCCGCATCGGGGTCATCTGCAGAGTAGAGGAGAAGAAGGAGTTGAGAAGCGGAAAGGAAATGGGATTGCGCTACTCGCAACTAGAGAGGCGAACTCAGTCACCTTCTTCGTCGTCCTCGGACCAGTCCCGAATGGAAACATCAACCTGGTGCTTACCCTGCTGTTCGGAGTGAGGAACAGAGAGGGTGGCCTGGGTGTCGTAGGCGGTCTTGTCATCCTCTTCCCGGTCTTTGCTCCAGTTGCCCTCTAAGCGCTCCTCATTCTCAGCGAGCTGGCGGTCAATGTGCTGGAAAGAAAGGCAGGCAATACAGGCCAGTTGAGCAAAAGGCTAAGGGATCCTACCCGGTACGGAATGCAAACACAAAGCATATGAGTCCAGAAGCTCCTATTCGGAGTAGCATGCAAACACAAAGCATATTTGGCATATTTGGCTAAGGTTCTCTACTCAGCATGGCGTGCAAACACAAAGCACATGGAGCCAATGGGATGCTAGTGGTGTCCTACTCGGCGCAACATGCAAAGATTAAGCATACTAAGCTGGAAAGCCACCTAGTCGGTATCAGAATGCAGAGATAAAGCATAAAGCGCTAACCTGTTCGATTGGCTTGTCACGGCTATACGGCACGAAGCCGTATTGCCAGTTGTCGGTGAGGCCGGTTTTCATGATGGAGCGCGCCCAGACGGCTACGTCCGTTGTACTCAGCTCGAATGTGGTGGTCCTCGTGCAGTCCCTGCTGCCTCCCATGTAGCACATGAGGTGGGAGCGGCGCTGAAGCGGGAGCACCCACCTCGAGATCCAACACGCGATGGGATCATCGCATTTGAATCCCAACTCCCTCAGCTCGGCGAGGCGCTTCTCGAACTGAAGGATATCGCCTTCCAGCTTCGGCTTGTATCCCCAATTTTGCTGGGTGGGCGGCGTGTTTGTCCACTTGGGGAGCCCTATCCGGTCCGTGACCTGCGCTCCTTCTTCGGCAGGAACGTTCTTGACGTAGAAGAAGGTGCGTTGCCACTTGCGCACTGTATCGAGCCCCTTGATGTGCGGGTGGTTGACGGAGCCGCGCTGCAGCATCATTGCGCTTCCCGTCTTTGTCATGCTGCGGGAGCTCTCCCTGCTTCCGGGCTTGGGGACGCTCTGCTTCCGTAAGAAGAAGTAGCACGCCCAGGTATGCACCGTTGGGCGCACACCCAGGAACGCCTCGCAGACCACGGCGTGGTACGCAAGCATCACCATGGCGTTAGGAGGGAGGTGGTGCGGCTGCAGCCCGAAGTGGTTCAGGAATTCTTTGAAGAAATCCGAAACGGGCAGGCCGAATCCTCGCTTGAAGTGGGCGAGGAACACGACGAACTCGCCCTCCTGCGGTGCGGGGACGATTTCGCCGTCCGCGGGCCTACACCGCACGCCGGGAGGAACACGGCGGGTGTTTACCAACCATTGGCAATCCTCCGCCGTGACCTCAGATCCTGCCCAACCGGCGCGAGCGTCGTCATCACGAGCCATGGAGAAGAAATGATTTGGTGGAAGGTTCGTGGATATTTGGTGGAGGAGTGGCTAGCTTTCAGGCGTCGCACGGAGCAGCGGAACGACAAGGTTGCGCGGCGGCGGAGTGCTCTGCGGCGGCGGAAAGGCGAAGAGGCAAGAGGTGAATGCGAGCAGGAAAGAGAAGGAGGAGTTACCGAGGGGGTATTTATCTCTCCCCTCAGGTTGCCGTTACTAGCGGAGTTAGTGGGATCAGTTGTGCGTGGGGATCGTGCGACGTGGGATGCGAGCCGGTTAGAAACGCACACAGCGCAGGTTGCGCGCGTAACGGGCGCAATTGATCCCACGTCGAGATCGTGGGCTAATAACTGCAGTTGAAGTGACCTAACGGGCCGGTGGGCCCAGGTCGCAGTGATGGGCGCGTGGCCTGTCATGTCCCAGGCACCGAAGCGTCGGGGGTACGAGGGCGTGACACATGCCCAGTTGTGATGCGGAGAGATGGATTTGCTCTGCCACGCTGAGATTCTGTTCAGGATTTCACAAAGTCGTTTTACTCGGCGACAGAGAAGGGAAATGGTGCTACTCGGCATCCTACGGTTCAAAGACGAAGATTTGTTTTAAGCTGGAAGAGCCCAGTGAACAGGTTCGCAGGACTCTACCAGCTTCGGGGACTAATGTCGGGGGGTTACCCCCGAGTAGGGTAAAGGCAAGTGCTAAAGGCAAGGTCAAAGGAGAGGTTTGGCTGAGTAGCTGGCTACCCGGTACACGCTACCCGGTCGACTGCTATTCGGCCATACACGCTGATGGCCAGGAGAAAGAATCAAGGAAGTTATTCTCCTCCGAGTAGAGGAAGTGGTCCGAGTAGAGGGAGTGGTTTCCTACTCGGGCCATAAGTCAAAGGAGCCATTCTGACACAGGATCCCGCGTATCCTGGGTCCGTACTGGTGCACTGTTCATCTACAGAGCGCGTGCTTATCCGCGCCAGGGTGTCAGCAGGGCGGTGCAGGTTAGGGGGCCTACCCTGTGGCCGTGACAGTGATAACAGACCATCTTCTTGGTTTTGCACAACGACTTTCCACACAAGACAAACTAGGAAGCCAAAGCTGTCAGCGAGAAGCTGGAAGTGTGCAGTGTGCACACTATGTCGACATCTGTTTGTACTTTTCCCTCTTGGCTGTATCCGGCTGGGCACCAGTATATAAGGTGCCCTGCCCCCTCCTGCGCGAGGGACGACACCACGGGTCGACTCACTAGGTTACGATACGTTACGTGAGTTCACATTCTTGACCTAGATCATCACGTAGAGAGAAGAGTGGCTACTCGGCTGTAGGCCAAACTTGTACTGTGGCTACTCGGTGACACACAAATACAAAGAGAGAAAGGCAGGAGTAGGGGTTTTACCTCCACACGAGGGCCCTGAACCTGGGTATATCTTGTTGTTTGCATTGCTTGATTCATCCCACACGCGGCTACTCGCTGCATGATCCCTCCCCGAGCACCTCCAGCGTCCATCGACCCCAAACAATTAGCCATCCTATGGCATCTGCCGTGATACCACCACGACAAAAACTCCTCCTGAGGAAGAGGATGAACCGCAGACCCGCCGCCATGGACAGCTTCGAGGACCCCCCGAGTCCGACCACCATGGATGAACTAAGAATGAGAAGAAACCCTCCCAAACTCATGTATGATATTGAGGAACCTAATACTACTAGAAACCTCGGGCCTCAGATTTATCATGCCACACCATGTTGACAGGTGGCGCTACGACAATCATAGCCGCAACGCATATCATGAGCGGAAGAAGCACATGACCTAATTTATTCCATTTAAAACACAAAGAAAATCACAAGATGGAAAAATGAACAAAGACACCAATCTCTCTCCCCAAGTCCGATCGGCATCGTCGACGGAGAGGAGAAGAGAAGAGCTGGCGAATTATGACACCGGGTCAAAACTCGAAACAAACGCTATAGAAGAGAGGAGGATAAAAATACAATGCCAGACTGGAGAATGTTAAGTTGGGTACTTTGCCAGGTTTAAACAACACACAACTGCCAGTGACATATTACTGGAATAGGGTGACTATGCAGTTCAATGATGGTGTTATTAGAGTAGGGTAATTGTGAAGAACAACATTGATTAGCAAAGAAATTTGAGCGCCCGTAGAAACGCACGGGCATTCAACTAGTATATATTTATAGCCGTCCTTTTTCAGCACGTTGACCGTCCGATCTGGCGTTGGCTCGATGTCCCTAGGGGCCGCTTCTCCGCAGAACAAATCGGTGTCTTGTTGTAAATTTGGACCCGTACAAAGCCCACATGGCGTGATGTCCTCTCCACCGTACGTCCTCCAACCAACCTACCATCCCACGCGCGAAAAGAATCAAGAAAACAAAACAAAAATAAACAGCCGTGGCCACTCATGGACGCATGAATCGTGAGTTTTCCATCGTGTGGGTTCCCCGCTTCCTCGAAGGTCGTTTTTCTCTCGCGGTCTACCCTAAATTGGTCGCCTCCCTCGGTCGCCCAGGATCCCCGCCGCCACTCCCACCTCACAGCTGGCTTTCCCTCGCGACCGCTCGAGCTCACTGATTCCTCTGTGCTGACTACCCCGACTTGCCGGCTTTTCCCGCAGGTGACCAGTCTGGGCGGCAGATCGATGGCCGCGGGGCCAGATCGACGGGCAAAGCATTTTTATCGGTCGGTACCTCGGGGTCTTTTCTCCACCGCACAGGTGCTGGAGGCGTGCACGTCGGTCATGGTTCCAGAGTCTGGCTACCAGGCCGAAGACGAGACGAAGCCTTTGCTTCTTGGATGTCCTCGCGCTTGCCGAGAGCGATTTGGGTTCTACCTCACCCCCTGCGAGAGAAGCAGCATGATCTCATATCGAGCGGAACAATTCAGTTGGTAAGTTCATCCATGTAGATCGTCTTGAGGCTACCACCCTCATGCCGGTCTTGAGGGGAGTCGTTCTCGGCCGACATGTGTGCGTCGGCAGTCCGGAAGACCTTGTGATGACTTGCTCCTCATGTTTCCTTGGCACCAAGAAGGCACAACTATCCATCAATAGATCGAAGGGTGCCAGCGCTCTCTCCCTTGATAAGAGCAAGTTACAGGAAAAATGCTTACGTGGAAAACAATGGTACTGGAAAAAAAAATCTCAGCTAACCAATTACACTATTTTTCTATGAATATTCTATAGCTCACGCAGCTGAATGTAAGATCACCAAACTAGGATTCCATCTGCTCTTCTCCCAATGAAGGCAAGTCCTATTCTGTCATGGTGTTGCGAGTTGACACATTTGCTCTTGTTTTGGTACGTCATAAAGGTTTTAAAAAATTACAAATTCTGAGAGATAATTATCGTGTTTTTTTTTACTTTCTACTATTAATTACTCCTCGCATAAACATGCTTGCATAATGTTCTAACTGACGGTACTTAATATGTCTTTATTCTTAGAGATACTCAACTAACGCGTACACTGGATTATAACTTTCATGGAGGTGTTTTGATCTTAATTAAGCGCGGATGAATTAGTAGTTAGTAATCTCTCATGGCAGTGGAAGATCATACTTCAACTGAGCATGATTGTTGTATGCCATAAAGGTGCTGAGTGCATAAAACTTTTTCGAGGGCGCTATAGTTCATGCATTTTACATCTTTCATCATTCACATTTGAAGCTCAAGAACCGTTGAAACGTAGTATACTAGACACACAGCGCGCTCCGCCGCGCCGACCGCCGTGCGTTGTCAGGTGGGTTCGAATCGATGATGGGTTGCGACGTAGGTTTGCTGTAGCGATCAGACGTTTGGGTCGTTTTGCTGGGTTGTTTAGTTTTTTATGAAGCTACTCCAACTGACGGCGCTAAGCCTACATGGGGGAAGGGACTGAAGCGCGTCAGCTGCACGTTCGTGTATGTAACATGTGTTCGGCTTACGTGACAGGTGGAGAAAGCGTGTGGGCTGGCGTGGCTATCGTTTTGTATCATTTTTTTGTATTTGTGTGTCGGTGGAGCTGGCAGAGGATGGCCGACTGCTCTATAAGAAAACAGTTTCGACGGGTTTGCCCGTGTGTTTCTGTGTGCGATCTGGTTCCTGTGGTGAGCAGATGGAGTCTCTACAAATCGGGCCGTTCACTTGAGAGGTCGGTGGGCAGAGTTTGGTGTCCCATGAAGGGGGGCGACTGTAAGGACCTTGGTGGTAATGTCTTCCTCTTCACCTTTCATCAATTGGCAGGGAAGAGATGGGCTATGAAGGGAGGGCCATGGATGTTTAATGGCGAAGCTCTGGTCATGGAGGAGTATGTCCCCACGAAGACACTGGAGGAATACGCCTTTGACTCATTTCCGATATGGGTAAGGATTGCCAAGCTACCTTTAGGAATGTTAAATGCAAAGGTTGGTGAGGATCTTGGCTGGGAGATTGGTGAATTCATTGAGGTGGAAAAAGGTGAGGATGATATGGCCATCGGAACAAACCTCTGTGTGAAAGTTAGACTGAACATCAAGACACCTCTCAAGCGGGGCCTTATGGTCAATGTTGGTGAGGATGGAAAGAGGAGGTGGTTCCCATTGCAGTATGAACATCTACACGACTTCTGTTTTACTTGTGGCAAGGTGGGTCACATTGATCGCGGGTGCGAGATTAAGCTCAAGAGGGGAGAAACGCAACAATATGGGCCTTGGCTGCGATACAAAACTCCGAAGTGGCGTGGCCCGGAGCCAAGTAGTCGCACATCCGGTCTTAAAATCACAGGAGCATACCGTCACCCACACAGTACCTCAGGGAGCAACAGCCTGTCGTGGCGCAAAGATGGAAGTGGGAACAATTCAAACAGGACAAAGAGCACAGAGGAGAAGGAGGTGACAAGTCCGATGAAGCTTCCTGCCCGTACATCGAGCCGGATGGTACCATCTAATGTTGGCAAGCAACTGGTGTTCGAACAGAATAAACCGATAGGGGAGTCCGAGGTTGCGGGCCCGGAGAAGGGACTTGAGAAGGAGAAGGGGCAATTGCAGATAGAGGGAACCATGCATGTCTTGAAACCCGTGTCGCCCATGCACGTCGATCAGCAGCCATCTCAACCCGGGGAAAAAGATGTAGCAAAGAGTACACTAAAAAGTATAAAAAACGTGAAGGTGGGAGGAAGGCAAGTGAGGGGAATGTGGAAGGATGCCATGTTAACATCGAGGAGAAAAATAAAAAGAGGCCAGGGTCGGAATGTGTTGAGGAGGGGATGTTACTGAGCAAGAAGATATGAACAAAATGTGCCTCAAAGGAGGGCATTTCGTCACTAAACCCAGACGCGGGGCTGCGAGGTCAGCCCTGCGCGGATCAATGAGAACTCGCAACTCCCGGGGATTGGGGAATAGGTCGGCAGTTGACAGTCTTCTGGAATTCCAGAAGAGGGAGGACCATGATGTTCTCTTCTTGTCTGAAACAATATTGGATGAGAGGAGAATGGAGAAGTTTAGATTCTTGTTAGGGATGCCTAATATGGTAATAAAGAATTGTGATGGGAAGAGTGGTGGATTGGCATTGTTGTGGAAGAGGTATGTAGATGTGTCTCTGAGGTGGAAGTGCCGAATGCACATTGATATCACAATCAAAGAGGAGGATGGATTCAAGTGGCGGTTAACGAGTACCTATGGCGAGCCGCGTACAGAACATAGGGAGAATACATGGAGGTTGTTGTGTACTCTGCATTTACAGGATACACTGCCGTGGGTCTGTATTGGTGACTTCAACGAAATCATGTACAACCATGAAAAACAAGGAGGGGTGCCCATACCACAAAGATACATGGATGCCTTCTGTGACATTATCACTACTAGGGAAAAGCTTACCCCAGGCGAACAGAAAAGGCCTACCACAGGCGCATTTCAGTTCGCCTGGGACCATATCGCCAGCGGTAATGGCTTATCCGAGGCGAATTGCAAAATGCGCCTGTGGTAAGTTGACATACCCCAGGCGAATAGGCCTTGTGCGCCTGGGGTAAGACTTTTACCTGTGGCGAACAAGCACTGTGCGCCTGGGGTACAGATGCGCCTGGGGTACTGTATTCTGTTCGCCTGGGGTATGGTTTTGCTGTATCAAAAAATAAAAGAAACCAAAATAACAGAATTACAGGAAAATGACAGAAATAAGTATCAAAATGACAGAATAACAGCAAAATGACACAATTAAGTTTCATAACAGAAATATTCTCGATCATCAACACATAGTCTCGATCATCACCACATAGTTCAACAAAATTACATAGTCTCGAAAAGAACCATACTACTAATGAATCCAGGAGTTAGTCAGATGGAAATGATTATTTGTTCTAATTTGAACAAACTCGTTATCTATCTAGCGCGGGCTGATGTAGTTGGTGACCATCATCATGTCCAAGTTGGGGATGTCACTATTCCTCATGGTGATCAGAATAGCTCGGCCAGCCTCCATACCAAATCTTGCGGAATGGAACTGCCTCCATGCTTGAGAGTTGAGGATGACGCGACCATCAGCATTATCCCTGGTGATCGGAACTGCGGTGACATTTCCTGATTCTCCACGGCGTACTCCAATGGTACCTTGCTCCATGCCAGCACTGTCCGCTACCGCCATAGGTATTTTCTAGAACACACAATTCCAAGAAAGAATAAAAGCACAATGTCACATACCGGCCACATTATAACATAAGCAACTATAGGAATAAGAAAGTGTTAAGAAACATACCATGACATGTCCATTGGAGATATTAGTGTTGGTGATGCGATCCACGAAAGGGAACCCGATGTAGCTATCTATCTGGGCTAGTTTCTGAAGGACACGGTCCTTCTCAAGCTCGCTAAGATTGGCTCTTTGAGCAACCACCACATGTTTCCATGGGTCCTCCTCGTCCATATCATCCTCAGTGTCCATATCATCCTCATTGTCCATATCATCCTCACTACCGCCATCCTCGCTCGCAATCCCGCCCATATACACAATTTTGATACGAGGTTGCGGTCCTGCCATAGAGAAGTGAATGTAATCACATCCGCTTAAATTATAGGTGGCGATGATAGCCTGCAATTGTTCCCCGTAGAAGTAGGTCTTCTTTCTTTCTTTCTTCACTCGAAGAATGTAAATGGTCCCGTGAACATCGAAATCCACGGTATTGCCTACTAACTCGTTGAACTCTTCCCGAATATTGCATGGTACAATCTAAAAAAGAAATATAAAAGAATATTTTGTTAAGAAACATACCAATCTAAGCTGGATAGTAAAACGAAAGAACACAAGTTGCAAGTTAACATAAAAAGAATCGTTTGTTAATTACCAAAGAATCAAGGTCACCGTCGTGGAGCTGAAGCATAAAAGAAGACCCGGTGAATCGTCCTTGGGCACATCGGGACCGACATACTTTGCAAGCCATGTTCTATTAAATTAAGAAAGTAGACATAGAGGTTAGAGGAGCTTAGCTATCACAAAACAAAGACAAATGGCAGCACCTACCTATCACAAAACAAATGCAAAAAGGCTATCTACTTTATTGGAATATCCAAAAACAAAGCAACACTTGTAGGTGGATTCCTGAAATGCAGAATCATGTGACGAAACCGATGCTTTGCCAGCATTGTGAAGCCACATGGGAAACAGTTGGTATGCATTGAAACAAGTTAAAATTCTGTCATACAGCCAAAATAGTAAAGCTACTGTAATCAGGCAATTTCTTATAGCACATTCTTCTCGCAACTTGCAAACACATATATGGGCATTCTACTCTTAATCACCGAAAACTGAATGCTTATCTTGGATATTTGAAGTATTATTGAACCGAGAAACTATACCGAGAAACTATACCAAATCATTCCTAAATCCATTTTAGATTCGTCTAATCTAGGAGCACCGCGGCCACCAGGAGCAGGCGCATATGCATCCTCTGGATCCACAACGACGATGGGAGGGAGTGGGCTGGGATGGAGGGGGGATGGGAGGGAGGGGGGCTGACCTGGATCCACAACGGCGACGACGACGACGGAGTGGGCGACTACGGAGTGGGCGATCTGCTGCTCGATGACGACGGCGGAGTGGGAGACGACGGCGGCGTGTGGGTGCGTGTGGGTGCGGGTGCGGGTGATCTGGTGACCACTTAGAATACAAAAGCATTGAGCTAAGCACATTGGAACCGGTTTGTGATACAAACCGGTTCTAAAGGATCTGTCCCCTGGGCCCCCCTCCCTGCAGCAAATGGCCGCAAGGCCTTTAGGACCGGTTTGTGATACAAACCGGTTCTAAAGGATCTGTCCCCTGGGCCCCCCTCCCTGCAGCAAATGGCCGCAAGGCCTTTAGGACCGGTTTGTAACACAAACCGGTCCTAAAGGCCTTGCGGCCATTTGCTGCAGGGAGGGGGGCCCAGGGGATTACAAACCGGTCCTAAAAGCCTTGCGGCCATTTGCTGCAGGGAGGGGGGCCCAGGGGACAGATCCTTTAGAACCGGTTGGTATCACAAACCGGTCCTAAAGGTTTTCTCATTTTTTGCAGCAACAGCGAGGGCTTACCCCAGGCACAGAGGTACGTTTTTCGCCTAGGGTATGTGTTATACCGGAGGCGAACAGGTACACTATTCGTCTGGGGTAAAGGAAGAGTGCCAGGGGGTGGTGATGGGTGGCCCTGCCACACTTTACCCCAGTCGCTTCCGTAATTGGTTCGCCTCTCCTGCGCTAAGTAGCCCAGGCGCATCGACTTTCGTGTTCGCCTGTGGTAGGATATGCTGCTATAAGCAAATCTCTAGTAGTGTATGAACTTTTGTAACCTCAATGACCTTGGTTTTGAAGGTGACATTTTCATGTGGAGGAATAATAACTTTCGCCTTGATGTTTATATCCGTGAAAGACTGGACAGAGCCGTGGCTAACCCTGCATGGAGAAATAGGTTCCCGGGGTACAAGATTGTACATGGTGATCCATGCCGATCGGATCACAGGCCAATACTCATGCATGTTAGAGGAGTCGAAAGGTGTCCTTGTGGCAACCATCAGGTGGAGAATAGGCGCTTCGAAGCATGCTGGCTGCTTAAGGAGGACTGTGATGCGGTAGTGGAGAACACATGGAATATAACGCAAGCGAGAGGAGAGTCATGTATTTCAGACTTGGTGAAATCAGTGTCTAGGGAACTAAGCTCATGGAATAAGGATGTCCTGGGTGATCTGCAGAAGAGAATCAAAAAACTAAAAGTGGAGCTGGAGAATTGCAGGAAAGGTGCTATCTCTCAAGCCTCGATTAATAAGGGGATGTCCTTATTCGCCTGGATCCCGAAGCCTCCGGTCCTCAGCGTCTCTCCAGTCCTTTCTCCTGGTAGTGGCTTCTCCCGAAAGATCCGCACCTGGAAGATGGCTTTCCAGAGCCCCCAGTGCGGATGAATGCCGAGGAAGCACTCGCAGAGCACGATCAAACACGAAATGTGTTGTATCACGTTAGGAGGAAGATCGTGCAGCTGTATGCCATAGACGTACAACAGCTCGACGAGGAATGGGTGCAGAGGGAAGGACAAACCTTGAGCGACATTCTCCGAGAAGGTGCCGCACTCGGTGGCGAGGGGATTTGGCATTGCCTCGTTCCTCGCCGACAACCGGACGTGCTTCGAGTCTTCGGACGGGAGCAGCCCCTCCGTCTGCATCTCGGCGGTGCTTTTCTTTGTGGTGTTGGACGAACGCCAATCGCCCGTCTTCTTCGCCACAACCGCCGTGGAAGCACTCGCCGCCTCCTTGCCGGACGTCGTGGCAACGTCGCGCTTCTTGCCTCCAGCCATTGGGACTTGCTCTCGTGCTCACAGAGGAGGAGGTGTGCGCCAGAGGAAGAAGAAGAAGATGGATTGAGGGCCGGGAAAGTTACCTTTTCCCTAAAGCTCGTTACTTATACTAAGGCTGGACCGCTGCGAGCCGTCGATCTGTTGATGTGGGGCGCATCCCCGTCGCCACGTGTGAAGCAGAAACGAGGGGGCAGGGGATGGTTGCCTTCGCACGACCTTTTATGTGAGATCATGCGTAATTATTGCTCGGCCGGCGGATAAACCGGGCATGACCGCTCGTTTCCGGTCAAAAAGATGACAAGATGGGTCCCACATGCTATCCCTCACTTCGTCACGTCCCGCCGGGAGTAGGCGAGTGCGCAGTAACGTCATTGCATACCTCATCAACACAAAAATTCTTTCGTATGGAAGACACCAACATGAAATTTCTTTCGTATGTATCTCAAGACACGAAACTTCTTTCATACAAACACTCGACACAAAATCTCTTTCGTATGGACTTCAAGACACGAAAATCCTTTCGTACAAATGTTCAACACAAAGTCTCTTTCGTATAGATCTCATAACACGAAATTACTTTCGTATGAGTCTCCCGAAACTTGCATAACAACCACAGTGGTACTCGCTACTATTCGGGGACAGAAGAAAGCACCCGATGCGCACTTGAACGGAAATCGCGAGTATGCGGCTCCCACAATATCGCATCACGACGTACTCACACGTCATTTTAACCCTGGATCGTTCGGCCGACTAGGCACATCCGGATGCCGTATTATTTCGAGTACGAAGGTAAGACCCAAGTGAACGGACAATGACGTCGCCTAGAGGGGATGGTGAATAGGCGATTAAAACTTTTCCGGTTAAGCCTTGCTAGATGCGGAAATAAACTAGATGTTTAAATTAACAAGTATACAACCTAAATATTCTAGGGTCAACTAGGTGCACCAACAACTTATGCTAAGCAAGACAAGTAACAAGGTGGTAGCAAGATATATAACTTCAAGCTCGAAGGCTATCACAAAGTAAATTGCATAAGTAAAAAGCTCGGGTATAGAAATAACCGAGGCACACGGAGACGATGATGTATTCCCGAGCTCCTCCCACAAAGGGGAGTACGTCTCGTTGGAGGGGTGTGAGCTCACCACAAAGGCCTACTCAACGCCACAAAGGCCTCACCCTATTCTCCGATGAACCCCGCCACAAAGGCCTAGTTCACCTTCCACTATTGGCAACCTTCAAACCCGAGGCACGCATCCACAACTTAATTGGAGGCTCTCGGTGTCACCACAATCTTGGGGCACACATCCACAACTCAATTGGAGGCTCACAAGAACACCACAAGTCGTCTAGGGTCCAAGACCCAAGAGTAACAAGCTCACAATCTTTCACTTCCACGAATCCTCGTGGAGAGACCAAACCGATGCAACCGATGCAAATGGCAAGAACACAAGTGCTCAAATCCTTCACTCTCAAATTCCAACAAAGCAACAAATTCTTATGGGGGAATAAGAGAGGAAGAACAATGGAGTAGAAACACCAAGAACTCCAAGATCAAGATCTACTAAGTTTCCCTCACTAAGAAGGAAGATGGATTGGTGGAAATGTAGATCTAGATCTCCTCTAACTTATTCCTCAAAGATATGCAAGAATCATAGGAGGGATTAGGAGAGGGGCAAGCTTTCCAAGGTCAACAATGGTGGGGGAGAGGGGATATTTCGTGCTTGGAGGCTTGACGACCAATGGGGAAGAAAGCCCCCTTAAATAGGTCCCCACAAAAACTAGCCGTTTTGTGCAGAGTGAGCCGGATATTCCGGTTCAAAACTGGATCGAAGTGAATAAACCGGTACAAATAATCCGGTCTGGTTCTGTGTGAAATATGGTCCGAAAATTGCCCAAACCGGAATATCCGGTCTGCACCGAATAATCCGGTTCACTTCTGTCAGTTTTGACTCCGGTCCTTAGCCGTTTTCGAGCAAAAACTCCACAACCGGAATATCCGGTTTGAGATGAATAATCCGGTTCCAAATAATCCGGCTCATCTCTGTCCCAAATATGGACCAAAACTACCCTAACCGGAATATCCGGTTGCCCGGAATAATCCGGTTAGAATAATCCGGTTGAGTTCTGAAACAGAGAGGCTGAAATAGAAACTTCATAACTTTTGTAAATGAACTCCGAACGAGGTAAATCCAATTGCATTGGAAATATTGATACCTCAAAGTATGGAGAAGTTACCACACATGGAAGGTGTGGGAACATTCTCAAAGACGAACGGAATATTTTCACCACCGAAAACGCAACAAGTTTTTCTTACGAAATCAGTTTTCGAGAAACCAAGGCTTGTCATGAAGATCACGACAAGCACTAAAACCCAAAGGAGATAAAATCCAAATAAGAACCAAGAAATATGATATGCAAAGTATGCAAAGGTTTGAGCTCTCCATAACGATATGATCAAGTTACTCACTTGAGAGCCCCACTTGATAGTACGACTATCTATCCTATAACCCGGTCTCCTAAAGTCACGAGACCGGTAAAATAGAAAACCTATCAAGATTATACCTTTGCCTTGAGCATTCCACTTGAGCTAGATGATGAAGATCTTGACTCTCTCAAGTTGGATCTTCTTTCTTGACCGTGTTTGCTAGCACAAGATGAAGACTTGCAAGTTGCTCCCCCATACACCATTATGGGAGGGACTAGCTCCCCCATACACCATTATGGGAGGGACTAGCTCCCCCATACACCATTATGGGAGAGACCCTTCGACAAATCTTCACAAGGCCACAATCTCCAAAAGGGTGGCAAGCTTCAAGCATAGGATATCTTCTAGATGCTTCACTTGAGCTTCCACGTCAATCTAGATGACGAACACCTCTTGACGACGACATAGACCATGGGCTATATGAAATCTTCCTTTTGGTTCATGCCCATGGAAAGATACCTAACCACACATAGAAATGCGACACACACATATCATGGGTTAGTTCACAAAGCTATATTGACAATTGCTTACCATACCATGAGATACACAATCCCACTTGGTACAACTTGTAGCTTTGTGTGTTGATCACTAGCTTGATCAACCTTGTATCTTTGCTACTCACTTCAAATGATGATGTCTTGAAGATGATAATGAAAGATCACCTAATCCTTTTCTTCAAGACACACTAACCATAAGCTCAACTCAAACCATGACCATTCTTCATATAAAACCTTGAATATAACAATGGCCATTAAGGAAGCTAATAGAGTTCAACACATGAACTCCATTATTTCCTATGGACAAGATCTACAAGGATAACTCAATGCAAACATTAGTCCATAAGGATTGTCATTAATTACCAAAACAACATATGGGGCACCATGCACTTTCACCAAGGATCTCCCCTGTGGGCCTGGAACCGCACTCGAGCTGCATCCTCCAGTTAACTTTCTCTGTCAACAAAAGCAAGAAAAATCCTAGCGGACGCGCCGGGTACCCTCTAAGGTTAAGTTCGGTTTGATAAGACCTTCACGGCCATGTCGCAACGATCACCTCGCCAAGTTCGAGTCGAAGGTCTCGAATTCGTGTAGGCCATAACTGTTTTTTTTCCTAGATGCAATTAATTGGCCCTGATCTTTCGGGAGAGCCAAGCAACTGAGCCGTAACCTTCTGCGAAAATAGCCAACACATGGCGCATTTACCACTCGATACTCGAATACTCAAGTACATCACATACAAGATACGCGCCCTTGAAGCCAGGCGATTGAATGACCGGTCGCAAAATCCAAGGAAGAGCTCTGAGTGCTTACCCGACTATTTTAAGTCAAATAAACACTCGAGGGCTACTGACGTGGGGATGAATCCTAGACCTGTCAGGTGATCCTACTCGGTACAAGGCCCAAGACCAAGGCCCAAAGCAAGTGTGGTGACCCAGCACGCCACTTCATGTTTAGTGCGCAAGTCGATGACATAATACTCACAGAAGGACTTATCCGTGGATATTACATCCGTCAGAGTAGTACATCAGAAACATAGCAAGACCACGCAAAACTATAGGATACAAACTTCATTACAAAATCTTGAGAATCTCCTTGAAGAATCAAAGAAGATCTCATACAAATGAACATCAGAAGAAGCAATTCGAAGATCCAAGCTGGAGAAGAACTCTAGCTCAGAACTAAATCCACTATGGCTGATGTCAGCCCTAATCTATGGCTTGAAACAACTAAGTCCAAGAATGGGCTCCACCTACACCTTGATAGCATCTCCTCCACCAGTGTTGTTGATGATGATGCTTTACCGGCTAAGTAAGAGATGACTCCTCCTAGCTTCATGAGGTAGTGATGACTTCACGATGACGACTTCCAGAAGGCTTCAACTCTAAGCAGGGGTCAAACGGGAACGAATGAGTAACGAGCGTTACTCAGCAAGTTCATGCTATATAATGGGTAGTTTGATGCACTATCTACAGCTTTAGACTCGAAAGAGTCATAAGCTAATGCAAGATTTAGTAAATCTTTCTTCAAGAGGTTGCTTTTAATTCCGATAACTATGCCCGCCAGACCATCACAGGACTAGAACTTCATGGAGTTGCCTTTACTGTAGTGTTCGCAGTTCCTTCCCGGAATAGGGGGTAACATGCCACATCCTTTTACAGTCTGCAGAGGTGTGTTACTTTACCCATGGGCGACCAAGACCATGTTGCATGACCAGGTGTACATTCCTGTCCACTCCCACTCAGGTGTGGGGCCCGGTTGTTGGTCCAAGCCAAACTGTGCTTCTCCGCACAACGCATGCCCACCCATTTCTGCCAGCAGGTTGAACCCCTGGTTCCACCCCTCATGATGGATATCTAGGCGCCCCTGGCAGACCATCATAGACCCCAGAGTCCGTGGGAATTAAGCGATCCCACCCATGTGCATGTAGTCTCGCAAGACCTACAACGTACGTCTCTGGCAGCCCGTTGACATGCGAACGAGAGAAGATCACAACTGACTTACTCCCCCCATAGAAGACCCATGGTCAACGCAGTATTTACGGCGCACCGAGTTCTGACGGCATTTGTGATTAATTCCTAGGTAATAACCTTCCTTTGACCTAATCATCTTACCATGGTCCCATCCACCCACCAAACAGAACACTACCACTCGGGTAGTCATTCGATTAGTCATATTATTATAAAAATAGGATCATGCATTCTTTTGAGAGTAGGTGATATAGTCCGTTATGAGATACTGCAAAAGGATATGAGCAAGTGATGAACTTTCCTGAGATTGAAATAACAATAATAATCCATGTCTTCGGGGTTCGAGGGTCGCGTAGAGAAATCCCGATATCTGAAAGATAGTCAAGTAGTCCCAGTAAGGACTACAGAAAACACTGGCAAGATGATACATGCATAGTAATGAGATGGATTGTGAAATACCTTGGAAAATACCCCCAGTTTACAAGTGTAATCCACATTTGATATGATAAGTTAATCACACAGTTTTTAGGTGAGTTATTTTATTAGTTGTGGTGATGTTTTTATTAGTTCTTTTAGACTTACATGTGTTTCACTTTTACTTAACAAACAATTGTTATCATGTTTGGGTTATAAATGGTTATCACATGATTAAACGAAAAACCAATATCATGGAAAACAACTATTAAAAAGATAATAAACATGTTTGATTTTATGTTCAAAAGTGTAGAGCTAATGATAAGGAGTTTAATTGAAAAATGATGATTTAATACAACTAACTCTATCATCACATAGCTTGATAATGACTGGTGATGATAGGTTTAGTAAGTATGAAAATATGAGGGTTTTATTAATAAGGAAAATGATATTGTGGTAGTTATTTCTAGTTATAATGGAATATTGTAGAATTCCATTATACCTTTAGAATCAAGTTTTATAAGTTAAACAAAATATTTTGTGTTTTAATTATTTTAGTTGAAAATGTTTTTCTCTTTAATTTGGTATATCATTTTATGCTTTCTGAAAATATTTGAATAAGTTATTAATTTATTAATTTTAAATGAATTAAATGATTAGGCAAAATATTGCACGCATGAAAACTTGGTCAAATGACCTTGAAAACATCATAGGTGGATTGCATTTATCATTTGGAGCATTTTGGTATATAACTTGTATTTTTCTGAACTTTTGAATTATTTATTATTTTTCTCAAATTTTAAATGAATTAATTTAAATTCAAAATATTTAATTTTAAAACTTTATCACATATTTTTAAAAAGTTCATAAACATATAGATCATATTTTTCTGATTAATATGGTATATTACTTTTATTTTTCTGATTTATAGAACTTAAGTTATTGATTTAATAAGATTAGGGTTTATTCTGTTTTAAATTGACAGGTGGGACCCACCTGTCAGGTTGGATTTAATTAAAAAGAAAAACAAATTACGACGTCATGCTGACGTCGAGCTTAGGTCATCACCGGAGGGATTGCTACTTTGAGACTCAAATCGGATAATCTAGTTGAAATTAATCGAATTGAGATACATGGCATGATCGAGGAGATCAAGGGAAAGCTAAGGTTTGAAGCAGTGTGACCAAATGGTCATTGGGGACTCACCGGCGTCCACCGGCGCGACGAACGGCGATGGTGTACGGTGACGGAGGGAAAATTGCCGTCCCAATTACGAATGGAAAGCACCCTGAGCTGCAGAGGCTCACCCTGAGCGCGATGATGAGGTCGAGGAAGCAAGGGTTCACCGGAATCGACCGGAATAGACCGCGGCATCCGACGGCCGGTGACGGAGAAGAGGACCCGATTCGGCCTCCTCCGGTCTTCCCAGCAAACGAGACTCGCTGGAGAGGAAGAGTACAACAAGGCGGAGCTCGTGCTGGTCTCGGTTTCTCCGGGGACGAGGAATCAACGGCAATGGTCGGCGGCCATGGGAATAGGGTTTCGGGTTCATGTACAGAGAGAGAGATTGAGTGCACGGGATGGAGAGAGAAGTGAAGAGGAACACGGCGACCTTCTCCTTCTTATCCTCGATGAGGGGCGGCCAAGCAAGACGTGGCGTGGCGGCTGCCACGGCGACGATCTCCTCTGCCTTCTGGCAGAGGAAGAAGAAGAGGAAAAAGAAATGTCAAAGTTCAATACCCCCTGAAGTTTCTGAAATTTAAAGCTTGGTCCTTCTTTCTTTAAAACGGAGAAGAAAACACTGTTTTCAGGGCTTATTTGTAAAAAAAAAATTATTAAAAATCATATTTGGATTCCTTATCAAATTTTACATCTCACCATGTTTTGTTTTGGTGAATTTGAAGAATATTTGTATTTTTTATTTAGGGTGCTAGTTTAAGTGGTTTTGTTGTTTTCTCTTCATTTTATTTATTAAATGGCTTCAAAAATTATCCTAGACAATATTGTAAGGAACACACAACAAACATGTGGTTTAATAAGGTGGCATAACATAATTGAACAATTTTAGATACAGTTTCTTACAGAAAGTAATTTGGTAAAACTACTTGGTAATGTTCTATGCTCTGTTATGAAAATGATTTAATAGAGAATTTTATTCCGTGTCAAACCAAATGGTGTTGGTTAATGAATGAATTTGTTTTCTCTTTACGAGGATTTGTTATTTTCATAGTGGTAAATCTTATCCATTTTTGGTTGACATCTTACTTAGATGTGTGTAAGAAAGGGTTGTTGTTTTTTTAAGTACTTGATTAAATGAAAAATTTGAGTGGCTTTGAAATCTTATTTGTTTGTTTTCCACCAGGTTCCAAGTATAAATATTATCCCATGCTTGTTTCAGAAACAAGTGATCATCTGTATGGCTATGTGTATATGAATTTTTGTTATCATCTCTTAGTCTTATCTAGGAAAAGGATTTGGAAAACAAGGTATTAAGCTTGTTTTCATCTACCTCCACATATCAAGACATGTGGATGCAATGGCTTGTTGTTATTTTATACTTGATAATTGTTTCCATTTAATATATTATTATGAGTTCCTCATTTCTGATGGGCTTGACAAGGCATAGAAGTTATAGATCTTCTAATATTACCTAATGCTTCACTGAATAATTTCTTATACTCCCTTACCGAGGCAGTGTTGCTCCTTGTTGACTTATGTTTCTTGATGTTCTTGTCACTGGTTGCCACTAGTCTTATGTTATCACCCTTGTCCATTGCAGGTAGGTTCCTCTCTTGGTTTCCAACCTCAACTGTCTCACCACTGTGGTGAAAACATCCAATTATTCCAAGCAAGGATTTTACTTAGATGATTGTAAAAATTGTGAGTTTATTTTATGACATCAAGTTGCCATGTGCATATAAGAAGAATTTGTTAACAAGTGGGCCAGACTTGCCTCCAAATTACTAATCATATACAATAGGCTGAGATGTAATAGATTATCAAACCTTATGC
This sequence comes from Alopecurus myosuroides, assembly GCA_028641055.1. Taxonomy (NCBI): domain Eukaryota; kingdom Viridiplantae; phylum Streptophyta; class Magnoliopsida; order Poales; family Poaceae; genus Alopecurus; species Alopecurus myosuroides. Next base: position 184,691,630 of record CM054058.1, read on the forward strand.
TTGTCTGAGTATGACACTCAATTGTTTGAGTATACAAAAGTGGTATGTTAACAAGGTAATTAGTCTTGATACAAAACTACTTCTATATAACACTAACATTGGAATATCACACTATTTCAAGAGAGTTAATAAGATCAATCAAGATATAACAGTTTCCAAGTACTGTTGTAGAATATTAGAGTAGCACTTCTAGCACACTCTTAATAATCTTCTTGAAGATCTTCCTGTGGTAATTCCTCATTTCTGGTGAGTTGCTTCTCTTGCAGAATGATTTAGAGAAGATTGGAAAACAAGATAATCTGGACAAAGTAGAAAGATCTTGATTAAGACTTAGTTAATCTTTTATTCTTCTTCAATATACTTGTTATTTAGTTTCCCATAAGATATGTTCTTATGACATACATAATTGGGTTTTCTTAGTTTCCAATTTACTTCCTCTCATAGAGGTTATAACTTGTCGTTATTCCTTAGTTGTATCCGTAGATACTTTAATTGTTGAATGATGATTTGGATATAAATGTGGAGTGTTTGTGGAATGATGAATTAATAGTAAGTTGATCAAATGGTTCATTGAGGTGTTGATATCTCATATGCTCACTTGTATAAGATGATTGAGACAATGAGCATATGAAGATTATTGGAGTTTAATGATCTATGTCATAGTTGTTAGTTGTTTTCTCAGGTGTCTTGATTTTACTTTATATCCTTCCTTGGTAATCTTTGTCATGCCTAATGTAGTCATAGAAATTTGGAAAGGTCATATGTAATGATCAAGGTTTAACAATAGTTTAAGAAGATTTATATCTTCACTTAGGTACTTCTTTTATGTTTGAGGAGATATGTACACATTCGATAAATATGTTAATACAATTATCATGTCATTTCCCACTTGTGGGTTTTGAGTTAACACTCATGGTTATCATTTATGTTCTATTGAACCTTTGTTATTTACTTGTGAAGGTGCACTTAGTAGTTATTAGATAATTTAGAAAGATGGTGTGTGAATGGTTTATAACTTAAAAAGTTTTTGTTTGAGAGGACATAACACCTCTGTTGATGAGATGGTTCAAATGTTTATTACTCATTGGGGAAGTATGATTATTAATTGTGTGATTTGGGTACTCACCCCTCTTTGGGTTGTAGATACCTAATGAATTAACCCAAGTCACTTAAAGACTTGTGGTTAAGGTTGTTGAGAGTTTGTGTTGGTCATAACCAATTATAGTTTGAGTAATCAGATGATTTAGTTACTTAAAATACTTGTTATAAAGATCACTCCAAATGTACTCTTGACTAGATGAACTAGACCTATTTCATCATGTCAAGTGAAACATTGGTCAGTTTGATTCGTTTAAACTTTCGCGCCAAAATTTCCCGTATTTTTAGATGCATGCTTTGCAAATGCACATATTATATTTAGATCCTTATAAACTCCCAAACACCGGGATGTTACAGCAAGGCGCTACCTCACAATTCTAGAAGGCCCAGTGGAGGCCCACCCGCAAGACTTGCTGGTCAAGAAGGAAAACTCTTACCGACCTAGAGCTAGGGTTTGTAACCCCCCGGTGTGGTTCGAGACCCAGCTATCTATTTAAACGCTGGGAGAACCACGGGGCAGGGAATCCAATCTACTTTTGACCACCATAGCAATAACGTCGAGATCAATCTCTCGGCTTGCGCACCCACCTTTGTAATCGATCTGCTCATAATACAGATCTCAAGAGCAGGAGTAAGGGTTTTACCTCTACGAGGGCCCAAAACCTGGGTAAAATCGTGCCCCATGTTAGACGACGATTGTCACCAACGCCTATTCGTTCTCTTAATCGAAAACCTACCGGATCATCCGAGGGACTTGTCAAGATGACTAATCAACACAAGGGGTGGGAGTGCTCTTCTTTGAATACCGTCACAGTCCAAAACCCATTCCTCCTACCAACAAGCATGTGAGCTTTACATTCATACCTGGCGTATATGTTGTGTTGTCTTGTATTCATCTTATCCATCTGCATGCCAGCATGCTTCGCACGAGGTTTTTGCCCATCGTGGAAGGTCATATCAATTGTTGGATCATGATATGATGCAGCAACTTCAGATGTGCTTTTTTGTTTTTGCTTATCTGCGCCTGGCTTCCCACTGTGCACACAATCAAATAATAGACTTGGTATTGTCATGGGGGGGTGCATTTCTTGCGGTGTTGTATTTCATGTTGCCTATGTGAGTTCCGAACCCCATCTTACAGGCGTAATCATTGTTCACCTTCTTTACTTCTTCAATATGTTCAAAAGTCATGCCAACAACTAGAACCACAAGCTGGAATGAAATTTCCTCGCCCGCTTCTTCTTTAGCATTCGTAGCAGTACCACTTTTCTCGCTATGGGGTCCAGGGAAAATGTGTTAGCAACATTTTCTTCTTGCTCATGAGCATCATATCCCTGTTCATACATGGGTTGGTTTAGATCAAGACCACCTAGCACTCCATCCGCAACAAAATCCCGCGCATTTGAAAAATACACATTATAGCATGTAAAAAATGTTGTGAAAAAATCTAAATCAAACTTCTGCTAGAATTCTAATTCTGAACTCAATAATCATGCTCTTTTATACATTTTCTTATGCTGCAATTGTGTGTCACTTTTGTTTACCTGACAATATATGAGCAACAGTATGCTCTTTTTAACAATTTTTGTTGTCAATTGAGTTCTACTTTTTTTCTTGATAATTACCTTCATACAGATTGCTACAATGGTGAATTTTGTTCCAAGATAGCAATTTCCATGAAGCAATTCACGCAACAATTCCTTCTACAAAGGGGTTTAGTGGCTATGTTCATCGATGCAAACTCATAAAGCAATTTTCAATAAGGTATAGTGGCCAACAATTTATCTTTTTTTTGCTGTATTTAGTACATAGAGAGTGAGGTACAATGCTGAATTTCTTTTCAGGGCAGCAAAATCATGAACAACTATATTGTACAAAACTCATGAAGCAATTTTTTGGAGCAATTCCATGTAGCAGCCTTTTCCATTTCCCCCTCCAATTTTCTGTAGCAATTATATGGAGTAAGTCATGAAGCACTTCTAATGGAGAAAAATCTTTAAGAAATTACATGGAGCATTTGTTATGAACTAGTAACTCAAATTATGAACGAGTAACACAAATTTTCTTGCATTAACCAGTAACTTACAATATTCACACATTTTGTTTTCAGTGCATCACGGTAATGTAGCAACTTTTTCCACCATGCTAGCAATGTGTATGGGGTCAACATGTTTTTATTATTTTTCTTCATGAGTTTATGTTTGTTGAAATAGAAGGTGTAGGGAGTTCATAGAAACAAATCATCGTGCACACCAAAGATTTACAACTGAAAACAGTAGTAGAAACAAATTCAGGGGGGAGAGGAACTAACCATGGATGGAGGTCTCGAGGTTTCTGGGTCACGAGTGTAAAACACCTGTGGGTTGTTCAGTTGATGGAGAAAACCTTGTAGTAACCCAACACCGGCGCCGCCCCTCGCTGTTCCGGCGAGTCTCCTCCGTGGCGCTGGATTAGAGCCTAAGCTCGAGGCAACTAGAGGAGGTGTCCAGAGGTCGTGGGGATGACCTTGCGGAGGGTACAAGATGCTCCCACGGAGGTGTGCCATCGTCAGAGGAGCACCGGAGGCGGCCTCCACCTCCAATTTGCCCCCCCTCCGCGCGAGCCCTGCCCGCAATTCCCTCAGATCTGCCCGCGTCTTGTTTTTGCTCCACGGGTAACCGTTTTTTTGCCGCAAATCGAGCTGTCGGGACGGACGCCCGCGCTTGGATTTTGATCTGACGGTGAATATGCCTCACATCGGACGGCTCGGCGTGCAGGGGAACGATCGAACATTTCCCTCACGGGACGCTCAACGCGTGCCATTCAAATATCAACTATTTGTAGAACAGAAAACTGAAAAAAGGTAAAGTTAGTTTTAAAAGTATATGCTTTAAAGGACTGGCCTTAAAGGTTGGATGTTTGGGCCTTCCCGGTCATATATAGTGTGTTTTTTCACCTCAGATGAACGCTAGCCCCAACATTACAATTTACATGGTAGAGAATATGGTTCAAAAATATTACAGGTAGTATAAGTTAGGTGTTTCTGATTCCCCAGCGACGTGGCGCGGTCGAGGTCGGTCTACGGCTAGGGTGTGGTGACCCAGCACACCACTTCATGTGTAGTGCGCAAGTCAGTGACATAATACTCACAGAAGGACTTATCCGTGAATATTACATCTCTCAGAGTGGTACAACAGAAACACAGCGGGTCCAAGCAAAGCTATAGCATACAAACTTCATTACCAAATCTTGAGAATCTCTTTGATGAATCAAGAAGATCTCCTGCAAATAAAACATCAGAAGAAGCAATGCGAAGATCCAAGCTCGAGAAGAACTCTAGCTCAGAACTAAATCCATTATGGCTGATGTCAGCCCTAATCTATGGCTTGTAACAGCTACGTCCAAGATTGGTCTTCACCTACACTTTGATATCTTCTCCTCCACCGGCGTTATTGATGACCATACTTTCCTGTCTGAGTAAGAGATGACTCCACCTAGCTTCATGAGGTAGTGATGGCTTCACGATGACGACTTCCATAAGTCTTCAACTCTAAGCAGGGGGTCAAATGGGAACGAATGAGTAACGAGCGTTACTCAGCAAGTTCATGATATATAGTGGGTAGTTTGATGCACTAACTACAGCCTTAGACTCGAAAGAGTCATAAGGTAATGCAAGGTTTTGTAAATCTTTCTTCAAGAGATTGCTTTTAATTCTGAAAACTATGCCCGCCAGATCTTCACAGGACTAGAACTTCGTGGAGTTTCCTTTCCTGCGGCGTTCGCAGCTCCTTCCCGGAACAGGGGGTAACATGCCACATCCTTTTACACTCTACAGAGGCACGTTACTTTACCCATGGGCGACCAAGACCATGTTGCACAACCAGGCGTACGTTCCTGTCCACTCCCACTTAGGTGTGGGGCCCGATTGTTGGTCCAAGCCAAACCATGCTTATCCGCACAACGCATGCCCACCCATTTCTGCCAGAAGGTTGAACGCCCGATTCCACCCCTCACGATGGAGATCTACGCGCCCCTGGCAGACACTCATAGACCCCAGAGTCCGTGGGAATTAAGGGATCCCACCCATGTGCATGTAGTCTCGCAAGACCTACACTGCCTACAACGTATGTCTCTGGCAGTACGTTGACATGCGAACGAGAGAAGATCACAACTGACTTACTCCCCACATAGAAGACCCATGGTTAACGCGAATTTACGATGCAAGAATCCTGACGGCAGTTGTGATTAATCATAGGTAGTACTTTCCCATGCAGATGGAACCTTCCTTTGACCTATTCGTCTTACCATGGTTCCATCCGCCCACCAAACAGTACACTACCACTCGGGTAGTCATTCAATTAGTCATATTATTATAAAAAATAGGATCATGCATTCTTTTGAGCATAGGTGGTAATACGATAGGGTTTTTGCAAATAGTTCATTATGAAATACTGCAAAGGATATGAACAAGTGATGAACTTGCCTGAGATAGAAACAATGACAATAATAATCCATGTCTTCGGGTTCAAGGGTCGCGTAGAAAATCCCGACATCTGAAAGATAGCAAAGTAGTCCCAGTAAGGACTACAGAAAACACTGGCAAGATGATACATGCATAGTAATGAGATGCATCGCAAAATACCCTGAAAAATACCCCAGCTTACAAGTGTAAGCCACTTTTGATACGATATCTTAATCACACGGGTTTTAGGTGAAATGTTTCATTACTTGCGGTGATGTGGTTATCACTTCTTTTAGACTTACATGTGTTTCACTTTTACTTAACAAACAATTGTTTTCATGTTTAGGTAGAAGTGTTGATTACTTGGTGAGTGAAAGAACATAGTTCCTAAATCCTATTTTGAGTGTTTGATCACAGCATATGGAAGGACTAACGTGTTCCCTAAGTGTACTCAGAAAATATCATGGATATAGTGCAACCATTTCTCCCCGTGGACCTCATACAATGAAAAGCAAAAATGGAGAAAAGATTAAGGAAAGAATAGAGAAAAGAGAAGAAGAAAAGGAGAGAAAAGAAGGGGTGCCGGCCTCCCCGGCCGGCCTGGCCGGTCCCTAAGCCGGGCCTAGGTTGTGCGCGCGCCGGCCTCGCCCCCGCTCCAGGCCGGCCCCAGGCCGGCCCCGTGCTGCTCCCCACGCCGGCCCCAGGCCGGCCCAAGCCGGGCCACCTCCATCCGGCCTGCCCCTGCGCCCACGCTGGCCCCAGGCCGGGGTGGGTTTGGCTCCACTCCTGGCTGCTCCTGGCCGGCCTGGCGGCCCCTAGGCCGGGGTGGGGCGCTGCCAAGTGGGAAAACCCCCTCCCAACGACCGTATTTTGTCCCGGTATAAAAGGGGTCTTTCCCCTACCTTTCGGAGTTGTCAATCCCACTCTCTCTCTCTCTCTCTCTCACCACCATTGATTGACCAAGCTCAAGCTCAAGAACAAGCACTCCTCAAATACCCAACCAAAGCTCGTGATATTATGGGATTTGAAGGAGACACCCCCGATCTACAACTCCACCAAGTCGATTAGAAATCCACCCACTCATCCCTTAGGGATCTTGTCATTCTTAGTTCATTGGAGCTAGGAATCTTGTTGCTCTTAGCTCATCGGAGCTCAGAGTCTTGTTGATATCCCCGGTGCTCTTGTGCTCGTGGATATTGCTTCTCGGAGTCTTGGTGGCTCTCGGGATTTGGTGAGGACCCTCCAATCTTGTGGAGTGTGCCTCATCCTTGTAAAGGTTCTAGTTGTCAACCTCAACGACAACATAGTGATTCGAGCCTATCCACATTGGTGGAAGGACTCGAAGGAGATACGGTGTGGCATTTGAGGCCTACTCGGTGTTCCACTTTGGTGGCACCGCACCGCTCCAACGAAGATTAGCTTCCATTGAGAAGTGAAATTCGGGATAAATCTCCGCGTCATTATGTTCGGTTATTCCTCAACTTACCTTTACTAGTTACTACTAGCTTAGTCATATACTCACCTTGTTCTAGTTGTACTTGCTCAACATTTAGGATTGTTCACCTAGTTGCATAATCTAGATAATCTATATTTGAGCATTACCTTGTTAACTTGAAAAAGAAATTAAAATTTGTAGTTAACCTATTCACCCCCCCCCCCTCTAGTTAACCTCTCTATCCTTCAATTGGTATCAGAGCCTCGTCTCTTTATATAGGGCTTTACCGCCTAAAGAGGAGGTAAGGATGGCCGATGATCCCGTCACCATGGATGGGATTCAAAAGCTAATCCAAGCTATGATTGATAGTTCTGAGAAAAAGATGGAGGGACTAATAAAAGAATTGACGTCCCCATCTAGTCAATCTAAAGAAAAGGTTATCTTAGATGAAGATGGAAACCCCATTCCAACTAAGGAAGGAAGCACAACAACTTCACCTTTAAATGCTAGTGGTGGAAATTCTTTTGGCTTTGCTTATAACAATGCTCCTAATGTTCAACATCCACATGTTAATCATCTTGGTCCACCTCCTTTGGTGGATCGGCATCGTTTTACTAATTGGAAAGCTTCCATGAAGTCTTACATGTGCATCTCTTCAATGCAAATATGGATAATTGTTGAAAAAGGGTACGAGCCAAAGGATCCCGCAAATCTAAGCTCAAGTGACATCATAGATGAGCAACTCAACGCTCATGCTTTTCACATATTGGAGAGGGCAATGGAAAAGGAAGGAGTTGAGCACATCCGGTCCTTCACAAGTGCAAAGAAAGCTTATGATGGCCTTGTTGATATGTTTGATGGCAACGTCAACCTCCAAAGGTCCAAGAAGTCAATCATTCAAAGAAAAGTTGAACACTTTCACTTGAGTGATGGAGAGAACATAGAAGACATGTTTAGAAGACTAAAGGCTCTTGTAAATGATATGAGAGATTGTGGATTCACGGACTGTACGGAGAATTGGGTCAAGGAGAAATTTCTACTCACCTTGATGCCATACAATGAAAACATGGTGATGAATATACAAGCAAGGGCCGACTACTTGGACCTATACCCCAATGATGTTTTGGGTCTCTTTATCACTCTAAAGGCCATGAAGAAAAGTTCCGATGATGTCATGGCCCGTGTAAACGGAATGAAGAAAGCCTCTCTTGCCTTGAAGGCCAAGGTCATTCCCCATGAAGATAATGACTCAAGTGATGATGGTGGATCCACTCATGAGGTCTCCGAGAAAGAGATGAATACATCACATGAAGAATGCTTGGCTCTTGCTCAACACAAGTGGTGGAAGAAAGGAGACTTTAGATCTAATGCCACCAAGAATAAAGGGAAGGAAGTTTTAAGCATGAAGAAAGCAAGAACTTGCTTCAATTGTGGAGATTTCGATCACTTCGTTGCCGAGTGTCCCTTCAAGAGTAGAATTGAGAATGGAGGAAGACTCATAATGAAATCCACCTTCATTCCCAAGTCCAAAAACTTCATCAAGAGAGGCCCTCCTAGGGCATTGATTGCAAAAGAAGTTGAGTACACATCCGGTGGTGAAGAGAGCGACGGTGAAGGCGAACAAGTAGGTATGGCGGCCATGGCTAGGGGCGTCGTACCTCCTAACTTAAGCTCTCTCTTCTCCAACCCAAATGACAACAAGGGTCCTTCGAGTCACAAGTGCTTCATGGCCAAGGGTATATCCCCAAAGGTGACTCCTACTCTCAAACTTGCAAACTCCTCTACTCCTTCACTATTAAATTGTGTTGAGGAAGACCCCTTGGTAAACTTTGTAGAAAACCTAGAAGGAGAAACTAAATCTATCTTTGTCTCTCTCATGGATCAATTAAGTGAGGCACATGGCCTCATTGATGAACATGAGGAGAGAATAATGTTACTTGAAAAGTTTGCTCGTGATGATTCTAGTAAGATTGAGGAGCTTGAGAAAGCTCTAGATGAATCACATTGCTTTAGAGAAAGCATAGAGGAAACCTTTGCAATTGACATAGCTAAAGTAAAACTTGATTGTGAACATGCTTTTGCTAAGGTAACAGAATTCATGGCGTTAAATGATGCAACTAACCAAGGTTATAATGAACTCATTAAGGATTTTGATAAGCTTAAAATTGATCATCGAACAATCTCAAATGAGCTCAAAACCTTAAAAGGAGTAAAAGTTGTGAATGAAAACTCTTGTGTTACTAACCATTTGTGTGTCAAGGCAATTCTAATTGAGGAGAACAATAGGTTGAAGGCACAACTCAACAAAGGTCTTGCCACATGCATCCAAGGGCAAAATAACCTTAATGATCTTTTGAGTAATCATAAGAGAGTTATTGGCAAAGAAGGCCTTGGTTTTGGTTCCACATCCAAGGTGGCTTACAAGAAGAAGTCAACTACCTCCACTAACTCTATTGTTTTTGTGAAGGAGGGGGAGTTGGCTAATGATGAAGATGAGTTTGATATTATTGCTAAAAGTATTGTTCCTATGAACACTACTCCTCACAACAACTTTGCGGGAAAGTATAACCCATCTTATGTGCTTCTTAAATCTAAAAATGGCCATGTTTATGCAAAGTATGTAGGAACTTCATATGGTGATGATTATAAGTATGCTATTTGGGTTCCTAAGACCCTTGTTACTAACAAAAAAGGACCCATCCAAAAATGGGTACCTAAGACAAGAAGTTGATTCATTGTAGGGGTGTATCTCCGGTGGGACATCATGGATGATTGATAGTGGTTGTTCCGCACACATGACCGGAAGCAATGAAGTATTAGAAGATTTGAAACTCCAACTTCTCAAATTTGCTCATGTAACTATTGGTGATCTCTCACAACTTAAGGTATTGGGACATGGCAAGGTGGTCATTTCTCCGGATTCATCCATTGAGAAAGTCCTCCTTGTTGAGTCCCTTGGCTACAATCTTCTTTCTGTCTTGCAACTTTGTGAATGTAATTTTACATGTGTATTTGGGCGTCATCATGTGATTGTCCTTCACACTATTTCTCTTAAGGTAGCCTTTGTTGGATTTGTGGAAAACGGTATGTACATAGTGGATTCCTCGAAAGAAACTACACATATCGCCACATGTCTAATGGATAAATCCGACGTGGGGTGGCTTTGGCATCGCCTCTTAGGCCACGTCGGTATGAGAAATCTACAAACTCTTGTGAAGGGTGAGCATGTGGTAGGACTAACAAGTGTGATTTTTTTCAAAGATCGTCCATGTAGCTCTTGTATTGCCGGAAAGATGCATGAGAAGAATCACCCCAAGAAATCAATCATCTCCACAACAAGGCCCTTTGAACTTATTCATTTGGATCTATTTGGGCCTCCAACATATGATAGTCTTGGGGGCAAGAAATATTGTTTGGTAATTGTTGATGATTATACAAGATACACTTGGGTTTTCTACATCAAGAAGAAGAGTGAGACTCAAGAAAGATTCATAACTTGGGCCACCGAAGTGCAACGCCAATATGACACCAAGATCTTGTCTATAAGGAGTGACAATGGTTCCGAGTTCAAGAACTATACCATGGATGAATTCTTGAGTGAAGAGGGGATAAGGCATCAATATTCCGCTGCATACACCCCTCAACAAAATGGTGTAGCGGAGAGGAAGGATCGCACACTTATTGATATGGCAATAACTATGATGGCCGAGTTCAAATCCCCATATAACTTTTGGGCCGAAGCCATCAACACCGGTTGTCATTTATCTAACCGACTCTTCCTTCGTCCGATGATTGGCATGACTCCATATGAGCTCCTAACCGGCAACAAACCCAACCTCAAATATCTTCGAGTTTTTGGGTGCAAATGCCAAGTCTACACAAAGGGAACTAGATTGTCTACGTTTGATTCTAGAACTTTTGAAGGCATTTTTTTTGGTTACGCCACGAACTCCCACACTTATAGAGTCTACAACATATCCACCGGGTGTGTTGAAGAATCTATGAATGTGGAATTTCATTAGGATAATGGATCCCAAGTGGAGAAAATTGATTGTGATGATGTAGGTGATGAACCGTCTGTCGTGGGATAATCACGGCAGACGTTACCGGGGGTAACTTATCTTGGGGCAAGATGACACAGGTGTTTGGGAGAGGGTATATGAGGAAAACATGATGATATGCAATCTGGAAGCCGGCAAGCAAGTCGCCGAGTCTCCGATCTCGATATATTAATCTCAACTCTCGTGTTACACTGGATACTCGATACCTAGCGATACTGCTCGAACTCTTGGTCAGCAGTATGAGGATGGAACTATAGGAAGAATGGGTGTAGGTCCAATTATACCCGTTGAGGGACACCTTGTGGAAAATGAGGATGGAATTAGCTCTACGCAAGTGGAGCCCTCTACATCAACCACCAATCAAATGGTAGACCAAGAGCAAGAAGAAGACCTTCATGTGGATATCTCTCATCAAGAAAGTGATTAAGATCTACCCAATGATAATGGTGGAAATGATTTTAGTGCTTCGTCACCAAGAACTCCAAGACGAATGGGCAATGGTCTTGATGAAGGAAATGATGAGGATATTCCCTCCAATGAAAATACCGATGATGCACTAGTTCGTACCATGACTCGTCAAGCATCAAGATTGCAAAAAAAGTCACTATACCAATGAGAGTGCTATAAAGATTGGTCACAATCCGGTACTTCATGGCAAGACCAAGCATATTGAGATTCGGTATCACTTTATTCGGGATCATGTGGCCAATGGAGATATCTCACTTTCTTATGTCAACACCAAAGATCAACTTGCTGACATCCTTACCAAGCCTCTAGATGTGAAGAGATTCAAGCAATTGAAGAGTGAGCTCAACATCGTATGTGCAAGCAATTTTAGTTGATTGAATTGTTGCATACACACCCTTACTAGACTCTTATTTGGATTCTGGATGTACGCATAGACATAGGGGGAGTGTAGCTCAATCAATGAGCCAACACTACCTCTATAATGCATAAATAAACAAATCATGCATAATGATCATTTCAAATGACATCATGTGATTCAATGATGAGTCTCGACAATGCACCCAAGATATATCTTCGCGGTGACATATCGAACATACTCATACATGGTGGCTAAGGACGCCGCCCAAAATTTGGTTTGTTTTATATCGATGAGACATTTGTGTTTGTGCTTCACTCATTTGCATTTCCATTTTTCATATTTCACTCGTATCCAATGTTGCTCATTTTTCACCTTTTCTCTCCATTGGATGAAAATGAAAACATCATACTCATGTCATCATACTCATTTCATTCGTGCACATGGTCAAATAAAATTGCTACATAAAACACATGGTGTGCTAGGAACAAACTTATGAAAACTTATTAGTTTGTTTATTGTTTTGTTTGTTTTGTTTGATTGTTATAACTCTAGTTGGGGAAAACAATTTTCTTACAAAAAAAAACACCAACAAAACACAACAAAAAAAACTAATTAAAAAAAAACCCGCTGGCTACCCTCCCCCGCCGGCCCTGCCACCTCCCGCGCCGGCCCCAGGCTGGGGCGTTCGGGCACCCGCCCGGCCCCGCGCTGCCGCCGCGCCGGCCCCAGGCCGTGGGTCTGGCCGGGGTGCTCGGGCCCCCGCCCGGCCTCGCACGCACACGCACGCCGGTCTGGCCGGCACCCCAGTCCGGCCACACACAGCACACACGCCCGCACCCCGGCCCCGCGCCGCCGCACAACCGACCCCAGGCCGGGGTGGGCACAAACACACGCACACACACGTACACGACCCCCTCCCCTGCCCAAACCGCACCCACCCCCCACTACTCCATCTTCCTCCTCCTAACCCCCTCCATTAGAGCCCCCATTGGAGCTCTCCTCAACCCCTTCCCCCACCTCCCTAGCCCATCCCTACCCCTCAAACTCTCGGATCCGCAAGCCCTCGTCCTTCTCCACGCTCTCCTCCACGCGGATTTCTCTTTGGCACATTATTGGGGGAGATCGGTCCACTTGATTGTTTGGTGATTTTTTTGAAGATGGCTACCAACTCGGGTAATCTCTTTGGGCTTTACTACGTATCGAGTGTATGTGCTTGCTATCTATCGGTGTGCTAGTGTGTTTCACTCGGTTAGGATATTTTTTATGCTCATGCTAGAGTTCATGTCGCGCATATGCCACTAGATTAGTTCCTATGCCATGATACGTTTATCTCGTATGCTCCTCATGTTATAGTCTTGTGGTACCATGATTTACTTCACTATGCAAATGGTTCTCCCATGTTAGGCCATAGTTCACAAATTACCACATTAGTGCTATGATGTTCGTAGCGTCATGGCTCCCACATATTATGTTACGTTATGTTATGCTATGCCCTAATTCTTCCATGATAATGGTTCTTGTAGTCTCATGCCCAATACATAACAACACTATATATCGTTTCTATTTTAAATAAGAACACAAACACAACCGCATCCTACTCCTTACACAAATGCTATGATATAATTGGGTTTGTCCTCATTAGTAGTTTGTTTGTTTTTCCACCATGGCGCTATCACTTATATTCATGGATTAATTTTTTTTCTCTCACACAACGACCATGTACACTCATTATCATTATCCATATCCATGCATCATTTATTTCAGGTGAGTCCGATACCCACCGCTCTCTCCGTCCTCGCAAGAAGAGTGCCGCTGTTGTTGCTGGGTCTACTCCCTCACGGAGACAGGGTCCGTCTATTCCTGTCAATCCAAATGAACCCGTGGTCAAGAACTGGGGTGGTCTCAGTACCACTGACTTTGAGAAGGCTAGGCTGCATTTCAACCCCTATGAGTTTGGCCAAAGTACAAGTCATGACCCTCGGTTTTATTGCAAGATGCATCAGGTCATGTATGACTTCATTCTTGGCAAACTCCAGAATAGCCATGTGGATCAACACTTCTTTGATGTGGAGTCTGCTCGCACTAATTGGCCCCGTGTCATGGAACTTATGGATTACCACGGTATCACTCCTCTCATGGGTCTCAATAATGCCCATCCATTTGCCCCTGAGCTGCTCAAGGAGTTGTATGCCACTGTTTTCTTCTCATCTGGTGGATCCACAAGGAGTTCGCGTACATTGACTTGGATGAGTGGTGGCGTTATGTGTGTTGCTACCATGGAGGAGTTTAGTGCCATTCTTGGTCTTCCCGCGTACAAGTATGATCATATGTGTCGGATATATACCAACTAGGGGTATATGAGGTGGTGGTCTAAAGTGCCGGATTACCAGGATGGCCTAATTGGTAATGGGCTACAGTTCATTGGGCGGCGCAGTAAGCTGAAGCATGGAAACCGGATTCTAGAAGAACCCGGATCACGGCCCACGAGATACGGCTTGGAGTAGAAGGCAGATTCCTTACTTTCCAAGTTAACACATACCGTAGTCTTCTAGGTTTCCTTCTCTGTATGCCCTAACCCGGCTATTATATACTAGTCATCAACCCGTGCACCTGCACGGGCTAGTATTAAGTTTTCTTATCCCATAATTTTTTGCAAGATAAACAATACACTTGTAAATCACTTAGTTGTGCTTTTTAAATTTATTTTGGATTAATACATATTGTATGTTTAGTCTTATGACAAAATTGTCACCCATTTGCGATTGGTATCTACGGATCCGCATGAGTAGTCTATTGGTTTGAGTTGTGCTTCTGGCCTCTAAATGCATACAAAATGCAAAATTTAATATGCATACATGTCTTGGGTTTAAATGTTAGATAATTTCTATTGAGTTAATAAGGAGGCGTATTTGGTGACATCGTTGAAATTATTTGCAACTTGTATTCAGTATTTGTAAGAATACTCCTGGATGCAGTTTAATTTGTGCGACCGTGCATGTGTTCCCATAGTTCTAAATTGGGTCAAAAGTTAAGGCTATCAAGTACAATATTAATCTTTTAAAAAGCTAATGTATACAGTAAAAAGTATGTGAGTATACTCTACACATATGCATTTATTCTTTACTTAGGTTAATAAAAATCCCAATAGTAGTTTGTCTTTTAAATTATATTTCCATACAATTTACATTTAACAGGTCGTTCATTTACCTGTTGTCATCTTCTTGTATGGCTATGTCTAACATGTAAATGCATCGACTCCTCGTCTCCAAATGCCCTTATTTCTCTGTTAAAAAAATTAAAATTGCTTTCTCCATTAGTGTCTGTTTCTCACTACAATCTTTGAGTTGTCCACAAAGTCTCTCTTGGATCTGGATGCTACTATGGAAGGAGTTGTCGGTAGGAACCCGCATGAATATTGAGGGAGCAGCAGCCGCAGTGGGAATCGTCGAGAGCTGCTGGAGGATGCAAAATCCCGCCGGTGGCCTGGTCGTGGAGGCTCGCCGGTTGCTATTCTTTTTCTCACCCGTCATTCAGGCTTCCAAGCTCCCCCACTTCGACCTCTAGCGGCAGTTCTTCTCCTAGGAACTCGACCTCTAGCGGCGGCGCCCACCGTGATTTGACACCCCTCTTCCATGATGTAAAAGCACTGCTGCCGACGCCCCTGCTCCAGCCGTGGGATGCTCCGGCTGTAAATGTGGCTAAGCGGATGAACATGTGCGCCCTAAGATGCTCAGGTTCTTGCCGACCACTTTTCAAATTTGCATGCCAATTGCCAACACTAATTTCATCTTCACTATGTGAAATCCAAAACATAATACCCTTTCATCTTGCATGGTCAGTAATACTTATTTTGCTTTCTTCTATTATCAACTTTTAATTGTTTCTTCTAAAATAGCAACGAATTATGTCCGCTCTCATGAAAACATATAAGACAATTTTGAAACATTTTGGGACTTATAGAAGAGAAAACATTAAGCTGCCATGAAACATATTGTTTCCAATTACGCCTCGTACAATTTGTGCATCTCCTGGCCATCAGGCAAGCTGCATATCAATTCTTCTAGCTTTGTTCCTTTCGTCCACGAAGACTCTGTTAGAGGTCATGTTATCTTCCATAATATGGCAAAAAATATAAAACATGTGCCAATAGTTCAAATCATGTAGTTCTCGTCCTCTCGGTGCGGCGCACCGCTCCAACATTGCCCGTGTGTTCTTCTTGCTTTTCAATATTTTGGTAGCAATTAAGTAAAGCGGCGGCATAGAGGAACAATGAGATAAAGGTTATAATGTGTTTGTTGCATGGAGGGGTATTTTTTGCACTATATATATTTTCAGAATGGCAGCAACTATAGTGATTCACATGAATGTTTCGATACAGAGATCTAATCTGTTGTGAGCCTGAGACTAAACTAATATTTACATAAAGAGGACAATATTTCATTAGATCGCAACTGATATTTTTGCACTATACTATCAGAGATCTAATCTTTTCTGAGCCTAAGACGAAAGTAATATTTATATAAAGAGGACACTATTTCATTAGAAGCAACTGATTTTTCTGCACTATACTTTCAGAATGGCAGCGGCTATAGTGATTCACATGAATGTTTTGATATAGAGATCTAATATTTTTGAGCCTGAGACCTATGTAATATTTATATAAAGAGGAGAATATTTCATTAGAAGCAACTCATATAATTTAAACTTTAAAGTTAAAGGGAAGTTAAATACTGCAAGGATAAATAAGCAATCTTTGGGAAAAACATTTATATTAGCGTACTGTACTTACAACAAAAAAAACTCATTTGTCAGCCTTGAAAAGATCCTGAATAAGATTTGGAGAAAAATGTATTTGTTCCCTCTATCTTTCTAGGTTCGTCAATATATTAGTTATGCTTTCAATATCGAAAGACCAACCGGTTAATACATTGAAAGTGTATCGATCTCAAGTCTGAGGCTCTTAGCTGTATCGATCAGTTTCAAAACATTAGTGCATGCAACATAGAAAAATAGTTGTAACTTACTGTCACCGTCGTAATTGTAGGAAGTCGTGCGCAAACAGATAAGATATATATGTAATTAGCAATTTAGCAGGAATCTCACTATCTGAGGCCTCCAGCTTAACATTCACATAAGCATCTTGCGTTACATGTTTCTCCTCAGCGGACTCATGTGCTGCAATATGCCAAACTGAAAATAAGCAGCAAACTTCTTTCCTATTTTTCACTGTAAATAATAATATTTAACAACAATATCCGGTAAAATCAGCAATATTCTTCTAGAGCACTACTTATATGCGGATGAAGGTGCATGTTTGTTGTATAATCTTGTAAAAAATTACCCATATACGTACAATTAGCAATATTTGGGCACCGTAAGCAGCACAATAGAATGGACACGCGTAACCTTAATTTGTGTTGGCATTTTCTTAAGACGGTGACGCTCTTTTCAGATTCATCAATAATCTCGGATACAAATATAGCCTTGTTAATCCTCGGATCTGCCGATGATGCATGTGCAGACGTTAACTAAACAGAAACCCCTTCTTGTGAACAACTCCGCTCTTTTTTCCTGTTTGCTTCTAAAAGGGGAAAACAATCTCAACCACCATCTGGAGATAATGTAACAAAAAAGTGCATGATATTTTTTTTGCATTAACCATGTTTTATCTTGGAGATTTTGTTTGGGTCGGAATTTTCAAAACATGAGTGTCAAATTTTTTTCCAATTGCACAGACGCAATATTGTATATGCCCTAGTGTAAATTCCTTTCTTTACTGCAGGACATTGTAAATAACTTCTTATTAGTCTAGTAGCAGAACCTGAATAACTTCTTATTAGGCTAGTGTACATACCAGGGGAGAGACGACTCCATCAGGGAATTGGCAACTTGTACCTCAGTACATGCATACATCAGTGACGATGACTTTGCACATCCACGTGGCAACAGAGAAGTGAATTCACCATCCATCTTGCATAGCTGCATATCAAGCATATTAATATTACCCGGCTGTAGCAGTAAATTAAAGAAGAAAGCAAGAGAAGATACATATGGATGACCCTAACGGATCTGATTATATGCAGATACTAACTGATCTGATTATATACAGACATGTTGCTGAGACATCCAACTACCAACGATTTTTATGGATGATAAAAAAACAAATAAATCTATGGTGCAAAGCTTGATGCGCAAATTGTAGTGTCCATCAGCCTTACCTGTGAGGTTGCTGTATGGGTGCTCAGCTGGGAGCATCGGACGCCGTGGTAAGTCTTTGTGTTGGGGCTCTCCGCGATACAGGAAGGTAGGGGAATTGGAAGGACATGCGGCATGGCCAGCAGCCACATACACGGATGAGGAGAGACGGCGGCAGATCCAGCGGAGATAGTGCGGAACAACCTAGTTTTCTAGGGGTTTTTTTCCTCTATTTGAGATGCATGTATGTTTTGGGCTGACATATATCGGAGGAAGGAAACCAAAACACGTGTAGCAAAGTAACAATCTCGACCGTGAGTTAGGAAAATCGTACGGCTAAGTTTCTTTTTACGTGAGGATTAACGTGGAGGTTTTTACGGTGCCTCCAATTAGTAAATATAAGAAAGCCGGACGGGAGATACGATAGATAGACAAGAAGAAGCTAAAGGCTAACTCGCCGAGAGGTGGATCCTTGATGAGTAGTTAATAGAACCTCACGTTGTACTCTGTATTCCCAGGATTTAGTCCTGAATAGTGAGATTGCAGGAGTAGGAACGCCGCATTACTGCGTCGTATCGAACCTGGGTAAAACCCAGTGTCATTGTTCATCATACGATCACGTCCCCCCACTTCTCTATCGGTAGTCTCATGGCACCCCCGTCTATGATATCTACTACGATGTCTCGATAGTTGGCGCCCACCATGGGGCCAGCGACATCAGGCGTTATGTTTCGATCAGGGATACTCGGCGGAATCGGCAGTACAATAACTGTCGGAAGCCTAGAATTCGACAACGGCGTCGGGCGCTTCCTCGACAATGGATCATACAAGCCGGCGCGGAATCATCTGGTAAGTGCCTGCGTTTTACCGATTGGATCTGCAAACATCTTTATCGGATTAACTGCAGAGGCAATGGGATTCTGCGGTGGAAGCAAATTTATCCCACCCGCCCTATACCCAGTCGAAGACGACTATGATGCCAGGTTTTGCTCAGATCACCGACATGCAAGTGAATCACACTTTATCGGCATGGTGCAATCCGAGATCGCCGAAATCACGGACGAAAGCAATCCCGTGCAAGAGGCAGAAAACAACAATCCCACAACAGAGGTGGAAGATCCGACATCCGTTAACACGACGACGAACTCGGAAGCTGATTCTGTATTAGCCGCCATTGAGGCAAGGTTGGAGTCAGAAAACGGATCAGATAACTTTGATTCCGAAGACGAGGACGAGGACGCTTTCAAAAGAAAAGTTAAATCTCTTCAAGAGGGGTTCCACGAGGTACTAATGGCAAAACCGGTTGAAAACACAGATGCCGACAGTCAGGAAAGCCCTAGAACTCCTCCGCCAGAGGAAGAGAGAGAAGAAGGAGAAACCTCTCCAATATACCCTGATGTCAAAGAACTGACAGAGGAAGAACCTACCAAAAAACCTCCCTCTTCCATGAAGAAACACAAAGCTGCTAAAAAACTCCAGTATATGACCCGGAAGAAGAAATCGGCTGATCCAGCCAATGAAAGCCCGGAAGTAGGATATGCAAGCGGAGTAAAGCCTGCGGAGAAGAAAACAAAGGAAATCCTTGTTCCACCAATGATAGAACAGGACGAACAGGAGTTACTCCAAACACCAGTGGGACCACACGAACCCCCTGAAGTGCTAGAAGCCCGGAGCAAGCTCTCCAAGGCAGCAGCAACATCTATTTCGAAATCGAGAACACCTCCAAAAAACCCAGGCTGACATCAAGCTCATGCGGGAAGAAATCGAGAAATATGAGAGAAAGAATAGATCTGGCATTAAACCTACACGGTTACCCGGAATCACAAAACCGGAAGTACTGCCGCCAAAAGAAAAATTCCACAACCCATCTTGGCAAAAGCAGGTAAACGGCAAGGATGCCAGAGGCGAGCCAATATACAAAACCGCAGCGGAAAACGCGGAAGCAGCGTTCGCCATCCTCAACAACGATATGTACTCCAATGGTGAAAAACTCCAAGGGGTGTATGATTTCTTAGGAAAAGCATTGCAACAACAACAGCGGGGGCAAGAGCGACCAGGGAAGTTGCATGACGACTCTGCCCTATGCAAGACAGCTACATGCGCCGCTGGAGCACCTGGAACGGAAGAACCCGGAGATTCAAACAATTCAAAAGAGAAGAAATCAGATCCGAGAAAGGACAGGAAGAAACCCGACAATAAGGATGAAGCGTCCAGAACCGGATCCCATCTCCCGAAACATGGAATAAATCCCCGCGATCGGGAAGAGAAAAACCGGAAGGACGGAAAAGTAGTGCCGCCTCCGAGACGCCCTGCAGAAAATGCTGGAAGACATGATATACCTCACAGATGTGAGAGATCCCGGACGCCCCCCAGGAATAAGGAAAGATACAGGAGTAGAACTCCACCTTATCCCAAAGGGCAAGGTCACATAGTAAATAGAGACCATCCCGGAAAAGCGCATCCGCGCCACAATGGAAAAGAAAGGAGTAGATCCCCTTCTATCCATTCAGCTGGCAGATACTCCGCACACATAGACAGAGCGGAAAGAGACGATTTATACTTTGGACCCAAGTGTTTCACTGATAGGATTCGAAGAATAACTCTGCATTCTGGCTTTGCCAAAGTTGGTCCAACATACCAAAAGTACACCGGTAGCACAAACCCGGATACCTGGCTCTCAGACTACTATACAGCCGTTCAGATCAACAATGGGACAGACCTGGAGGCAGTAAAATTCCTCCCCCTAATGTTACTGGATGGAGCCAGAGATTGGATCAATGGATTACCATCAAGGACTGTTGACAGCTGGGATGATATGGCTATAGTATTTACTCATCATTTCCTGGGAACTTACAAGCGCCCAAATAGCATCAACCAGCTAAACCGCTGCACCCAGTTTGAGGATGAACCATACGTGGATTTCATCTCAAGGTGGACGGCAATGAAGAATATTTGCTCTGGAGTAACTGACGTTCAAGCAATGCATGCTTTCGTCAACGGCTTAAAACCCGGACTCGTATCGTTCATGATCGGTTTCAAAAAGCACAAAGATCTCGGATCTATGCTTACAACCGCCAATGAGCATGCAGCGGCCGAAGACGACATCAGGGCGAGAGGCGGCAATATCGACACTTTGATCCAAGCCAAAAAGACCCCTCGCACTGAGAAAAAAGCAACTCCCGAAGCAACGCAAAAGCCCAAAGAAGTTAACATAGCCTTTGGAAGAGAAAAGGGGAACAAGTGGAAATGACGAAGCACAGAGCCGATAAATTACACCAAAGAAGAGTGGGAAAAAATAAAGTCGAAAAACTGTGTCCACCACTGGCAATTTGTGAAACCCACCCATACTAACGCACAATGCCGACTGAACAAGCATATGAAAGGCAGTGCAGGATCCGGAAACAAAGGGAAGAACTCCAAGGGGAAATTCTCCAAGCAAAAGCCAGAAGCTGAAAAAGAAGACAGTAAAACAGACACTTACGAAAAAATCCAGGAACATCAGCGAAAAGACGAGCCTAAGTTTCCGAGAGTTGACGGAGAATGCAACCTAACTTTACTGGCAACTCCCTCAGCAAAGGTGGCAAAGAGAACGCTTCGAGAAATAAACGCGGTTGTCCCTGCAACCCCGAAATTCTTGAAGTACTCAAATACACCAATTACCTGGGATCAGTCTGATCATCCCGGAAATATCCCAGAACCCGGCCCGCAAGCTCTAATTGTAAGTCCTATTGTTCAAAACACTAGGCTAAAAAGAGTGACGATAGATGGAGGATCCAGCATTAACATAATGTACCTGGATACACTGAAGCATCTGCGAATCTCCGAGACACAGCTCAATCACAGCAACATACGTTTTCACGGCATCGTCCCTGGCAAACAAGCACGATCCCTAGGAGAAATTACCCTAGATGTAACCTTCGGAGAGAAAGATCACTTCCGTCAGTAAAAAGTATCCTTCGAGGTTGTGCCGTTCGAAAGCGTGTATCACGCAATACTCGGACGTCCAGCTTTCGCCAAATTCATGGCAAGATCATGTTATATTTATAACAAGCTGAAGATGCCAGGGCTAAAAGGAGGAGTAATCACCATAACGGGAGACTTCAAATTGGCAAACGAGCTGGAAAAAGAAAACGCCCTTTGCGCAGAAAAAGTGATAGCAAAGGAAGAATTGAAGGAGCTGGCAAAAGACGTATCGCCGACAGAAATGCCGGCAGGAAAAGAAAGTCGGAAGCCAGCAGATAGCTTCAAAGCTTCCGAGAACACAAGACAGGTAATTCTAGATCCTAAAGATCGGACAAAGTTTGTCGTAGTAGGAACTGGGATGACCGACAAATAGGAAAGCGAGCTCATCAAGTTCCTCCGTGAGAACTGGGACATTTTCGCATGGTGTCCTGCGGACATGCCAGGCGTACCCAGGGAACTTGCTGAGCATCAACTTAAGGTGATTCCAGGATCTAAACCCGTCAAACAAGGTCTCCGTCGATTTGATGGAAGAAGACGGAAGGCTATTGGCAAGGAGATTATCCGGATTTTGGCAGCAGATTTTATCCGGGAAGTTATACATACTGAATGGTCAGCAAAACCAGTATTAGTCCCGAAGAAACACAGTACCACCCTTAGGATGTGTATAGATTATACTGGTTTGAACAAGTTGTGTCCAAAAGATAGATTTGCGTTACCGCGAATCGATCAAATTAAAGATGCCACTGTTGGCTCTGAGCTTTTATGTTTTTTGGATGCATATTCCGGGCATCATCAAATACACATGAAGGAAGAAGATCAAATCAAAACCTCCTTCATAACCCCGTATGGGACGTACTACTACATAACCATGCCATTTGGTCTGAAGAACACCGGTGCAACCTACCAGCGTTGCATTCAACGATGTTTGCATAATCAGATTGGCAAAAACGTCCATGTTTACGTGGACGACATTGATGTCGTGTCCAAGGAAAAATATACACTCCTTGAAGATTTGCGAGAAACCTTCGAAAATTTGCGCACTTATAAGATGAAGTTGAACCCATTAAAGTGCGTATTCGGGGTTCCCTCAGGAAAACTTCTGGGTTTCATCGTTTCTCATAGAGGAATAGAAGTAAATCCGGAAAAGATCAAAGCAATCTTAAACATCTCCAAGCCCACGTGCGTAAAAGATGTACAAAGATTGACGGGTTCTGCAGCAGCCGTTAGCAGGTTTATTAGCCGGCTAGGGGACAAAGCTCTGCCATTATACCAATTGTTGAAGAAATCCGACAAGTTCGAGTGGACAGAAGAAGCAGATGCAGCATTAACCCAGTTGAAAGAAACTTTAATGAAAACTCCGATTTTGGCATCCCCAAAAGACGAAGAACCTATGTTATTGTACCTTACGGCTACAAACCGGGTTATTAGCGCAGTGATAGTTGTGGAAAGGAAGAAAGACGAACAAAGCATACCAGATCAGCATCCGGTATACTATGTAAGCCAAGTTTTCTCCGAATCCAAACAACGGTACCCACATTATCAAAAACTGGCATATGGCGTATTTTTCGTATCTCAGAAACTTCGTCATTACTTCCAAGGACATTCCATAACAGTGGTATGTAAAGCACCGCTAGGGGATATAATAAACAATGCGGAGGAAACTGGCCGAGTAGCCAAATGGGGCATCGAGCTAGCAGCATTCGACATTAAGTACCAACCCAGGACGACAATAAAATCCCAGGTTTTGGCAGATTTTGTCGCCGACTGGACAAAAGCAATGGAAAAAACACTAATGCCGGAGTCCGAATACTGGATCATGCACTTTGACGGATCCAAGATGAAGGAAGGCGCTGGAGCTGGTGTAGTCCTGAAATCCCCTAAAGGAGACACAATGGAGTATGTATTACAAATACACTTCAATGCCAGTAATAACGTGGCAGAATACGAGGCTCTGCTTCATGGCTTGCATATTGCAAAAGAAATAGGCGTTAAACGCATCTTATGCTATGGCGACTCAGATTTGGTACAACACCAGCTCAACCAAACTTGGCACGCCAAAAGTCCCATCATGGCCGAATATCAGAGAACGGTGGACGAGTTTGCAATCTGCTTCTTTGGATTTGAAGTTCTTCATGTCAAAAGGGAGGAAAATTGGAACGCGGACGCATGGGATCAGAAAGGGTAAAAATCCTACCACCAGGTGTGTTTGTCCAACATTTGTATGAACCATCGATAAAAGATGGAGATGTAGACTATTCTCTGGCTTCCGAGTCAATTGAAGTCATGCTCGTTAACCCGGAATGGACAATTCCATATTTAAACTTCTTAGTTGATCAGAAGTACCCGGATGGAGCAGACGAAGTCTTGCAAAGACAGATACAACGTCGATGCAAAGGATACACGGTAATCAATGATTGCCTGTATAAACGCAGTACTATCGGAATTTTTCTGCGATGTATTTTGCCAGAAGAAGGACGAGAAATTCTGCAAGAAATGAATGCTGGAGATTGCGGACATCATGCTCAATCAAAAAGCATAGTCAAAAAAGCATTCCGTGAAGGCCTTTTCTGGCTAACAGCCAAGACAGACGCCGAGCACATAGTAAACACATGTGCCGGATGTCAGTATTACGCCAAGCAGACAAATATGCCAACCCAAGCACTCAAAACTATCCCTGTTACATGGCCGTTCGCGGTCTGGGGGCTAGATATGATGGGACCATTCAAAACTGCAAGAGGCGGACTTACACATCTACTCGTTGCACTAGATAAATATACCAAGTGGGTGGAAGCTAAACCCATAAAAAACTTGACGGTGTAACTGCCAGAAATTTCATTATTGACATAGTCATGAGATATGGCGTTCCACATAGCATAATAACTGACAACGGGACAAATTTCTCTATTGGAGAGTTGGCAAATTATTGCCGACAAACGGGAATTCGCCTAGATCTCGCATCTGTGGCACACCCGCAATCCAATGGATAGGTTGAACGAATGAATAGTTCAATCCTGCAAGCAATACGCCCAAGACTCGAATCCCCTTTTCATAGAGCAGCTGGAGCATGGGTGGAAGAGTTACCCTCTGTGCTTTGGAGCATTCGAACGACGCCAAATAGGTCAACAGGGCAAACCCCGTTTTTCCTAGTTTATGGTGCGGAAGCAATTCTCCCAACGGACATGATCCATGATAGCCCGAGACTGCAGGATTTCGATGAATCAGATGCCGAAAATGCACGGCAGGATGCCGTCGATCTTTTAGAAGAGGAACGAGAACTTGTGCTTCAAATATCCGTCATCTATCAGCAAGGTTTACGACGTTATCATAGTCAGAAAATCAGGCATCGTTCTTTCAAAGAAGGTTACCTAGTGCTAAGATTGGTGCAGCAAAGAAAGCACAAATTGGCCCCAGTATGGGAAGGACCATTCGTCATCAGTAAAGCCATGAAAAATGGATCATACTATCTTGTAGACATTCGAGATACGGAGGATGATCCCGAGAAGCCGAATCGCAAAAGAAAGAGAAAGATAGATGATGAACTAGGAGAGACAAAGAGGCCCTGGAGTATCCAGCAGTTACATCCCTTCTATACTTAGTTCAATTTCTATGTAAACATCTTTGAGATCATGAAATAAAGTTCTCGGAATCCATACTTCTATGTTTTTCATATTCCTCCTTTTCTATTTACCAATGATCTTTCAAAATACTCAATGTTAACCTGAATTGTGCCTGCGTGCTCGGAGTTAAGAAACTGAACGATTTTCAGCCTAAAAACGGCTTAAGGAAACCCAGATTGTGCCTGCGTTCCTGAGTTTCATATAAAAAATTCCTTAGCTATTCTCTAAATATTATTCGATTGTTTTTGTGCTGGGTCACTGAAGCTAGTAAGCAAAAAATGCCTTTAGCATGATCCATGTTTCCGAGTTTTAGACTGATCGGTCATTTCCAGTCACTCGGCGTGAAGATTAAAACGCTATCGAGCCATTTAAAGCATTAAGGACAGTTAAAGCATACAAACCAGAGAATTTAGAAGATAAAGGAATGATAACCCGAAAAAACTTGCAAAGTAATTATATAACATTAAACTGCAAAAGGCGGAGTACTTGTTCATTCAAAAGGATAGAAGCATTACAATAATATTTACAACATAAGTTCGGTAATGCTCCTATTTTCTATTTCCCCAGGATCCGGATTTCTCCTTCAAGCATCTGAGTCATCTTCGCTGGAGGATTCTTCTGGAGTGTCCGGGATCGCCTCCTCCGGGTCGACGATGGAGATGTTGACCATGGAAGCAATCTTGGTTGCGTGACCTTTGATCTGGTCAAAGATGCTGGTCCGCTAGGCTTCCGTATACCCTTGCGGGATGCAGGACGCCACGCGCCAAGATTTGGCAGTAGGGTAATGCATACGCATGAGCCCTAGAGCCATGCGTGCACCACCCCGTGCCGCGGAGCGCAAGGTGGATTCCTTGGACTCCGCCACCTCCAAGATAGCCTCCGGAAGTTTCCCAACTTCCGAGAACTCCCCAGTCCTTGCGGGAAGTAACTTGTTGATCAGCTCCATACCCGCAGCCTTGAGCGCGGTGAAGACCTTCCCGAAAGCTCAGATTTTCTCAATCCGAGTAAGAGCTGGGTCGTCTCCTGTTTTTTCAGACAAACAACCAAGAGGTTATCGAGAAAGCGGAGAAAGAATGTAAAACATCAAAAATCCGTTAAAAGGCAAAAAACTTACCGACGATCTTATCCATCTCGGAGCCTTCCTCCAGGCGAAGGGTCAAAGCATTCTCCAGATCTTGGATAGTTGCTTTGTCCTTATCAGCTTGGTTGGAGGCATTGGATTGAGAAATGCCAACAGCCAGCTGGCTGGCCTCCAGTTCTTTCTGAGCCCTCACAAGGTCCTTGTGAAGGCCCAGGTTCTCCCGGCGGAGGTTCTCGGCATTGCTGGCATCTTCAGCAATTTGCTTGGCTTTCGCCAAAGCAGCTGAAAAGCGAGAAAAAATATCCCGAGTTAGAAAACTCGGAAAAATACTTAGGAAAAAGACATAAAAATGAAATCACGGGAGATAAAAATACATGTTGTTTCCTTCAGCTGATGCTGAGACGATACCAGCTCCTCTTCTTTAACTTCAAGAATAGAAAGAAGGCTTCTAACCTCCTTATTGTTGACTGTTAACTTGCCAAAAACTTCCAGGTTTATACTTTCAGCGGTTTGCTGAAACACGGAAAGTAATCATAACGCTTAAGTTAGAAACAAGCATGATAATAAGGAAATCATTAAGTTAAAAGCATACATTCGACTTATTGCTTGGGGGATAGAGATATTACCTGGCTCATCCGCTGTAAACCTGACAAGTTATTGTTGAATTCTTTTGCGTATTCAGCAAAAAGAATTCCAACATGATGCAAGCCGTCTTGAATGACCTGACGATGCGAAAATACGAAGTTATTTCGGACAATTAGTCCGCCTTGTGGCCAAGGACGGATCAGAGGAGCGGGAGCGAAGAAATTCTTAGCTTCCGGACGAATGTATCTGAGATCGTCAAAAGGTTCTTTCTTTACCTTGAAGTCCTTGTCAAAACTAGGGATGGGCTCGTCTTCTCCAGATGTCCAAGAAGGTCCGCCCATCTCCGGCTCCGCCCTTTCCCTCGCATCTACGTTAGATGCAATAGGCTGTCTGGTCGGACGGAATTGTTCGTCCGGGTTTGCGGTTTTATCTTCCCCACCGAGAGTTGTTGGAGTGAGTGAAGCTGCAGCTGAAGATGGCATTTCCTAGCCAGCAGGAGCTTTATGTTTCTTCAGTTTCTTTGACTTCAAAGGAGCTGGTGCAAGGCTGAAAAAGGGAAAGAGCGAAGGAAAAATTCGAGAAGTAAATACCTCGAAGAACCAGAATAGAATGAGAAATTAAAAAACCCAGAAAAATACATGTATGTGGCGATGGGAACTCCATCAAGATTTATCACCTCCTCCGTGATCACTTGCCTCTTGCGTTTCGACCGCCATAAAAGCTGGCGTGCAACTCGTCAAGTTCGACGTTGGATGCAAGATCTGCTTCCGTGAGATCGTCGAACTACGGAGAAGGAAAAAGATCCGACTAAGTTGGAGAAATCCGGGAAAGGTAAAAATCCGAGAAAATACCAAATCAGGGAAAAATAAGAATACCTTAGGAACTCGGTTTTCCTCGTGATACATTCCCAAACTCTCCTCATATTGATCGCGAGTAGCGAACAATTGGTTAACTCGCTTCTTAAAATCCCTCTTGGTAAAAGCTTTGTTCGTCCCTCTCATTTCGTCTTCTGGCCCCTCGTATTGGCAAAGAAGTCGGGGGAGGAAGGCGAGAGGTTGAATACGGGGAACGAACCAACACAAATTGTATTTGTTCCGGTCAGAGGAGATTGTGAGGAGGTAAGTTTGGCGATACGCCGTTTTATTTTCATCAGATCCTCCCGAAAAGTTTGCACCGCTTTGGTTGCCCAACTGTTCCGGGGTGTGGCAGCAGAATTGGTGAATGGAGGAACCCCGTTATCCTTTTTAGGGAATGGGACGTCGTGGTGATAAAAGAAAGAACCCTTCCAAAATTTGACGGATTCTGATGTCTTTATCTTAGGGTACCAATCTTCCCTAAATCTCTGAAGAGTGAAAGAAATGGTCCCGCAGATGGGAAGAACACCCTCTGTAGGGTTCCGCTTCACTCCGAAGAAATATTGCCAAAAGTCTAACCTAGGGGCTATTCCCAAATATCCCTCGAAAAGGGCCTGGAAGCCGGCTAGGTAAAGAATGGAATTTGGGGGAAGATTATGAGGCTGAACACCGTAATGTTTGAGAACCTCGAGGAAGAAGGCGGATGGCGTAATTCCCATACCTCTTGCGATGTGGGAGGTAAGGAGAACGCGTTCCCGGTCTTTAGGCATTGGCTCGGACTCGTCTTCCGGGCTCCGCTATTTTCCCTTGAGCAGTAACCCGTCCTTCTCCATTGTCGGAAGGAGGGAAGGAGGAATACTGCTCTGGCTCCAATTACCGGCAGTTTCCCCTTCATCTTCTCCCCCGGCGGCGGCGGATGTCGCGGCTGACGCGGCCGCGGGCTCCTCTCCAACGAGGATTATCTTTTCCTCCGCCGTCTCGGGCGCGAGTGGCGGAGATGGCGCGGAGGAGGACCCGGCAAGGTTGGTGGCAGCGAGAGGAGTTTCCTCGCTTGCTGCGCCGTTGGTGGTTTTCTCCGGCTCATCGCCGGTTGCGTGAAGGGGAGAATCCACCATGGGATCCATGGTGTTGATGATTTTATCAATCTTCGCCGCGACGGAGCGGGCCGGAGAAGAGCTTGGAGAGGCCATTTCTTGGCAGCGCGATGGGAAAATCGTGTGCTCCGACGAGGTCACGGACGGTGCTGGCTCGTGCGTTCGCCGGAAGGGTGCTCTGCTCGCAGTGTGCTTGGGCGCTGTGTGAGGCGAGGAGAACTGGGAGCCGAAGGTTTGCCGGAGAGGATGGAGACGGCTATTTATAGCCAGAAACCCGTCGCGATACGTGCTAACGGCTCTTTTGACTGTTGGATGATCAACGTGTGTCACTCGCCAGAAAATTCGGGAAATGAAACGACGGGTGATTATTACTATCTCCTCGTTTCCCGCGAGAATCTGTCAGAGATACGTTTCAGAGTTTCCCGCTCGATACCCAAACGTCCCTGACGTCAGCAAGATTAAAGCGCTGACGTAGGAAGTTCCTTCTCCACGAAGATTCGTGGAAGAAAAGCCGGATTTTCCGAAATCTGAGTTTTGCGTTATGACATTATTCTGATAAAAAGAAGAATCAAGAAAAAGAGCCAATATTTCTCGGAAAGAATGCACACTTGACGAAAGACGGCGAATCAGAGTCTTAATCCTTCTTGGGGGCTACATACCAACTAGGGGTATATCATGTGGTGGTCTAAAGTGCCGGATTACTAGGGTGGCCTAATTGGTAATGGGCTACAGTCCATTGGGCGGCCCAGTAAGCTGAAGCACGGAAGACGGATTCTAGAAGAACCCGGATCACGGCCCACGAGATACGGCTTGGAGTAGAAGGCGGATTTCTTACTTTCCAAGTTAACACATACCGTAGTCTTCTAGGTTTCCTTCTCTATATGCCCTAACCCGGCTATTATATAAAGCCGGACGGGAGATAAGATAGATAGACAAGAAGAAGCTAAAGGCTAACTCGCCAAGAGGTGGATCCTTGACGAGTAGCTAATAGAACCTCACATTGCACTCTGTATTCCCAGGCTTTAGTCCTGAATAGTGAGATTGCAGGAGTAGGAACACCGCATTACTGCGTCCTACCGAACCTGGGTAAAACCATGTGTCATTGATCATCATACGATCAAGTCCCCCCACTTCTCTATTGGTAGTCTCATGGCACCCCCGTCTATGAAATCTACTACGATGTCTCGACAATATGTAATACTTTCGCATTCATGGTGATCCCAAGAACATTATGA
Source organism: Alopecurus myosuroides (assembly GCA_028641055.1). Lineage (NCBI taxonomy): Eukaryota > Viridiplantae > Streptophyta > Magnoliopsida > Poales > Poaceae > Alopecurus > Alopecurus myosuroides. The sequence continues at coordinate 184,722,115 of CM054058.1, forward strand.
AGGCCAAAGAGGGTATCCGTCATTGCTATCCAGAAGGTACCGGCTCTATGCACATCCCCAAAGTCAAGTTCTTCTCTGAATATTGGTACATTGTGCACACTATTCTCCGCAATACCATCAATGTCAAATATGGTGAGAAGGGTGAGGTCCGCAAATGGTTGATCAATCTTCTCTTTCACATTGAAACTCAAATGAAGGCAAAGAGGCAATTGAATGTTCTGGATTTCATGTGGCAAGAGATGAAGACCGTGGTTCGTGACAAGAGGGTACCCATTTATGGCTCTTACATTCAGCTTCTTATTGAGACCAAGATCCCAGTTGGTCTCATCAACAACTATGCCAAGGTGACTCCCAAGAAGTCTGTCCTTATCACTGAAGCTGAGGCTGAGGCTCAACACTCTAAGCGCACCCGCACACTGTCCTCCGCTCCTAGTACATCTCAAGGGGTCCACCGCTCTCCATCTCCTGCTCCTTCTGGCCCTACTACTGACACTTTCAGCCTTAAGAGGGCCCTCCATAAGATGAATTGTTTCTTCATTGATAAGCAGCATCAGGATTATGAGGCATATCGCAAGGGCAAGGCCTCTAGTCGCCGTCAGCGTTCCATGATGACAGCTCTTCACATCCCCCTCAGTCCTCCTAGCTCAGACAAGATTCCAGGGGATGAGTGGAAGTCCCAGCACACATACTGGCTTGACGATGACGCTAGCTCTCTCAGCTCTTTTGCGGCGCACTACACTACTACTGCTAGCTCCAGTCAGGCTCCTCCCGAGGACTTCATTGCGGAGGATGTTGAGATGGGCGATGAGTGATTGGGCTTGCATCTTTCTCCCTTTTTGGTGTCTGATGCCAAGGGGGAGAAACACTCACGCATTGCATTGCATTTCATGCATCTATTTGCGTCTTATCCTCGCTATTTGTTTTCTTTGCTCTTAGTTGATGCTACTATTTGTTTGGTTTGTTGAACCTTGGTACTATTGTAAGACTATGTCCTTATTCACCTATCGTACTTTCTACCTATCTATTATGCGTGTGATATTTGATATGTTGAAGCTCATAGCAAGGCTATTACGTTATCCATCTACTCACTATTTGGTGTGTTGACGCCATAATGAGGGTAGTTTTTATCCATCTACAACTATGAGAATAATGCTATGGTAAGATCGTTCTTGTGATAAATCCTATCACTTATCTAGAAGATAACTTTATGCCTATACATTTGCATCTCTAATGTTAAAATCATGATTGGATAATCCTCGCACTTCACATAAATATATCATGGTTACATCACATACCCTATTATCTTATAAAACATAGTGTGAAGATGAAATTATGTGCGTTGCACTCAATATGATAATCAAATATATATGTCTCCTGTTTGGGCACACAAATAGGGGGAGTACGAATATAATTATTATCTCTTTGCAAATAGCCATGATAAATTTTTCTTTATGCAAATCCGTATGTTGTCATCAGACATCAAAAAGGGAGAGATTGAAAGAACATAGTTCCTAAATCCTATTTTGAGTGTTTGATCACAACATATGGAAGGACTAACGTGTTCCCTAAGTGTACTCAGAAAATATCATGGATATAGTGCAACCATTTCTCCCGTAGACCTCAAACAATGAAAAGCAAAAATGGAGAAAAGATTAAGGAAAGAATGGAGAAAAGAGAAGAAGAAAAGGAGAGAAAAGAAGGGGTGCCGGCCTCCCCGGCCGGCCTGGCCGGTCCCTAGGCCAGGCCTAGGCTGTGCGCGCGCTGGCCTCGCCCCCGCTCCACGCCGTCCCCAGGCCGGGCCGCTCGGGCGGGTGGCCGGCCCCAGCCACGCTCCACGCCGGCCTGGCCGGCCTGCCATGCCGGGCCACCTCCAGCCGGCCTGCCCCTGCGCCCATGCCGGCCCCAGGCCGTGGTGGGTTTGGCTCCGCTCCTGGCTGCTCCTGGCCGGCCTGGCCGGCCCAAAGGCCAGGGTGGGGCGCTGCCAAGTGGGAAAACCCCCTCCCAACGACCGTATTTCGTCCCGGTATAAAAGGGGTCTTTCCCCTACCTTTTGGAGTTGTCAATCCCACTCACTCTCTCTCTCACCACCATTGATTGACCAAGCTCAAGCTCAAGAACAAGCACTCCTCAAATCCCCAACCAAAGCTCGTGATGTTTTGGGATTTGAAGGAGACACCCCTGATCTACAACTCCACCAAGTCGATTAGAAATCCACCCACTCATCCCTTATGGATCTTGTCATTCTTAGTTCATTGGAGCTAGGAATCTTGTTGATCTTAGCTCATCGGAGCTCGGAGTCTTGTTGATATCCCCGGTGCTCTTGTGCTCGTGGATCTTGCTTCTCGGAGTCTTGGTGGCTCTCGGGATTTGGTGAGGACCCTCCAATCTTGTGGAGTGTGCCTCATCCTTGTAAAGGTTCTAGTTGCCAACCTCAACGGCAACATAGTGATTCGAGCCTATCCACATCGGTGGAAGGACTCGAAGGAGATACGGTGTGGCATTTGAGGCCTACTCGGTGTTCAATTTTGGTGGCACCGCACCGCTCCAACGGAGATTACCTTCCATTGGGAAGTGAACTTCGGGATAAATCTCCGCGTCATTATGTTCGGTTATTCCTCAACTTACCTTTACTATTTACTACTAGCTTAGTCATATACTTACCTTGTGCTAGTTGTACTTGCTCAACATATAGGATTGTTCACCTAGTTGCATAATCTAGATAATCTATATTTGAGGTTACCTTGTTAACTTGAAAAAGAAGTTAAAATTTGTAGCTAACCTATTCACCCCCTCTAGTTAACCTCTCGATCATTCAGTGAGGTAACAAGACAATAGCACATGGAAAACAATTATTGAAAAGGTAACAAGCATGTTTGATTTTATTTTCCAAAAGTGTAGAGCTAATGACAATGAGTTTAGTTGAAAATGATGAACTAGTACAGTGAACTCTTTGATCACAATACTTGCTAATTACTTGTGATGATAGGTTTAGTAGGTGTGAAAACATGTGGGTTTTATTAATAAGGAAAATGATATTAAGGTAGTTATTGCCGGTTATAATGGAATATTATAGAATTCCATTATACCTTTGGAAACAAGTTTATAAGTTAAACAAAATGTTTTGTGTTTGACATATTTGAGTTGAAAATGTTTTTCTCTTTAATTTGGTATCTCATTTGAAGTATTCTGAAAATATTTGAATAAGATATTGATTTTAAATGAATTAAATGATTAAGCAAAATATTGCACATATGAAAAATGGGTCAAATGACTTCCAAAACATCATAGATGAGTTGCATTTGTCATTTGAAGCATTTTGGTATATAACTTGTATTTTTCTGATTTTATGAATTGTTTATTATTTTTCTTTATTTTAAATGATTTAATTAATTAAAGAAAATGTTTAATTTTAAAATTTATCAAATTCATTTGAAACATGATCAAATAGATTTTATTTTTCTGATGAATATGATCTGTTATTTATATTTTTCTGATTTACAGAATTAAAGTTATTGAATTATAAAGTTTTAATTAATTTCTGCCAATATTCAAATTGACAGGTGGGACCTACGTGTCATAATCATTTTAAATCAAAATCAAAATAAAAATAAAAGAAAATCTTCCATGACGTCATGGTGACGTCAGAGATGACATCATCATTGCTTGATTCCTCACAGATGTATTCGATTCGGCTCCTAGGGTGGAAATTGGTGAATTTGGTTTGCACCATCCGAACGAGGAGCGAGTGGGGGTTCTAGGGGTGGCAGTGCCGCTTCCAAAAGGTCGTCGGAGTGCCACCGGTGAAGGTGTTTGGCGGCGGCGGGTACCAGTGCACGACGGGAACACGATTTCGACGCCCAAACCCCAAATGAAAAACACCATGAGGTGTGTGAGCTCACCAGGAGTACGGTGATGTGTTCGGGGAAGCTCGGAGAGGTGGCAATCGACGGTGTGGAGCTCTTCCCTCCGGCGGCTGGAGTTTGGAACGACGGCCAATTCGTCGGCTACAGGCATCCCGGCAAGCGAGGCTCATCGAGGAGGGAGAGTAGAGGATGGCGCATATCCTCATGGCCTCGGTTGGTCTCGGCGTGGCCGGAATCGATGGGATGGTCGGCGGCCCGAGAGGACTAGGGTTAGGGTTTCAGGCTTTCCAGCAGGAGATACAGATAGAGAGGGAGACTGCGAGGAAGAAGAGAGGGTGAGTGAGGAGGGCACGGCTTCTCTTGCCTCTTATCCAGCGGAAGGGCGGCCGAGGGGAGGTGGCAGTGCGGTGTCGGAAGCGGTGGCACGCCTCAGGCCTTCTGGCCAGAGGTTGAAGAAAGAATGGATTAAAATATTTCCAAGAAAACCCCCTGGAATTTTTTATAACTTACAACTAAGTCCTTCTGGTTACTAAACTGAGAAGAAAACCTTTGTTTTCAGGGCTTATTTGTGAACATAAAATTATTAAAAATGACATTTGAATTCCTTATCAAATTTAACAACTCACCATGTTTTATTTTGGTGAATTTGAAATATTTTATATTTTTTTATTTAGGTGCTAGATTAAGTGGTTTTGCTCTTTTCTCTTTATTTTATTTATTTAATGGCTTTAAAATTATGTTAAAGCATGTTTAATAAAAGTACACACTCCCATCTTGTGGATACCAAGGTGGTGTACCATAATTGGACAATTTTAAGTATAATCCCTTATAGAAAGTAATTTAGTAAAATTACTTGGCACTGGTTCTATGCATTGTTATGAAAATAATTTAATATAGAATTTTATTCCATGTCACACCACATGATTTCAATGAGTGAAAGAACGTGTTTTATTTTTATAATACTATGTTATTTTCATAGTTAAAACTCTTAGCAATTTTTGTTGACATTTTACTTAGGTGAGTGCAAGTCATGTTGATTGTTTTTAGTACTTGACCAGGTGGAAAACATGAGTGGTTTTGAAATCTTATTTGCTTGTTTTCCACATAGGTTCTAATATGGATATTATCCCATTTTTGTTTTAGTACAAGTAATAATTTACTTGGTTATGTGTAGATGAATTTTTGTTATCATCTGTTAGTTTTATGTATGAAAAGGATATGGAAAACAATGTATTAAGCTTTTTTTCATCTACCTTCACATATCAAGACATGTGGATGCAATGGTTTGTTATTATTTCATACTTGCTAGTTGTTTCCATTAAAGATAGTATTATGAGTTCATCATCTCTGATGAGCTTGACAGGGGTTATTGGTTCTCTATTATTTCCTAATGATTATCTGGATAACTTCTTATGCTCCCTTACAGAGGTAGTGTTGCTTCTTGTAGTCTTCTGTTGCTTGATGTTCTTCTCTTTAATTGCCACTTGTCTTCATATACTCCTTTTGTCACTTGCAGGTAGTATCATCTATGGGATTCCATCTTCAACTATCTCACCCTTGTGGTGAAAACAACCAGCTATTCCAAGCAAAAATTTTACTTAGATGATTATAAAAGTATATAAATTTGTTTTATGACATCAAGTTACCATATGCATATAAGAATAATTTGTTAACAAGTGGGCCAGACTTGCCTCCAAATGACTAATCATATACAGTTGGATGAGATGTACTAGGTTATATGATATTATGTTTGTTTGTAGATGATACTCAATTGTTTGAGTATACAAAAGTGATCTGTTAACAAGGTAGCTAGTCTTGTTATCAAACTACTTCTATATAACACTAACATTGGAGTATCACATTGTTTCAAGAGTGTTAATAAGATCAGATCAATATATAAGAGTTTCCAATTACTCTTATAATATATTGGAATAACACTTCTAGAACACTCTAAATAATCTTCTTGAAGATTTTCATGTCTTAGTTCCTCCCGTCTTGTGGTTTCTTCTCTTGCAAAATAACTTGGAGGAGATTGGGAAACAAGATATAATGGTCTAGCCAAAATAACATCATCTTGATTAAGGGTTAATTCATGCTTTCATTATCCTTCCATACATTTCTTGTTTTGCTTCCCATAAGATAGATACTTGTCTCATACATGATTGGTTTTATTTAGCTTTCAATCCAATTCCTCTAATAGAGGTTATAACTTGTTGTTATTCATTACTTGTATCTAGAGATACTTTAGTTATTGAATATTAATTTAGATAAAGATGTGGAATGCTTACTTAATATAGGAAGTTGATCAAATGGTTCATTGATGTGTTCATAGCTGATATGCTCACCGGTGTAAGATGAATAAGACAATGAGCATAATAAGGTTATTGGGGTTTAATGACTTATGTCATAATTAATAGTTGTTTTTCTCAGGTGTCATGATGTCACTTTATATTCTTCTCTTAATGACCTTTGTCATTCTTAATGCAGATATAGAGGTTTGGAAATATCATATGTAATGATCAAGGTTTAACAATAGTTTAAGAAGATTTATATCTTCTCTTAGGTACTTCTTCTATGGTTGATGAGATATGTACATATTCGATAAATATGTTAATATAATTATTATGTCATTCCCCACTTGTGGGTTTTGAATTAACACTTGTTTGTATCATTTGTGTTCTATTGAAACTTTGTTATTTATTTGTGAAGGTGCACTTAGTATTTATGAGATAATTTATAAGAAGTGTTGTGTGAATGGTTGATAACTTAGAGAGTTGTTGTTTTACAGGAGATACCATTTCTATTAATGAGATGTTTCCATTGTGTATTACTCATTGGTGGAAGTATGATTATCGGTTGTGTGATTTGGGTACTCACCCCTCTTTGGATTGTAGATACCTACTGAATTATCCCAAATCACTTAAAGACTTGTGGTTTAGGTTGTTGAGAGTTTGTGTTGGTCACAACCAATTATGGTTTGTCTAACCAGATGATTTGGTTTGTAGAGATGCTATGTTATAAAGATCACTCCAAATGTACTCTTGACTAGATGAACTAGACCTATTTTATCATGTCAAGTGAAACATTGGTCACTTTGGTTTGTTTAAACTTTCGCGCCAAAATTTCCCGTACTTTTAGATGCATGCTTTGCAAATGCACATATTATATTTAGATCCTTATAACTTCCCAAACACTGGGATGTTACAGTATCTCCCCCTTAACAAGAACTTCTTCCCGAAGTTCAACCTCTCTCACGTAAAGATAGGTAGAGAGAACTTCTGTAGACCGTTGAATCTTCACATCTGTTTCTTGTGTTGACCTTGGCAGGTGTATCCTCTTGTATTGATTGTTTACCTTCCATTGTCTTGCACTATGATCTAATACTTTGCATGTTGTTATAAAAACTCTGTTTTTCTACTAGGCCTTCCTAATGGTCTTACGAAGAACACGTGGTATTTCCACCACATAGTGGATACCAAGTTTCGTTCTCAAATGAATAGGTATGGTTTCCTATCTCTCATAACTTTCTAAAGAACATTTGGTACATCCACCAGGCGATGGGTAACCAATAAGATTCTTCCGGTACAATGGATATTGTCTATGTTTAGGACTCCATTTGGTTCAATCAAATGGTCTCAAGAGGAATACTGCTGAAAGAATTTTGTACAACAAAGTGTACATTGACTTAGACTCAATTATTAGTCAAAATATCTTTGAGTTTTAACTTTTTCCAACAGATGACTATAACCTATTCCACTGGTTACTTCCTATGGTCCTTCTACATCTTTGGGTTTTGACTTCTATGGAAAGACTCTATCAGTTAACTTTTCGAACTTCTACATGTTTCATTCTAAGATATAACTACTCATGTGATTTTATTAGCATCACTTGTGGTATATCTCACCATGTGTTGATGAAATATCTCACCAAATCCAAACAAGATGTGAATGTGGTCCATTACCATCAGTGACTTCATTGACTTCTGCCTTCTTGACTTCTTGGTCTTCCAGAGCTTTTGTGGTGGCTTCAAACTGCTGATATTTCAGACCTCTCTCAGACTAATCCTATACCCTCTAGACCAGTAACATCAAAAAAGAACTCATTGTTTGCACATGCATTTTCACATGAAGTTCAATCTTGATGTACAGATCTAGTCAACCAAAGATCTAAATAAGATCCAATAAATCCCAAATGCAGTTATCACTCATGCATCAAAAGCCTGTGAAATAGAAGTACTTAGAGTAAAACATCTCAAGTACCAAGGCTCTTAAATGCCATACACTACAAGTAGGTATATAGTACCTTATAATCCTAGTCTACACAACCACTCTTTGACTTGGTAACTATTCCAACTGCATGCCTTACTTCAATGGAATAAACCAAGACAAAATGATCCTATAGTAGTTGTTGTCTAACTTGGTTCCATATAGGACTAAGTACTATGCAATTGAATTACTTCATCTTGATTATGATAAGATTCTCATGGTATCTGATGATCCTTCATGGTGTTGATCACATCGTAGGAGTAGTAATGTAGCTTACATCAATGCTTATGCCTTCTCCTAGTTCTATACCATACTATAATGATTCACCTCTAGACTTGATAACTAAGGATATGGTATATACCCTATAGTTACCAAATTTTAATAACTCTTAAGGATTCTCAACATCCATCCTTGATGACTCCTATACACTTACTCTATACCATGTTCTACTCCATCCTATTTATTCATAGAATGGGGTAATCATCACGATGACTTAATCATCTCTGACTATGTCAGAATTCTGTTTTTCTCAATATCGCTGATACATGATAGACTTTAACTATTCATACCTAGGTATAAAGAAAATAGATAAGTAGATTTACTCAAATTGAGTAAGAAATTCTATACAAGTATGATCATATCATTCTCAAGTGAATGATCATCATAGTTGTAGGAAATGTGGTTTAGATAAGATGGCTTCATATAATCTTTACCAACCTACAGATCTCCTAAAAGGTTTTAAACCTAAGGTCTCTTCGCTCTGATACCATCTGTGGTGACCCAGCACACCACTGCATGTGTAGTGCAAAAGTCGGTGACATAATACTCACAGAAGGACTTATCCGTGAATATTACATCTCTCAGAGTGGTACGACAGAAACACAACGGGTCCAAGCAAACCTATAGGATACAAACTTCATTACAAAATCTCGAGAATCTCTTTGATGAATCAAGAAGATCTCCTGCAAATGAAACATCAGAAGAAGCAATGCGAAGATCCAAGCTAGAGAAGAACTCTAGCTCAGAACTAAATCCACTATGGCTGATGTCAGCCCTAATCTATGGCTTGTAATAGCTAAGTCCAAGATTGGTCTTCACCTACACCTTGATATCTTCTCCTCCACCAGCGTTGTTGATGACGATACTTTCCTGGCTGAGTAAGAGATGACTCCACCTAGCTTCATGAGGTAGTGATGGCTTCACGATGACGACTTCCATAAGGCTTCAACTCTAAGCAGGGGGTCAAATGGGAACGAATGAGTAACGAGCGTTACTCAGCAAGTTCATAATATATAGTGGGTAGTTTGATGCACTAACTACAGCCTTAGACTCGAAAGAGTCATAAGCTAATGCAAGGTTTTGTAAATATTTCTTCAAGAGATTGCTTTTAATTCTCAAAAACTATGCCTGCCAGATCTTCATAGGACTAGAACTTCATGAAGTTGCCTTTCCTAGGCGTTCGCAGCTCCTTCCCGGAACAGGGGGTAACATGCCACATCCTTTTACACTCTGCAGAGGTGCGTTACTTTACCCATGGGCGACCAAGACCATGTTGCACAACCAGGCGTACGTTCCTGTCCACTCCCACTTAGTTGTGGGGCCCGATTGTTGGTCCAAGACAAACCATGCTTCTCCGCACAACGCATGCCCACCCATTTATGCCAGCAGGTTGAACGCCTGATTCCACCCCTCGCGATGGAGATCTACACGCCCCTGGCAGACACTCATAGACCCCAGAGTCCGTGGGATTTAAGGGATCCCACCCATGTTCATGTAGTCTCGCAAGACCTACAACGTACGTCTCTGGTAGTCCGTTGACATGCGAACGAGATAAGATCACATTTGACTTACTCCCCCATAGAAGACCCATGGTTAACGCGAATTTACGGTGCAAGAATCTAGATGGCAGTTGTGATTAGTCCTAGGTAGTACTTTCCCATGCATATGGAACCTTCCTTTCACCTATTCATCTTACCATGGTTCCATCCGCCCACCAAACAGAACACTACCACTCGGGTAGTCATTCAATTAGTCATATTATTATAAAAATAGGATCATGCATTCTTTTGAGCATAGGTAGTACTACGATAGGGTTTTTGCAAATAGTTCATTATGAAATACTGCAAAGGATATGAGCAAGTGACGAACTTGCCTAAGATAGAAACAATGACAATAATAATCCATGTCTTCGGGTTCAAGGGTCGCGTAGAAAATCCCGACATCTGAAAGATAGCAAAATAGTCCCAGTAAGGACTAGAAAAAACACTGGCAAGATGATACATGCATAGTAATGAGATGCATCGCGAAATACCCTGAAAAATACCCCAGCTTACAAGTGTAAGCCACGTTTGATACGATATCTTAATCACACATGTTTTAGGTGAAATGTTTCATTACTTGCGGTGATGTGGTTATTACTTCTTTTAGACTTACATGTGTTTCACTTTTACTTAACAAACAATTGTTTTCATGTTTAGGTAGAAGTGTTGATTACTTTGTGAGGTAACAAGACAATATCACATGGAAAACAATTATTGAAAAGGTAAGAAACATGTTTGATTTTATTTTCCAAAAGTGTAGAGCTAATGACAATGAGTTTAGTTGAAAATGATGAACTAGTAAAGTGAACTCTTTCATCATAATACTTGCTAATTACTTGTGATGATAGGTTTAGTAGGTGTGAAAACATGTGGGTTTTATTAATAAGGAAAATGATATTAAGGTAGTTATTGCCGGTTATAATGGAATATTATAGAATTCCATTATAACTTTAGAAACAAGTTTATAAGTTAAACAAAATGTTTTTTGTTTGACATGTTTGAGTTGAAAATGTTTTTCTCTTTAATTTGGTATCTCATTTGAAGTAGTCTGAAAATATTTGAATAAGATATTAATTTATTAATTTTAAATGAATTAAATGATTAGGCAAAATATTGCACGCATGAAAACTTGGTGAAATTACTTCCGAAACATCATAGATGAGTTTCTTTTGTCATTTGAAGCATTTTGGTATATAACTTGTATTTTTCTGATTTTATGAATTGTTTATTATTTTTCTTTATTTTAAATGATTTAATTAATTGAAGAAAATGTTTAATTTTAAACTTTATCAAATTAATTTGAAAATGTCATAATCAAATAGATTTTATTTTTCTGATTATTATGATATGTTATTTATATTTTTCTGATTTACAGAATTAAAGTTATTGAAATATAAAGTTTTAATTAATTTCTGCCAATATTCAAATTGACAGGTGGGACCCACCTGTCATAATCATTTTAAATCAAAATTAAAATAAAAATAAAAGAAAATCTTCCATGACGTCATGGTGACATCAGAGATGACATCACCATTGCTTGATTCCTCACAGATGGATTCGATTCGGCTCCTAGGGTGGAAATTGGTGAATTTGGTTTGCACCATCCGAACGAGGAGCGAGTGGGGGTTCTAGGGGTGGCAGCGCCGCTTCCAAAAGGTCGTAGGAGTGCCGCCGGCGATGGTGTTTGGCGGCGGCGGGTGGTAGTGCACGATGGGAACACGATTTCTAAGCCCAAACCCCAAACGAAAAACACCATGAGGTGTGTGAGCTCACCAGGAGTACGGTGATGTGGTCGGGGAAGCTCGGAGAGGTGGCAATCAACGGCGCGGAGCTCTTCCCTCCGGCGGCCGGAGTTTGGAACGACAGCCAATTCGTTGGCTACAGGGCATCCCGGCAAGCGAGGCTCATCGAGGAGGGAGAGTAGAGGATGGCGCATCTCCTCATGGCCTCGGTTGGTCTCGGCGTGGCCGGAATCGATGGGATGGCCGACGGCCCGAGAGGACTAGGGTTAGGGTTTCGGGCTTTCCAGCGGGAGATACAGATAGAGAGGGAGACTGCGAGGAAGAAGAGAGGGTGAGTGAGGAGGGCACGACTTCTCTTGCCTCTTATCCAGCGGAAGGGCGGCCGAGGGGAGGTGGCAGTGCGGTGTCGGAAGCGGTGGCACGCCTCAGGCCTTCTGGCCAGAGGTTGAAGAAAGAATGGATTAAAATATTTCCAAGAAAACCCCCTGGAATTTTTTATAACTTACAACTAAGTCCTTCTGGTTACTAAACTGAGAAGAAAACCTTTGTTTTCAGGGCTTATTTGTGAACATAAAATTATTAAAAATGACATTTGAATTCCTTATCAAATTTAACAACTCACCATGTTTTGTTTTGGTGAATTTGAAATATTTTGTATTTTTTTATTTAGGTGCTAGATTAAGTGGTTTTGCTCTTTTCTCTTTATTTTATTTATTTAATGGCTTTAAAATTATGTTAAAGCATGTTTAATAAAAGTACACACTCCCATCTTGTGGATACCAAGGTGGTGTACCATAATTGGACAATTTTAAGTATAATCCCTTATAGAAAGTAATTTAGTAAAATTACTTGGCACTGGTTCTATGCATTGTTATGAAAATAATTTAATATAGAATTTTATTCCATGTCACACCACATGATTTCAATGAGTGAAAGAACTTGTTTTATTTTTATAATACTATGTTATTTTCATAGTTAAAACTCTTAGCAATTTTTGTTGACATTTTACTTAGGTGAGTGCAAGTCATGTTGATTGTTTTTAGTACTTGACCAGGTGGAAAACATGAGTGGTTTTGAAATCTTATTTGCTTGTTTTCCACATAGGTTCTAATATGGATATTATCCCATTTTTGTTTTAGTACAAGTAATAATTTACTTGGTTATGTGTAGATGAATTTTTGTTATCATCTGTTAGTTTTATGTAGGAAAAGGATATGGAAAACAAGGTATTAAGCTTGTTTTCATCTACCTTCACATATCAAGACATGTGGATGCAATGGTTTGTTATTATTTCATACTTGCTAGTTGTTTCCATTAAAGATAGTATTATGAGTTCATCATCTTCGATGAGCTTGACAGGGGTTATTGGTTCTCTATTATTTCCTAATGATTATCTGGATAACTTCTTATGCTCCCTTACAGAGGTAGTGTTGCTTCTTGTAGTCTTCTGTTGCTTGATGTTCTTCTCTTTAATTGCCACTTGTCTTCATATACTCCTTTTGTCACTTGCAGGTAGTATCATCTATGGGATTCCATCTTCAACTATCTCACCCTTGTGGTGAAAACAACCAGCTATTCCAATCAAAGATTTTACTTAGATGATTATAAAAGTATATAAATTTGTTTTATGACATCAAGTTACCATATGCATATAATAAGAATTTGTTAACAAGTGGGCCAGACTTGCCGCCAAATTACTAATCATATACAGTTGTATGAGATGTACTAGGTTATATGATCTTATGCTTGTTTGTAGATGATACTCAATTGTTTGAGTATACAAAAGTGATATGTTAACAAGGTAGCTAGTCTTGTTACCAAACTACTTCTATTTAACACTAACATTGGAGTATCACGTTGTTTCAAGAGTGTTAATAAGATCAGATCAATATATAAGATTTTCCATGTACTCTTATAATAGATTGGAATAACACTTCTAGAACACTCTAAATAATCTTCTTGAAGATTTTCATGTGGTAGTTCCTCATGTCGTGTGGTTTCTTCTCTTGCAAAATAACTTGGAGGAAATTGGGAAACAAGATATAATGGTCTAGCCAAAATACCAAGATCTTGATTAAGGGTTAATTCATGCTTTCATTATCCTTCCATACATTTCTTGTTTTGCTTCCCATAAGATAGATACTTGTCTCATACATGATTGATTTTATTTAGCTTTCAATCCAATTCCTCTAATAGAGGTTATAACTTGTTGTTATTCATTACTTGTATCTAGAGATACTTTAGTTGTTGAATATTAATTTAGATAAAGATGTGGAAAGCTTATTGAATGCTTACTTAATATAGGAAGTTGATCAAATGGTTCATTGATGTGTTCATAGCTCATATGCTCACTGGTATAAGATGAATAAGACAATGAGCATAAGAAGGTTATTGGGGTTTAATGACTTATGCCATAATTAATAGTTGTTTTTCTCAGGTGTCATGATGTCACTTTATATTCTTCTCTTAATGACCTTTGTCGTTTGATGGAGGGATGATAACCCGGTAGGCTAATGCCAAGGAGTAACTCGGCCCAAAGGACGCTGCGCAAGACCCGGTTTAGGATAAAGGAGCTTCTAGAAGGCCCAGGAACGTAGGCCTCGTAACCCGGATCATGGGTTCCGGTAAGGAAGTTTAGGGTTTGTAAGCGGTGTCCGGGTAGGATTCAGAGTACGCCTTGGAGAGTAAGCCAGGGGGTCCGGATGTTATATAAGCCGGTCCCTAGGTTAGGGTTAGATAAGTTTTTAGTGTGAGCAAGAACACGATCGCCGGATTGCGAGGTATCGAGTATCCATTGTAACACGAGAGTCGAGATAATATATTTAGATCGGAGACTCGGCGACTTGATTGCCGGCTACCAGATTGCATATCACCATGGTTTCCTTTGAGCTAAACCCTCTCCCAAACACCAGAGTCGATTTTCCCCAAGACAAGTTACCCCCGGTAACGTCTGCCGTGATTATCCCACGACAGTTGGCGCCCACCGTGGGGCCTACGTCCAAGGGTGTTTACATCACGGGAGAAGCTCGGGAGAACATGAAGAACCTCGTCATCAGCGAGATCTACACCAACCCCGAAGGAGAGAAGATGGTGGACGATTCTGGCTGGGGGCCAGAGTCGGATCTGCTCGACTCCGGATCTGTCGTGACAATCGGCCAGATCAACGTCTTCATCGGCATGGTACGTACGTCCGGTTCAATCCCTGACGATTTTGGATTTGATTCTGTGTCAGGGGAGGCCACTTGCGTTCAGTCTGATGGAGAGGAATCGGTCGGGACGATAGATCCGACAGAAGTGCCCACCACGAAGAGGGAACAGCCGGAGGAGCCGACATGGACCCCGCATGGCCGGGTTACGAGAGAAGATGACACCGAGTCTATCTTGCACCTGCTGGAGGACCGGTACGAGGAAGATAGCAGTGATGAGGAAGAATACGAATCTGCGCCAAGCATTGTGCGCCAGGTCGCGGTCTACACAGCCCCTGCAATCAACCTTAATCAGGGGAACATGACCACGGCCGCCGTCGGAGCAACACAAGCATTGGCCCAGCAGCAAGTTCCGGTTGACGGAAACCCGGTTCTGGCCCGGGTTGATGGTGAGTCGGCATCAGTTACCAGCCATGCGCGGATAGTGAGTTGCAGGTAAACACGTTCGGATATCTGGCAAACCGGACGCCAGGGGCGGGTCCTTCAAACCCGCAACACCCGGCCCAGTTCAACAACAACATGATCCTGGATCCCACCGTTCTAGCCACAGTCATAACCCCGGAAAACGCGGTGGAACGTGTTAGGGATCTAGATGTAGCCCGTCGTGCATTGGAGCAACAGAGAAGGCAAGTGGAAGCAGAAAAACAAGGGGTGGCCGCGCGCCGGCGTGAACTGGATGTATTGGAGAACCGGTTCCGAGAAGAGACAACCAGGGTGCATCAAAGGCATCAGACCAGATTACCGGCAACGGGTGGAGTCATAAACCCGGCCGCACTATTCATCACACCTCAGGATCAGCCGATTCCAGCGGTGAACCAAGGAACTGTACATCAACCCGCAACTGGAGGAGCACAGCCGGAAAACGCGCAGGCCGGGTTACCCATATTACAGACTGGAGTTACTACCGGCAATACATTACCACCACCACCACCATCACGATTTCGCACTCCAGCAGGTCATTACAACAACCCCATGGATAATGTGTACGCAGCAACACTCGCATTGAATCAAATCCCCGTAAGAGAGTCACCCCACGCAGAGGAGACCCGGCGGGCGATAGATCTATTGCGCACTGCGGTGGCGCAGCAAGTTAATTACCCGGACAACAGAAGTGGAATGCATGGGACACCATATATCAGCCAGCAACGAGTCAATACCAGCAATATTCAGACAAGTTCGGCCCGGCGGAGGGCAGAGCAGCAGCAAATGCCGCCTCCTCCCCGCGTCCAGGCCGTACCAGCAGCATCAGCAGCGCAAGCTATTGTGGACAGTTCCAGAGCTAGGAGAGCCGCGGCCGGGTCTGCGGTGCACGGACCAGCAGCAGTGCCGCGTCCAGCCGTACCCCCCGCAGGATCGCACGTTTCCCGAGTAAGGCCAGTTCCGACTAATCTCGCTGGGCCTAAGTGTCTGTCGGATAACATCAGGGCTGAGCCTTACCCGGATAAATTCAAGGAACCGGGTAAGGTAGTGAATTATGAGCCGACTATGGATCCAGAAACATGGTTGAGCAGTTATGAGATGGCTATGTCAATTCGAAACGCGTCTGAAAAAATTCAACCTAAGTTCATGTACTTGATGATGTCAGAGGGAGCGGCAAAGCTATGGTTCACTAATCTACCGGAAGGGTCTATCAAGTCATGGGAGGAGTTGAAAACTGCGTTTATCAAGCACTTTCATGGGACGTGCAGAAAGCTATTTACTATTGATGACTTAGAGCGGTGCGTCCAGAAGAAGGGAGAATCGGCGCGCAGCTGGGTGCGCCGAGTTATGGAGATACTTCACTTATCCACAGATATTCAGCCCAAGGATGCGTTACAAGCTATGGCAAAGACGTGCAAGTACATACCTTTAGTACAAAAGTTAACTCGCATGAAATCCAGTCGGAATGCTTCAGAGGTTATGATGGGAGAGCTAATGGACGCATGCAACAAACACGCTGCAACGGATACTACAGAAGAGGACGTCGATGACAAGAAAGCAAAAGCAAACACAAGTAACAATGGAAGAGCCGGCAATGGATCAACGCCGGGTAACAATGGAGGTAACAATGGGAACAACCAGAACAAGCGCCCGTTTGAGGGAAGCTCTGAGTTTGTCGCTAGTACAGAAGCCGGGTCTTCGAGACCCAGGGCAGAAGGAAATTTTAATGGAGGAAATTATCAAGGACCGCCAAGGCCGGGTAACAATTGGGATATCTTCAGAATGGCGTGCCCAAAGCACAGCAGGAACGGTAGGCCGGCTAACCACTCATTGGAGCAATGTGCGGACCTACAAAGATGGAAGAACGAGGAAGTAAACAAGGCTATGCGAGGTGCAGGTCGGGGAGGAGGACCGGGTCCGGGTGGAAACCCGGGCAACGGTCCACCCCCAGCCGGTAACCCGGCAGGTGGAAACCCGGGTAATAACCAGGGGGGGAGCTGGAGGTTTCCAAGCCAACCCCAAGCAATTGGGACAATACCACGTGCATACTACAGGAATTTCCAACAAGGATAAAAAGATACTGAAAAAGGCGGTAAAGTCAGTTGCCTCGGCCGTTCCGAGATACCTGAGATGGTCGGAGCAGGATGTAACGTGGAGCAGGAGAGATCACCCGGAAAGGATAGAACACCCGGGAGTCTTAGCATTAGTGGTTGCACCGCAAGTTAATGGTTATGAGCTGAAAAAGGTCGTAATGGACGGCGGAAGTAGCATCAACATCTTATATTGGGAGACCTTTCTACGCATGGGTCTCAAGGAGTCCCAACTACAGAAGAGTTCAACAGTTTTTCATGGGATAGTACCGGGTCACTCAGCGTGTCCCGAGGGAAAAATCACATTGGAGGTAGCTTTTGGAGAATCGAAGGACAATTTCCGGGTTGAGTGGCTCACCTTCGAGGTGGTCAAGTTGCGCAGCCCTTATCATGCGCTATTCGGAAGGCCGGCTTATGCTAAGTTCATGGCCATGCCGTGTTATGTGTATCTACAGCTAAAAATCCCGGGTCCCAAGCAGACCATCACCATACATGGGAGCCGGGATATAGCGGCTGAGTGCGATGAAGGATATGCGGCAATGGCTGAACAGGCTTGCAGAAAAGAGGAACTCAAGTATTACCGGTCTCAAGTAGACCCGGATGACAGAACAGCGTTAAAAAGGCCGAATACTGAAGACGAGAGAGCGAAGTTCAAGGCAGCGCAGGACACCAAGATGGTGGCTTTTGTCGAGGGTGATCCCTCTAAGCAATTTGCTATAGGATCTAACTTGGACAGCGAGCAGGAGAAAGCACTTGTGGAGTTCATTCGTTCGAATCAGGATGTGTTTGCCTGGACGCCCAGCGATATGCCGGGTATCCCTACAGAACTGGCAGAGCACAGTTTGCACGTTGATCCTAAGTCCAGGCCTGTGAAACAGGGCCTGAGAAAAATGAATGAAGAAAGAAGGAAAGCCATAGGAGAAGAAATTGCACGGCTGCTTACGGCCGGCTTTATTATGGAAGTATTTCACCCGGTCTGGTTAGCAAACCCGGTACTCGTGATGAAAAAGACCAATGAGTGGAGGATGTGCATTGATTATACGAGTCTCAACAAGCATTGCCCAAAGGATCTGTTTGCGCTTCCAAGGATAGATCAGATCATAGATGCAGTGGCTGGAAGTGACCTATTATGTTTCTTGGATGCATATTCCGGGTATCATCAGATCAAGCTCAAGAAGGAAGATTGGGAGAAAACATCGTTCATAACCCCTTTTGGGGCCTTTTGATACAAGACCATGACGTTTGGATTGAAGAACGCTGGCGCAACCTATCAACGGTGTATTCAGAAGTGCTTTGAGGACCAAATCGGGCGCAATGTTCATGCATACGTGGATGATGTGGTGATCAAGACCAGGAAAGCGGAGACATTTATTGATGATCTAAAGGAAACGTTCAAAAACCTGAGAAGGTACCAGATGAAACTTAACCCGACAAAGTGTGTCTTTGGAGTCCCAGCCGGGAAATTACTCGGCTTTATCGTTTCCGAGAGAGGAATTGAGGCAAATCCGGATAAAATCAAAGCTATCCAGAGTCTGAAAAAGCCGGAAAAATTGAAGCATGTTCAGAAGCTCACAGGGTGCGTAGCAGCGCTTAGCCGGTTCATATCCAGACTCGGAGAGAAGGCAATACCCTTGTACCGGCTCTTGAAGAAATCTGATAAATTCGTATGGGACCAAGAGGCGGACTAGGCGTTCGAGGCACTAAAGAAGCAGTTATCTGAGGCACCAGTCCTAGCAGCCCCCGGCCCTAAAGAGCCCATGCTATTGTACATTGCAGCCGGGCCTCGGGCGGTTAGCGCAGTGGTTGTTGTCGAGCGTAAGGAGGATGGGAAAGATCACCCGGTCCAGAGGCCGGTTTATTACGTCAGCGAGGTATTATCAGAGGCACAACAACGCTACCCACATTGGCAAAAGCTGGTTTTCGGGGTCTTCATGGCCAGCCGGAAACTGAAGCCGTATTTTCAGGAACACCCCATAATAGTGGTCAGTTCTATACCAATGTCGGATATCATCAGAAACTCGGATGCAACGGGTAGAATAGCCAAGTGGGCGATCGAGATGGGAGATTATCACATCAACTACGAGCCCAGGTCAGCAATCAAATCTCAAGCTCTAGTTGACTTCATTAACGATTGGACTCACACAGGCATGCCCACCATGGCTCCAAACTCCGAGTCTTGGATAATGCACTTTGATGGTTCCAAGCAATACGAGGGATCAGGAGCTGGAGTGGTGCTAACATCACCCAAAGGAGACAAGTTAAGTTACGTGTTGCAGATTCACTTTGATTGTTCCAATAACGTGGCCGAGTATGAGGCCCTATTGCACGGCTTAAAGGTAGCCAAGGAGATGAACATTAAGAGGATACGATGTTTTGGAGATTCGGACCTTGTGGTACAGCAGGTCTCAGGAACTTGGGATAGAAAAGATGCAACTATGGCAGCATAACGCAGAGAGGTGGACAGGGTTGCTGGATGTTTTTCCGGGTATGAGGTGGAGCACATAGACAGAAGAAAAAACGAGGCAGCAGACGCACTCGCCAGACTCGGCTCGCGCAGAGAGCCGGTTCCACCTAACGTTTTCCTGGATGAGCTATGGCGACCATCAGTTAAAACCGAGTCTGAGGAAGATTTGGAGCTCGTGGCCACAGTACGTGTTGTTCCCGAGTGGACAGAGCCGTTCCTGGCCTACCTATCACGGGGCGAGTTACCACAGCAGGAGGTATTAGCAAGACAAATTCTGAGGCGAGCAAAAGGATATTCTATCATCAATGGGGAGCTGTACAAAAGAAGTGCAGCAGGAGTCTTTTTGCGCTGTGTAGCACCAGAAGAAGGCCGGCAGATCCTCAAGGAGATCCATGAAGGTGACTGTGGGCATCATGCATCCACAAGATCCCTCGTGGCCAAAGCTTATCGACATGGTTTCTTCTGGCTCACGGCCCTAGCAGACGCGGAGCACTTGGTGGCAAGGTGTGACGGATGTCAAAGGTACGCTCGCCAAACCCATGTGCCGGCTATGGAATTGCGGACTATCCCGTTAACTTAGCCATTTGCGGTTTGGGGTATGGATATGATTGGTCCCTTCCACATGTCACCTTGCAAAAAGACACATCTCTTAGTGGCTGTTGATAAGTTTACCAAGTGGGTTGAGGTCATGCCAGTTACCAATTGTGAAGCAATTACAGCAGTCAAGTTCCTGAAAAGGATTATCTATTGGTTCGGATATCCCCACAGCATAATTACCGACAATGGAACCAACATGTCCCTTGGCGAGATGGAAAAGTTCTGTGGAAACAATGGCATTCGTTTGGACATAGCCTCAGTGGCCCACCCACAGGCTAATGGACAAGTGGAGAGGGCAAATCAGGAGTTGCTTCGTGGATTAAAGCCACGGTTACGAGTCCCGTGTATCAGAGCTGCTGGCGCATGGGTTGAAGAATTACCTTCAGTGGTTTGGGGTATCAACACCACACCTAACAGATCTACTCAGATGACACCGTTTTTTATGGTTTATGGCGCAGAAGCAGTGTTGCCGAGTGATATTATTCATGACTCGCCTCGAGTATCGGCTTACGTCGAGGTGGAGAACGAGAAGACCCGGCAAGACGCCGTGGATATGCTAGAAGAACACAGGGAACAAGCTTTGGAGAGATCAGCCATATATCAGCAGGATCTGCGGAGATATCATAGCCGGCGCGTGAAAACCCGGGTCTTCCAGGAAGGAGATCTGGTTCTACGCTCGGTGTAATCAAAGGAAGGAAAACACAAGTTATCACCTCCATGGGAAGGACCGTTCATCATAAGCCGGAATCTGCACAATGGATCATATTACTTGATAGATGCAAGGGAAGAGTCGGCTATGGTTAATGACACCGCTCATACCACTTCATCTATGCAAGAGAAAGAAAGACCATGGAACGTGGCTCAGCTACGTCCCTACTATACTTAGTATAGGCTAGATTTACAAAGTGGAATTATACGACGTAACAGGCAGCAGGTTTCAGACGCACTCTTTTCCTATCCAGGGTACCTAAGGGGACTGGAGGGTTTTGAATGAGGCGGCTTGCTGACCTAACTTTTCTCATATCAATAAAGAAAGGGTTACACAATACATTATTTCCTTTTCATGTGTTTTATCAACTTTTTATTTCTGTTATGTTTTTTATCCTTCTTCCAGGTAAGTATTATTTACTGTTTTTAGTACATTAGTTTCTTTAGCAGTTTGCATATATTTAGGTCTTGGGGGCTGATTGCTTGAATAGCACAGTTGCAAACTCAAAGACCCGGCCACGATGCTTATGAGTTATAAGGGCGATTACTCGCAAACGAGCACGGCTGCAAGCTTATAACCGGACAAAGGAGCCAAACTTTCTTGACTTTTCTTACTTAAGCTCGATGTGACTCGCACTAAAGTGGCATGATTTGCTCGCATATGATCACAATCAGTCATGATGCCCAATGGGACTTGCCTGACCCTGTCTTCGTATAGATGTAGCAACATGATTATCCACGCGAAAGCCGGCTTACAGTACAAGAGAGCCAAAAGGGTCATCTAAACCACAAGTTATGCAGAGTACAGGGTTAATAACCGGAAACTCACAGTTTATTAAGCATAACTTCAAAACCTATGTGAAACGGCTCTAGGTTTTTGGCTTAGCAAAAACGATTTGTTCTCTTTGAAAGACCTAACACCCTAGACTCGGAAGTTCGGGCCTTGGGGACTGGGGAATTTGAAAAAAAGAAACAGATTATCTAGCTATTAAGCTCAAAAACCCAAAAATCCGAGTCTTGGGGACTTGGGGACTTAGAGGAAAGTCCACCTGTCAAAACCCACGAAACCCGGAAACCGAGTCTCACAAAAGGAACCGTAAAGAAAGTCGGAATATCAAGAATAAATAAGCTCAAAAGCAGATAGATATCAAACTCATCCAAAGGCCAGAAGGGCCACGAAAGCTATTAAAGTTTCAAAACGTATTACATGCCGCGATAGTAGTACCAAAGGTGCACAGGCGCACCATCAAAAAATAATCGTTTAAAAGCCCCATTGGCCGAATGACGCATTTGATATGACAGCGGATAAAAAAGATTACTCGGCATCTTGGGTTGAGGCATCCATCTTGTCCTTGCCCTTGCCAGCCGGGTTTTGATCCTTGATTTGTTCTTCAACAGTCTTGGCAGTAGCAGCATCCGGATTAGCAGTGGCATTGGAACGCGAAGGAGGAGGGACAACTGGCGTGGAGCTAGCAGGCGTAGTACTGGATTCAGCTTTTTTCTTCGCAGCCTTTTCCCTCAGTTGGGCAGATTCCGCCTTCCACCGTGCTAGCATGTCAAAGGGCTTCGGAGGATCCGACTTAATTGCCTTATCTTGCGCATCATACGATGGTAAAAATGGGGAGCCATCGTGGTTGAACTCTGGAAACCCGCCAACAAGTTTCGCCGGGTCAAGCTTGGGAAAGTATGCTTTCGCCAAGGCAAGACCCCGGGTCACCCCAACCTGGCAGGATGAGCGCTTCCAGTGTTCAATCCACTCGGGGATGGTAGAACACGCATCAAGCAGCGTGTTCAAACCACCATCCCCAGTGCCTGGCCACTTGACAGCTTTCAGGGCCCACTTAGTCCCGGCACAGAGCTGCCGGATGGTGCTCTTTACCTTCTTCAGCAGAACCACTTCATCCACATCCGGAATCTCTTCCTCGGGCCCTGCAGAAAAGCAGAAACATCCAAAGTCAGGAACTCCGAGTGTTCTTCAGGATATCCAGACCAAATTAAGATCAGTCAGTCGGAAATTTTACCTAACTCGTTCACCCTATCCACCGCAGCATTGCATCTCTTCTTATACTTCCTTGCCTGCTTCCCAGCTTTCTTAGCTTCAGCTTCAGCCGATTCACGTAGCTTCGTTTCCGCCTTAAGAAGTTTGTTGGTTCTAGCCAACGTTTTCTCAGAGTGCGTTACGTATGCCTGTGCGAAAACAAAAAGAAGTATCAGTCGGCTATCTACGAAAGTTCCAAGCAAATTATGCATAAGTTCACTCGGAACTTGGGGACTAGGCGAGTATACAAGCGGTTGTAACACGGTTACCTCGTGTTTGGCTATCAGGGCCTCCAGGATGCCCTCTTCATCAGCTCTCAAGGTGTGCAGAGCGTTGAGCATCTCAGCGAAGCTCATGTCTTCGGGCTTGGTGCCGGAAGACCCGGCTGCCTGACAACCCGGAGTAGGAGTTTGATCCGGCTTTGGAGACGATATCTGGGTGACCTGGGGGTCAGGGGTGGGGGTACCCATCCTTGTACCCAAGACTCCCGCGTCCTCATCACCGGTTCCATCAGCATGCTTTGGAGACCCGGCATCCTGCTTGGCCGAGTCTATTGGGGAATCCTGCCCCTTGACTTCTTCTTCTTCAAGGCCGCCAGTCGCGGCATTTACATCATCAACCGGGCCTTCAGTGTCCCGGGTGTCTGTCTCCATGTTCTCCGGGTCACTGGGTGTGACTTGGGCGCTAAGGAAAAGAGAGAGAAATAGTTAGCGATAGTAAATGAAAATTATCAAGTACACAAGGATATCATATAGCAAAAACTCACCCGGTGTTCACAGCATAGTCTGGTGGAAGCTCGCTGCTAGAAGCAGATGAGGCTGTCACAGGACCCGATAGAGGGACCCAGAACTCTCCAGCTAATGGATGGTTGGGGGAGGGGTGACGTTGAGGTGAGTTGGAAGGTTGAGATGGAGGAGTACCGGCACGGCGAGCTGGTGGTGAGGAGATGCCCGGGTTGAGGGGATCGTCACCCGGGGAACTCCGGGTCACCCTGCGTTTGGCCGAAGGTGGGTCCTTCAAGTGTGATGGGTTGGATAGTTGTTGGTTAAGTTTACACATGTTAGCAAAAGAATAAGGTTCGGAGGACATTAAGGAGTAGGGAACCTTGGATATCACCCCTCTGGTTTTCCTCTTGGCCCCATTGGTTCAGTCTGCAAAGCATGAGATAAAGCATGAGACTCGGGGGTTACGGATTTTCCGAGTATCGATAAAGCAGTATAAAGACTACAAACTATTCGGGTATCGAGGAGTAGTACAGAAATTGTGGGGTATCTAAATGTCAACGAGCAGTTGCAAAGAGAAGTTAATTGCCTGGCTATCTAGTGTGAATAAAACAGCCGGAAGAGGAGGATTTTCCGGGTATCTATGAACAGCCGCGGAAATCTGGACGAACTATGTCTAGATTGGAAATTTTGCTATCGATTTCGCGGAGAAATTAATAACTACGAGTGGTAGGAGAGTGCAGTGGGATCAATAATCAAGCAATTGGATGGACTAGGGAGGAGCTATGCGACCTAATTCGGCGCAGGGCAAGAAGTGGCCCGCGGATGGACCTAGATCTAATCTAGGTCAAACGGAGAAATCGTAAGTTGAATCAAGGGGAATAGGGAGTTTACCGGCGTGGATTGGAGAAGGATGCGACGGCGGTAGATGGCGCAGTCGTGGTGCCCTTGTGCGACTCCCGGCGGGCAGCTCGGGGATGCGGCGGCGGAGATTGGCGGCGGCGCGGGGCGGACCGTGGAGGAACGCAACCGGCGACGGCTCTGCTCCGGCAGTATCCCCGAGGTCTCCGTGGTGGTGTTGAGCGAGCTCGAATGAGAGGGCGCCGGTGAGGAAGAAGAAGATGGGGGAAATGAGCCATTAGGGTTAGGTTACCCCCCGGGCACCTATTTATACGTACGGGTGGGGAAACCTAGGCTAGCGAGCGGGAACCACAAATTTCGGGAATAAAAGATACCCGTCCGAGATTTTCGGGATATACGCTAAGTGCCCGAACACGATATCCGGACAAGATAAGAAGTAAATCTTCTCCGCGATATTCGGATCAATTAACGAGTGAAGTAAGCCGGATCTTCTGCATTTTCCTTGGAACATTGACCCGGAAAATTGAAAATGGACTTAGAGAAAGCCGGGTTATTATATGGACCACCAATGGAGTTAGGCCTAGCTGTTTATTAAAGCAACCTAACCCGGCCTCTATGAACGTGTATGTTTGTTATTTTTGCAGGGAATAGCGTGCACTTCAAGGAGGATCCCGTGAAGCCCAAGCTATTCTGGGGACTACTGATGGAGGGATGATAACCCGGTAGGGTAACGCCAAGGAGTAACTCGGCCCAAAGGACGCTGCGCAAGACCCGGTTTAGGATAAACGAGCTTCTAGAAGGCCCAGGAACGTAGGCCTCGTAACCCGGATCATGGGTTCCGGTAAGGAAGTTTAGGGTTTGTAAGCAGTGTCCGGATAGGATTCAGAGTACGCCTTGGAGAGTAAGCCAGGGGGTCCGGATGTTATATAAGTCGGTCCCTAGGTTAGGGTTAGATAAGTTTTTAGCGTGAGCAAGAACACGATCGCCGGATTGCGAGGTATCGAGTATCCATTGTAACACGAGAGTCGAGATAATATATTTAGATCGGAGACTCGGCGACTTGATTGTCGGCTACCAGATCGCATATCACCATGGTTTCCTTTGAGCTAAACCCTCTCCCAAACACCAGAGTCGATTTGCCTCAAGACAAGTTACCCCCGGTAACGTCTGCCGTGATTATCCCACGACATCGTTCTTAATGCAGATATAGAGGTTTGGAACTATCATATGTAATGATCAAGGTTTAACAATAGTTTAAGAAGATTTATATCTTCTCTTAGGTAATTCTTTTACCGTTGATGAGATATGTACATATTCGATAAATATGTTAATATAATTATTATGTCATTCTCCACTTGTGGGTTTTGAATTAACACTTGTTTGTATCATTTGTGTTCTATTGAAACTTTGTTATTTATTTGTGAAGGTGCACTTAGTAGTTATGAAATAATTTATAAGATGTGTTGGGTGAATGGTTGATAACTTAGAGAGTTGTTGTTTTACATGAGATAACATTTGTATTAATGAGATGTTTCCATTGTGTATTACTCATTGGTGAAAGTATGATTATCAGTTGTGTGATTTGGGTACTCACCCCTCTTTGGATTGTAGATACCTACTGAATTATCCAAGTCACTTAAATACTTGTGGTTTAGGTTGTTGAGAGTTTGTGTTGGTCACAACCAATTATGGTTTGTGTAACCAGATGATTTGGTTTGTAGAGATGCTATGTTATAAAGATCACTCCAAATGTACTCTTGACTAGATGAACTAGACCTATTTCATCATGTCAAGTGAAACATTGGTCACTTTGGTTTGTTTAAACTTTCGCGCCAAAATTTCCCGTACTTTTAGATGCATGCTTTGCAAATGCATATATTATATTTAGATCCTTATAACTTCCCAAACACTGGGATGTTACATAGGGTTCGTCTCCGGCGCGGTCGTGGTCGGGGCAGACTCAGAGTACGATCTTGCCTCAGCTGCGTTGTCTACGAAAATAACAATATAAGTTAGTTCACAACCGGCAAAATATATAAACTAAATTAAACAAAATGGAATACGTCATGACGCACAACTGTGTTGACCACCGGCGCCAACTCCTGACGTTGACAGGTATCCCTGATGCTCGTATTGTAATCCAGTTTTGACAAATCGATGTTGTCAGGGTCTGCCACAACGTATATATTTTCAGTGCTGAAAGCTGGAGGGAGAAGTTTTAGACGAGTCCTAGGTGCTAACCAAGTGAGATACATGTTGAATGCATCAGTGTTGTGAGGAGGAACATCAAATGTGACTCCTCCATTTTCATGAGCCCAATTCAAGTCATCAACGGTGTTCTTGAACTCGGTGATAAACTTGTCAAACTTTCTTGGCCAATTCTTTGTGGACCTGAACTGTCTCTTGTCCACCATACATTGGAAATTTTAGGTACGTTAAACTAGTATCATTGACTACAATGATCACTAGGTAAGCAAAATAAGAATCACTTACTGGTGCAACGCCGTGTTAGTGTCCTTATAAGGAGGAGGGGCTGTTTGCAACAGTCCAAGTAGTCTCATTACGCTATTTGGGAAATGTCAATCCACTGAAAAGAAACAGACCATCGGACATTGCATCCACCAAAGATGTTGATCGTCTAGACACCTTGGATTCAACTCGAACGAGGCATCAGGAACATATGGCTCCCAGGTAACCTTTGCGTAATAAAATTTTAGATTGTTACTATGAGCCATATGGGTGGTATTCTGAAACTATGTAGGATACAAATCTTACCATGTCATAGGTAATGGTGTCGAACTGATTGGTGTAGTCAAGATATAGGTTCATAGTTGGACCCCAGTCATGGTTAACCCTGAACCATCTCAAAAGCCATGTAGCCTGACGTTCTGGATCACCACCATCCTCCCACTGCATATCGATATCAGACACTGGCCTTCCAATTGAGAAACGCTCCCAACTCCATATGGACAGAAGCACCAAACACCCACCCATATTGCATTCAACCTTGTTCCTACCCTGCTGGATCTTAGCCCGTGAGACTTTTCCCCTTCAGCACGCCTTGTCCAACTGCATACAGGATAAAATAAGGTTTGCATTTCAATGCATTATTTCACAACGGACTGGATATGGAAAAGTGGTTACTTGATGATACAGATAAGCCAGTGCAGCAGAACGCCATCTCCATCCGTAGGCCCAAATGGCTAACAACTGGAGCCACATATATGGGGAAATCGAGCCACCGCCATCTGAAAATATAGCTCGGCAAAGGACATACCACATGTATGCCCTGGCATGCCGCTGCACAATTTCATCATCTTCCTCCTGAGGGCATCTTCCAAAATGTCGAGCGACCCAACCAAAGTTGGCACCAGTGGCTCTTCCCGCATTGCCCGGCTCTCTCCCGAGATATCCGACCATTCCCGCACGCCATCCCGAGCTATCAGTGCTCAGTCATATAGGTTTCCCCCTGATGGGAAGTGCCGTGATCATCGCAACATCCTGCAACGTCACGGTCATATGCTCACAAGGAAGGTGGAAGGTGTCCGTCTCCGGCCGCCAGCGGTCTACCAACACGGTGATGGCACAATGGGTTGAACTTCGGGGCCCCATGAACCAGCATGTTAACAAATGGAAGCATCCCGGTCATCCGGATGTAGGGGGTATACCTCTCATCGTAGTGCATGGACCATTCCCCTGGCTCTTCTTGCGACGGACCTTCAACTTTTGTGGACGTCAAGTGCAGCATGGCTAAAATATTATCCTCTGTCATAAAGAGGCCACGGTGGTCCGCATCGTAAATTTCTTTGAGAAGAGACATAGCCCTACGAAAGAAAGAAAAATCCGATTAAAACAACGAGAGAAAAGATCACAATATAATTATTCAAAATTGTTTCTACTCATAATAAATCTATTGGACTATTTGAAGAAATCTATTTAACTAATTATAAAAAATCTATTTAACTATCAATATTATGCCTAAAGCAACGAGAAAATAATACACAACATATGAACTCAAATTTTGAAATACTATCAATGGTATGCCTAAAATCACAACTATAATATGCAATATTATCCAATACCTATTTACAATGAACTAAAATTCCCAAAACCACTAAATATCTCGTAATTAATTCATTTATTGCTTAACTAGGCTAAGTAATAGAATCATACCATTAAATATCAACATACCTATTTACAATGAAATAGCAACATACCATTAAATATCTCATAATAACAACCTAGTAGTAATTTGTCAACTAAATGTAAAACTAGAATTTAGGGCTTACACTAGAAATCTAGGGTTTCCACTAGTTTTAAGGTTTCCACTACTAATAGCCACCACTAAATCATCACTAAAAAGCTAATGCTAACAACCTAAATAGTTAAGAAAACTAGATGAACTAGGGACTGGGAATTCATAGAAAAAATCAACTGTGAAGATTTGAACCAACTAAAAGAGGGAAAAAGTAGGGGAATACCTTCACAACTCTAATGGGAACAAAATCCCCCAAAGATCTGCCTCCGATCTTGCCAACAAGAGAGGGATTTGAGGGGGAGAAGGCGGTGGCATCGGGGTGTTCTTCAGGACTTGCTAAAGAAGAAGAGAGGGAAGTTAAGGGCCAGGAGAGGGCTCTGCCCGTGTTAAGTTCGGCCGCATAAAGCCCCGTCCAGGGCGTTACGGTGCATAACACCCCCGGCTAGGGCGTTAAGAAGCATAACGCCACTGTCTGGGGCATTATGGTTCCTGCTACGTGGGAGTCAATGTCCACGGTGACAAGGTCAATAACGTCTCGCTTCCTCGCGTTAAGTTATATAGTATAACGCCTTTGGGGCGGGCGTTTTTATTTATTTGAATTTTGTGGTGCTGGGGTTGTAGTTTGAATTTGCTACACCTAAAAATTATTTATGTAAATTTTCACAAAGAAAACTGAACAAAAGGTAAAGTTAGTTTTTAAAGTATACTAGTTGAATGCCCGTGCGTTTCTACGACATCACTTTATACATCGTGGTATTGAGTTCAATTATGTATGTCTCTCAAAGTAATAGATGGTATTTTCTCCTTAAGAGGAGTATATGTTTTCTTTATTATATTCAATTTTTGAATTTTATTTAGCTAAAATGGAATAAATGAAAACAGAACAATACAATTTATGCTAGAAGGATCACGATATTGTATTCTCTTAATCAGACATAATGATAGTGATATTTTGCTAGGACGGCTCGGAATCATCCCTGCCATCATTCCCCACTGCATGGCAACGGCCGTGTGAGCATCATCCCATCGACTCCATAATAGAAAATGGTGTGGATCTCGTTTCCAGAGTATTTACGGAGTGGATCAACTTGAGAGGGGGCGAATTCAATGAAGAATGCTACCATGGGACAGTTTGACGAACGAAGTGGGGAGATGAGTTGACGAGAAAGGGAATGAGAGTGTTGCGATCATGCCTCAAGTTTTTATCTCTGACAACGACAACGTTTACTCTTTTGTGGCCACAAGAAACGTACATGAAAACATATGATGTGTATAACTGAGAATAAACTAAAGAAAGACGGTCAACATTCTCCTTGGGTGCCTGGAATTAATAGTTAAGAAATACATAACCCCGATTTGATGGCTTATTCTTCAGAGCGACTGCTAATTAAAAAAAAAATCTAGGAGAAAATTCTAGAATTATAGTTGGCAAACCAGCAAAAATTGTACAATGTATAGCTGAATCCTAGAACATGTGGAACACATCTTGGAAAAAGAATAAAGTCAGCATAAGGGATCAATGCACCCATGATGATTGATCTCAGAAAAAAAATGCTAACGAGGTTCAACACTTATACTTGCAAGAAAACACTGAATCATCTTGTAATAGACAGTATGCCTTCTAGCTCCCTTCACTCGGTATCATATCTTTCTCCACTGTTGGGCTATATCAGGATGGAAGCTTAATTACATTTTATATGAGAAATATAAGATGCACTTACCTTCATGACTTGAGAATATTGGGCCATGAATAGATTAAGACGGCCTCAAGTTCATTACCTTACACCGTGACAAACGGTGGCATGCCATTTAAACTTCTTATTACACGAGAAAAGCCCAGAATAAGCAAGCGAAGGGCCATTGCGGAGCCACAATTTCTTCTTCCTAATCGCAGAAGACAAAAACTCGCCGTGATCCAATCGCTCTTATACTACGCATAATAAGCAAATGCTCAATAATACAGTGCAACATGGTTAAATAGACAGAAAATGTTTGGTCTAAGATCCTTAGGACCGAGATTGAGTTAGAAGCTTAAAAAATGGGTATAAAAAGCTTAAGTGAAAGGCGACTGCTTAAACATTTTGGGCAACTTGAAATAGCTTCATACCGTAGCAGAACCATTATTCGAATCACCGCAGATGATGAATTGGTAACATAAAATGTCTGATTAATAGCAGAGATAGACCACTGCATTTTACTGAAAATAAGAAGGCCGATGACTTACAAATTTGCAAAAAGAAGACCCAAGAGAGTTGCTTAAAACAGATGTATATGTCGTACACTCTGGTGTATCCAAAGTCTTGTTCCGCGCCCAAGGAACTTAGCCCATGAAACAACTCTTACATCAGTGCATTATAGATAAAATGTTAAAGCGGGCCAAGCTTTTTCATTCTATGATGCCAATGAAAGTATCCTTTAATACATCTCTTAAAAAGAAAAGTGGAATGGGTAATTTGCATTGTGAAGTGATGATTTATAACAATAAAAAAGGGAGAAAATCGACATTCGGAATGGAGTGCTTTGCTCACCAAGGTTGAGAAATTTTCAGAGGCGTCAATGTTCGCTCTGTGGTTGTCGCCCTGTAGCAACAATCATCATCAATATGACTTCGGGATAAAACTTTAAGTAGATAGAATAATCAGTGCAAAAATAATGTAAAGGGGGGAGATCGCAGGCGATCAGGACGTGGTCTTGGACTGTGGAAGAACAGAAACTATATGACCAATATGTACCGTCTTTAAAAAGTAAGTTAGACACAAAATGTGCCGTAGCCCAGTGGTAGTGCCGGATCTCTTCCGAACCCTGACTGCGCAGGTTCGAATCCCCACGGACACCTTATTTTCTCATCTTTTCTTACACTAAGGAGTGGTTAATGGGCCGGCCCGTTTGAAATTCGTATGCGGGCGAGTCGTTGCTATTACTCGCATTAAGCGATATATAGTGCCTGCGGGGTAGACGCTGTGCGTGCGACACTTAATTGGGATCGGAGGAGTAGTAAAGATGCTTTAAAGGGGAAATCATTTTACGACGAGCGTGCGAGCGCTCGCGCGCTTTGGAGGCACGTGTACGCGCTGTGCTCCGCGCGCGACGCGCTATTCCCTTTTTTTCCCACACGGGACCCCTGCACCGCTCGTAACACCGTGCAACGCAAGTTTGGCTCCGGCCTTTCGTCTCGTCGTTGCTGGAGGCCCAACGGAATTTTCTCTATTCCCTTTGTTGCGCGCGAACGTACAGTTTTGCCAAAAAAGAACAAAAGTATTATACTTTAGTGCGAAAAAAAATACTGTACAAATATACGCTACAAAAATATTTTATTTCAGAAAAATCATATTCCCTTTTGTCTAAACCAGCTAAGTGCTCTCCCGTTCCTTTTAATTTTTTCGGATTAAGAAATAATTATCGGGCTGAGTCTATGTTGCGCGCGCGATCCGAAGGTTCTGCTCATTGGTTTCCGACAGGTTTCACTTGTCGAAAAAATATACGGGTTGTTGGTGTGCCTGCTATTTATTTTTTCGACAGTCATCTTCATGTGGGCGTGTTTTATGAAACGGTTCGTTTTATTTTGTTTACTTGCATAAAAATAACCCGCCGGTCAAAAATTAATTCTCTTTTTGGGTTAGTGATATTTTAGGGTAAAAGATAATCGGGTGGGAGATGGAAAAAATTCCACTTCCAACTAGAACAAAAAATTACCAGTTACATAAACATGGAAATTACTAGACATGACCCCCTAGTTTACATTTTCAACTATTTTTCGCCGGTTTGTAATTTTTCATCCATCACACCTTGGTAACATTTCTTGGGGAAAAAATAGGATTCTAATAGTTTGATAATTTCCATTCAGCACCCTTGGTAACATTATTAGGGAGAAAAAACATATATGTTTTTAAAAAAGTTGGATAATTTCCATTCATCGCACTCGATAAAATTCTTGGGAAAACTATATATAGGATTCTAAAAACAGGTTGGTAATTTCCATTCATCACCCTTGATAAGATTCTAGGGAGAAAGTATAGATATAATTTATTGGTTGGAAATTTTCATTCATCACCCTTGGTAACATTCTTATAAAAAAATATATATAATTTTTAAAATATGATGATAATTTCCATTCATCGCCCTTGATAACATTCTTGAAATATATATATATATATATATATATATATATATATATATATATATATATATATATATATATACATATGTTTCTAAAAGAGGTTGGTAATTTACATTTATCACCCTTGATAACATTATTGGGAAACCTATATATAGGTTTTCCAAAGGGTTGGTAATTTACATTCATCGCCCTTGATAACATTCTTGGGGAAAAATTATATATAGGTTTTTGAAATGTTGGTAATTTGCATTTATCACTCTTGATAACATTCTTGGGAAAACTATACATAAGTTTTTAAAAAGAAATTGGTAATTTCCATTGATAACATTCATAAAAAGTTTTTAGGTTGGTGATTTTCATACATGACACTTGATAATTTTTCTTGAAAGTTTTTTACTGTCGTAGTTTTCATTCATCACCCTTGATAAACATTCTCAAGAATGTATTCATCACACCTGATAAACATTCTAAAAAAAGGTTTTTAGGTTGGTAAATGTCATTCATCGCAGTTGATAACATTCTTGATGGGTTTTTAGGTTCGTGAATATAATCATCCCACTTGATAACATACTTGATGGGTTTTTAGGTTGTTAATTTCATACATTTTAGTTGATAACATTGCTATAAATGTTTTTTAGTTTGGTAGTTTTCAATTATCACCATTGATTGAAATATATATTGGTTCTTAAGAGGTTGGTAATTTCCATTCATATCCCTTGATAACATTCTTGCGGAAACTATTTATAGGGTTTCAAAGGGTTGGTAATTTGCATTCATCGTCCTTGATAACATTCTTGGGGAATAAAAATGTATATTAGTTTCTAACAAGGTTGGTAATTTCCATTCGTCGCCCTTGATAACATTCTTGGGAAAATAATATACATAAGTTTCTAAAAAGGTTGGTAATTTCTATTGGTCGCCCTTGATAACATTCTTGGGAATAAAATATATATAGGTTTCTAAAAAGGAGGGTAATTTCCACTCATCGCCCTTGATAACTTTCTTGGGAAATAAAAATATATATTGGTTCTTAAAAGGTTGTTAGTTTCCATTCATCTCCCTTGATAACATTCTTGGAAAATTATATATAGGTTTTCAAAGGGTTGGTAATTTGCATTCATCGCCCTTGATAACATTCTTGAGAATAGAATCTATTCACACGTTTGTTTGTTGATATTTATTTGGTCCTGAGTTTCAGCCACATAACACCAATCTCTTTCCCTTGACCGGACCCAACATATTGAAAACATGTACATTATCGTCCTTTCTAGCAACTTTAATCCAGGATGGGGCACTGGATGATTAATTCCTCTTGTTATCGCCTATCTTGCTACTAGCTTGTCCATCCTCCGTATTGACTTGCATGTGGTGTCACCATCGGTTTTTGTTGGTGCGGCGATGCTAACGCCAAAGTTGTATACATACTTGTCGGCATTGATAACAAAAAATTTCATACACGCATCGTAGCATCGTTGCGGCCATCACCTATAGGATTAATATATATTTTAAAAGATGCTGAAAATGAAAATTAAACCCATAACCCTTAATTAGCTCTCCATGGGATTGCATATATGAGACCTACACGGCCCTAAAATGTCCTTGATTAGTATTTTTCTCTTTATCATGGAACAATGTTCATATGGTACTATGCTACTGTTGATGTAGTAATGATTAATCAAGGGGCGTGCAAAGTCCTGGAGGAATAAAGGATCTTGTGAGCAGAGCACGCATGGCATGGGGTCGTCGCGCCGCCACGTCAGCCCCTAAAACCCCTCACCTGCCCCGAGCCCCCGGGCGGGTCTTCCAGCCGACAGTGGGACCAGGAGAATCCTTTGGACCCGCATGTCATAGTCGGCCGTCACCCACCCAGAACGCTTTTTGGTGGTGGCCTTCCCCACGTGCCAACTACCGTGACTGATCCTGGCCCATCCATTTACGCTGCTCGTACCGGTCCAATTGGGACACATGTCGACAAGTTCTCGGGGGGCGTACTACAATCCTTCCTAAAAGGCAACGCGGGGGGAACTTCCACTTTCCCTTTTTAGCAAACGACCTGGTCGGGAAACCGATCGACCATTGCGATCGATCGCGCGCGCGCAAGGTAGATGTGCCCCTTTATGTATTACTCGCGCGCTCACTAGGAAGTAACCCCCCCCCCCCCCCCCACACACACACACACACACACACCCATATTTAAGAGGCATTAACCAAAAATACCAACCTAAAATCATTCTTCACAATGTTTTTATCAAGCGGGATGAATTAAAATTATGAACCATCATCTTTTTAAAGAATGTTTATCAAGTGTGGTGAAAGATAAATCTTTTATATAGTGGGAATTGGTCAGTGTCGTTGCAAGCAGTCGCGCACTTATCAGGGACAACAAATATTTTATAATAGTTGGAAGTGAATTTTTTTTATACTCGTGGGAATTGTATTTTTTTCTATTTGACAGTGGGAATTTTTACACTAGTTGGAACCGCAAAAAATTATACTAGTTTGAAGTGGATTTTTTTTATATCTCCCACACTTTTTTTCTTACCCTCAAAATTCACTAGCCCAAAAAGGGAATTAATTTTGAAGAAAAAATAATTTTTTCTGACCAAAAAGGTGCATGCGCTAGATTAATAGGTGGTGCATGTGCTGGTGCACCGATCCATGCATACACATTCGGTGTACGAGCTTGTAAGTACTAGTCGGCAGATATTTTGCTACATGATCCACGCCAGATGATGTGTGCTGGAAGCACATTAGTGGCCAGCCCCCTCGTTCGGTTTACAGTATACACGCAAGAAGTCGACTAGTGGCTAGTTGTGGGCTTAGCCCAAGTAAATTAGGGGCTTAGCCCCTTCGTGATTGAATAGACAATAATCAGTATCATATTGTCTCGTCTCCTGAAGGGAGACGGGAGACCCCCAACCCCAGCCGCACCAAACCCTAGCCGCCGCCCTTCTTCCTCCGCGATGGCGCCACGCCGCCGGCGCCGAGCTTCTCAACCTCTCCGCCCCCACTTCCACCCCTATAATCTCCGCCCTAGATCCGGTAGAACCCTAGTCTCTATCACTTTGGTATCAGATTGCCTAGGTCTAATGGGCTCCACAGGCCTCCCCATCCCCACCATCCCCGCCACCTCCGCCGCCATGATAGGCGCACACGCGCCGCCGGGGGCCGCCACCACCGCCGACCAGGGGGCTAGCGTGGCTGCCACCCAGACCGCCGCCGCGGGACTCGACCTCCTGCCCGCGGCACTGGCGGACCTCGCCGACAACCTCCGCGCCATCCGTTTCGAGCTCGCCGAGATCAAGGCAGGCCAGCACCCGCCGCCCCCGTTGGCCGCCGCTCCGGCCGTGTCCGCCACCCCGCCACCGCCGGCCTCCATCGCCAGCAAGGCCCGCCCCGCGTTCCAGTGGCCGGCGTCGCCCTCGCCGATCCCAACATGGGCCGAGACTCCTCCCGTCTACACTCAGGCTGCGGCACGGACGACGGTTCAGCAGTCTGCCCACACCTTTGGCGGTCCAGGCGGGTTTGCTGCTCCCTTCGCCGACAGCACGTCCTTCACCCCAGACCGCCCGGAGGGCGCCTACGGGGTCCCGCCGCCAGCACAGCAACCGCCCCGCTTCACCAAGCTGGAGTTCGCCACCTATGACGGCGCAACCGACCCCCTGAACTGGCTGAACCAGTGTGAGCAGTTCTTTCGGGGGCAGCGGACGCTCAGCTCCGACCGCACGTGGATCGCCTCCTATCACCTACGGGGCGCCGCGCAGACTTGGTACTACGCTCTCGAGCAGGACGAAGGCGGGATGCCGCCATGGGAGCGCTTCCGCGACCTGTGCCTCGAGCGGTTTGGACCGCCTCTCCGCGGAAGCCGCCTCGCCGAGTTGGGACGCCTCGCCTTCACCACCACGGTCCAGGACTTCGCCGACCGCTTTCAAGCGCTCGCGTGCCATGCCCCGGGCGTCTCGGCACGTCAGCGCGCCGATCTCTTCGTCGGTGACCTCCCCGACCACATCCGCGTCGACGTCGAGATGCGCGAGCCTGAGGACCTGCAGACGGCCATGTACTACGCACGGGCCTACGAGCAGCACGCCATCGCCATGCAGCAGGTGTACGCGCAACGGAGCAGCGCGCCCGCCGCGCCCCGCGCCGGACGCCGCGCCCACGGGCCCCCCTGCGCCGACCCGCCCCTTCAAGCGGCTGACGGCTGCGGAGCAGCTCGATAGGCGCCGCAAGGGGCTGTGCTTCAACTGCGACGAGCAGTATGCGCCGGGCCACACGTGCGCCCGCCTCTTTTACCTGGAGACTGTCGACGACGCCGACGTGGCGGCCCTCACCACCGAGCTCGAGGCCGCCACCGTCACTACGGTCGGCGTCACGACCTATGGGCCGGTCGATGCATCCGCCTGCGTCATCTCTCTTCATGCTATGGCGGGCATCACGGCGGCGAAGACGATGCTGCTTCCGGTGACGATCCATGGGGAGCGCCTTACTGCGCTGGTGGACACGGGCTCGACGCACAACTTCTTGTCCAACACCGTCATGCGCCGCCTCGCCCTACAGCCGGCGGGACCCGAGACGTACAGCGTCACCGTTGCCAACGGGGACTGTCTTACGTGCAAGGGCATGGCGCGACAAGTTCCCATGCTCGTAGGCGACGAGCCGTTCTCCATAGACTGCGTCGGCATCGACTTGGGCTGCTACGACTTCATCCTCGGCGTCGATTTCCTGCGCACGTTAGGCCCTATTCTGTGGGATCTCGACGTGTTGTCCCTTATCTTCTGGCGCGAGGGCGGCCGCCGTGTTCACTGGACAGCCTTGAGCAGCACCAGCGCATCACCGCGGCTTCACCTGCTGGCCGACGCGCTTGACGAGGCGCATCCCCTTTTGGCCGACTTGCTGCAGCAGCACGGCGACATCGACGACGCCACCGACGCCCCCATAGTGGGTGCGGCCCTCTGCATCCACTCCGGGCCATCGTTCGCCTACATCGACGAGGTTCGCCACGCTACTGCCGAGGCCGCGGATGCGCAGCAGCTGCGTCAGCACCTGGCCGACAGTGAGCTGGCCGCGCCATGGCGCCTGGATGAGGGACTACTACTCCATGGGCGCGCATCTTCGTACCGGATCATGGCGACTTGCGCCACCAGGCCTTGTCCTTGGCGCATTCTGCAGGTCACGAGGGCGTCCAGAAGACCCTCCACCGTCTCCGCACCGATTTTTACATTCCAGGGGATGGCGCTCTGGTGCGCGACTGGGTGCGGGCGTGTGTCACGTGTCAGCGGAACAAGACGGAGACGCTCCGCCCGGCGGGCCTACTGCAGCCGCTGGACGTACCGTCCCAGGTGTGGGCAGACATCTCCATGGACTTCATCGAGGGGCTACCGAAGGTGGGCGGCAAGTCCGTCATCCTCACGGTGGTTGACCGATTCTCCAAGTACGCGCACTTCATCGCCCTGGGCCATCCCTACACGGCGGCATCCGTGGCACGCGCCTTCTTCGACGGCATCGTTCGTCTCCACGGTTTTCCGTCCTCCATCGTCAGTGATCGTGATCCTGTGTTCACGGGTCACGTCTGGAAGGACCTCTTTGGGTTGGCGGGCGTGAAGCTCCGCATGAGCACGGCTTTTCATCCTCAGGCGGACAGCCAGTCCGAGGTCGTCAACAAGATCATCGCCATGTACCTCCGCTGCATCACCGGGGATCGTCCACGAGCTTGGGTGGACTGGCTGGCGTGGGCCGAGTACTGCTACAACACGTCCCACCACTCCGCGCTGCACGCCACTCCCTTTGAGGTGGTCTACGGGCAGCCCCCGCCGGCGATGCTACCCTATGCGCCTGGCACGACACACACTGAGACGGCGGATGACCTGCTGCGTACCCGCGACGATATACTGGCTGAGGCGCGCCAGCGACTTCTTCAAGCTCAGCAGCTGGCCAGGAGGTACTATGATGCACACCATCATGAGGCGGAGTTTGCGGTGGGCGACTGGGTCTGGCTACGCCTTCTTCACCGGACGACCCAGTCCTTGGACCCGCGCTCCCGGCGCAAGTTGGGGCCTCGTTACGCGGGTCCCTTCCGTGTGCTGGAGCGCATCGGCACGCTCGCATACCGTCTTCAGCTGCCCGAGGGATCGCGCCTCCACGACGTCTTCAACGTCGGCCTCCTGAAGGCCTACCGTGGCGACCCTCCGTCTGCACCACCAGTTCTTCCACCGATTTCGGATGGTCGTCTCGAGTCTACCCCGGCGAGTGTGGCTCGCGTGATGAAGGCCCAGCAGCGACGTGGAGTCTGGCACGTCTTGGTGCATTGGACAGGCATGCCAGAGGATGAGGCGACCTGTGAGAAGGTTGAAGATCTCCGCCAGCAGTTTACAGAAGTTCAGCTCGAGGACGAGCTGTTTGAGAAGGCGGGGAGAGATGTTATGGTCGGTTTACAGTATACACGCAAGAAGTCGACTAGTGGCTAGTTGTGGGCTTAGCCCAAGTAAATTAGGGGCTTAGCCCCTTCGTGATTGAATAGACAATAATGAGTATCATACTGTCTCGTCTCCTGAAGGGAGACGGGAGACCCCCAGCCCCAGCCGCACCAAACCCTAGCCGCCGCCCTTCTTCCTCCGCGACGGCGCCACGCCGCCGGCGCCGAGCTTCTCAACCTCTCCGCCCCCACTTCCACCGCTATAATCTCCGCCCTAGATCCGGTTGAACCCTAGTCTCTATCACTTTGCCCTTGGAGAAGTGATCCTCCTGTGCACTTCTCACACAACATCGTTAAGTTTGCGTGTTGACGTAACAAAAAACGGAATGTTGCGCGTAACGTAGACTTTCCTAATATAGTAAGGCGTGGGTTGTCGGAAAACGATCGAGCGATCCTTCGCTGTCGCGGCTCGCACGGTAGCACAGCCCCTTTAAAGGACTACGCTTAAAGATTGCATGTTTGAGCCTTCGCACCTTCCTGGTCATTATGGTGTGTTTTTTCGCCTGAGATGAACGCTAGCCCCAACATTTTACAATTTACAAGGTAGGGAATATGGTTCAAAAAAATAAAAATTACAGGTAGTATAGGTTACGTGTTTCTGATTCCCCGCGACGCGGCGAGGTCGAGGTCGGTCTCCGGCTAGGGTTCGTCTCCGGCGCTGTCGTGGTCGGGGCGGACTCGGAGTACGATCTTGTCGTATATACTGAGGCTAATCCCTTGCACTCCTCCCTCTTGTTAAGCGCAGGCAAGTCGTGCGTGCGAGGATTGGAAGCAGCGAAATCGGCGATGGCCCTTCGACAAGCGGCGACCAGGCTCGTCGGCCGCGCACTCCGGCGATCGCCGGCTGTCCACACCAGGGTGCGTTCTTTCCTCTCGATCGAATTTCCCCTCCAAAAGATGCAGTTTTTTTCTCTGTCCTCGTCTTGTAACCGCTTATGTCAGTCGCAATTTGTTAGCTTTCTGTTCTGTTGGTTCCTTAAAATATATGTACCTGCTGCTGCAGGGCCTGACGCACGATGAGACGGTAGACGCCACGGCTCGCTTGGTCCGGATCGAACTGAAGAAAGAGGAGCTGTTCGATCTCATCGCCGGGTGTGAAGGCAAGTACCAGGTTTCCGGCAAGTTGGGCCGAAACAATGCTCAACTGCTGCAGCATCTTTCTCAACAAGTCCAGCCTAGGCGCAATGACCCCCTCTGGTACACGGACATATTGCCTGCCCTCTCTCGGATGATATATCTCTATTCTGCTAATCCTGATTCTTGCATTGTTCCAGGCGCTCGTGTCGTCGATGGGCTTTTGCTAATGATTGCTATAGATATGCGGGGGCGGTTTTTCTGGGCATCACGGCTGCAGATGGAACCGCTTATCTCATCAAGAAGATATATCCTAAAGAGGACAATAACTTGGCTCTGGATGGTGGGATGAAGAATGTAGTCGGTCATCTTAATTAGCAGAGTTTGTCTCAATCTGTGAACCATATATGCATCTCACTTCCCTTTAGCTGGTTATATATATTATAGCAGGCCATGCGTTCAGTTGTCGAGAGTGTATTTTACTCAACGTAATAACTTGAGTTTGGTTACCCGGTGTCTTGTGTTGACTATCTCTGACCCCTTTGTAATAATATATGAGTGATATTTGTGATCACCTAGTTGTTACTTTGATGCTACTTGTTGCAAATATGTTTGCTCTGCGGTCGCAATGGAATAGACAGTGAGATTGCAAATATGTTGATGCTACTTGTTGCAAAAGTGTCTATGTGGCTCTTGAACAAAAGGAAGACTCAAATTTTATATACGCTCGCTCTTCCTCCCCCCTGGCAACAACACTAGGCGTTGGCGCTACATCTCTCCCCAATTGCCCACAGGAACATGTTGGCGTTATGTCTCTCCCCAATTTCCCATAGGAACATTAGTTTCACGCAGTCGAGTCGGCCTTCATCAAAGGCATGCTTATTCAGGAGGGAATTCTCTCCCTCCAGGAGATTGTTCATGAGATCAAAGCCAAGAAACTTTGGGGAGTGTCCTTGAAACCGGACTTCGAGAAGGCCTATGACCGCGTCAATTTTTTTTTTTTGAACAAGTTGTGGCACCGAAGTGCCGATGCTGCATTAACACGCGGTGGGAACAAATAACACTAAGGCCCTAGTCAACACTTGTCCTAAAGACCTAAATTCGAAGATAAGGGCCTCAGTTTTTACAAAACACACCCTGGACAAAAGATAAGAAAGCAATCCGGTCCAGAAGCTTCTCCACCGAAGTTCGCCGGCGATCTCCAGGCGCAAGCGCCGAAATCG
Organism: Alopecurus myosuroides; assembly: GCA_028641055.1. Classification (NCBI taxonomy): domain Eukaryota; kingdom Viridiplantae; phylum Streptophyta; class Magnoliopsida; order Poales; family Poaceae; genus Alopecurus; species Alopecurus myosuroides. The sequence goes on from CM054058.1 coordinate 184,764,055, forward strand.
GAGCACCATGAAGAACTCGAACTCTCCCTTCCGGCGATGCACTTGACGCCGGCTAGCGCCCACCCACCGGGGACGAACCACTTGGTGTGTGTGCGTAGTCGAGCCCCGACGTCTTGCGCAGAGGGCCTCCACATCGGAGGTTGATGTCGATGTGCCATCCATATGGCCTTGACTGGCGGCGGTGAAGATCACCTTCGCTTGATTCGCACGGATCTGCAGCTGAAGCCACTTGCGCCAAATCGAGGAAGAAGCAGAACTTGTCCTCCACTCCTCACCTCCATGGTGAAGCAGCAGAGAAGAAGCTCCATTCTTCTTCAAATCGGTGAAGCAGCAGGTAAGGCAGACGAGCTTATTGAAGTGGCTTCGACCTCCTTCTCCCTCTAGGCCTGCCCGCCGTGGACCGAACCTGCAGAAGAAAGGGGATCTGGGCTCCGCGTCGCTGCGAGTCGCAGAGATCCAGCCGGAGAGGAGGAAGAACGCCAAAGCGGCGACTACAGGCACTAAGCCTAGCAACAACCTACAACTAGTATTCACAAGCCAGGATACGTCCTCGAAACCACACCGGACGGCATCACCGCCGGGGGGAGACGCGGAGCGCACCGGCAGGGGAGGGAGCGTACTGTAGACGACTCTCAAAATGCTCCGAATTGTTCTGCTGATCGTGTAACCAGTAGCTCAATCCATGACCGCGTCAATTGGACCTTCTTGCAGGAGGTCCTACTACGCAGGGTTAGACAGGGGGACCCGCTGTCTCCACTTCTGTTCGACTTCATTGTGGATGCCCTTGCGGCGGTCCTGAGCAGGGCCGGGGGGCGAACCACATTAGGGGATTGGTGCCCCATCTTATCCCGGGAGAGATCCGTCACCTCCAGTATGCGGATGACACGATCCTCATGTTTGAACCGGACGACATGAGCATTGCGCACATTAAGCTACTCTTGTTGTGCTTTGAGAGCATGTCGGGTCTAAGGATCAACTTCCATAAGAGCGATGTGTTAGTTTTGGGAACTGCAAAAGCGGGGAGTTCCCGCTTTAGTATTTGGGCCTACCGATCAGCCCAGGGCGCTTACGGCGGCGAATTGGGAACCCCTCACCACGTGTGTAGGGAATCGCACTGACCCGTGGGTGGGTAAAGCGATGTCCCCGGCCGCTCGTTTGACTCTGACCAACACTTGCCTGTCTAACATGCTGATGCATGCGATGAGCATGTACTTGCTGGGTGACGGAGTACATAAGACCATGGACAAACATAGAGCACGTTTCTTCTGGGAGGGCGCTGGGGCCAAAAGGAAGTACCCCGAGGTGAGGTGGGGGGCGGTGTGTATACCTAAGAGTCTTGGGGGCCTGGGAATTATTAACACCAAGCTCATGAACATCTGCCTCATGGTGAAGTGGATTTGGAAGATTGCGACTCAGGAGAAGGGTCTCTTGGTGGACATTCTGGGTGCCAAGTATCTGCAGGGCAGAGACATCTTGGTGGACGACCACCGCCGAGTGAGACACTCCATCCGAGATGGAAAATCGATAAGACTCTGGGTGGATTGGTGGCAGGGTGGTTCGCAGCTGAAAGAACGATTTCTCGACATCTTTTCGATTACGCTGGAACCTGAGATTTCGGTCAACCGAACTTTCCAGGATGGCTATTGGGTGATACCCCTGAGACAGGAGTTGGGCCAACACGAGCGTGTTGAGTGGTGCAACATCCGCTGATGCCTCGAAGGAGCCTGCTTCACCGGGGTCGTATGTGATTACTTGGGCTCTAGAACCGTCAGGGTGGTTATCGGTCTGATCCCTATACTGCAAGCTATGCGAGGGTACTCCCGAGGCTCACTGGATACCTATGTGGAAGGTCCAGGTTCCCCTTAAGATTAGGATCTTCTTGTGGCAGCTAACCCAAAAGCGTCTCCCGTCTCGAGACAACATCCGCCGGAGGCACGGGCCTAACAATGGGAGGTGCAGCCTCTTCGGGGAGCACGAGGTCACAAACCACATTTTCTGTCATTGCTCCTTGCATGTTTTATGTGGAGTGCAGCTAGGGAGCTCCTCTCTTGCGACCGGAACCTGGCGTGCCATGCCGAGGTGCAGAGGGAAGTGTGCAAGCACAAAGACCAACATAACTGGGCGTTATGGATATGCATCGCAGCCCTGTACTGGGTGTTGTGGACTACTAGGAACAAGTTCGCAAGAAGGCATTTTCCCAAGCCAGCCATCTCATGTGCTATACAAAATGTGTTCTTACTTGTAGGGATGGAGATCCGTGGCTAGGAGGAAGGGCCGTGCGGCGGTAGGAGCAGCGGTTGACAGGATCCACACGCTTCTCTACTCTTCTAGGGACGCATAGTAGTCTCCTTTGTACCTTTTTTCATGTTGTTCTCTTGGCGTCTAGGCCATCTTACTTTGCGCCTGGCTACCCACGAGTATTGTCTACTTATTTGTGTACTGTTTGAACTCCGCCAGTGTTGGCTTTGTAAATTTAAAGCGAGCCTGTGGTTCAAAGCACTACGCTGCTCTGCTTCTTTCCGAAGAAAATACACACTTGCCTTTTATTTCTTTCTCTACTTATAGCACCATTATGAAAGGAGGATACACCAAGTTCACGTAATTCCTCTAGTTAGTCTCTCTATATATGTTATGCATAGTGCAATAGAAAGTGATTTTTTCTCCCAAACTCCAGTGCTCCCTCTACTTACAATTTGTTTTGAAAAATATTTAGCACTGTCAAAAAACTTGAAAATAAGTCTTGATGTAGTTTATGATGTATCCTACACACATGCAAAATCACAACACAAAATTCTTTGTATTACGGACTACACAAAAATGACAACATCTCAAAATATTATCGATTTGTATATTTTTTTATTTTTGTGTAGCTCAAGATACTTAGTATTTCAAACATAAATTTTGCATGCTTATAGAATACATCATTGAAAATAATCTTTTTTTTCAACTTTTGTTTTAAAACTTGTAAAATTATTATTGTTCTTTTAAAATGCATGGGGTTTGGAGCTCGGGAGCACGAAATCCCCACTCATAGTGCAAGTAAATTTGGCAATGGGCCTCATTCCCCTGTGGTTAATTCACCTATTAGGGGACGGTTTTGGTAAACGTTTAACCCCCTGGGGTTCTCATCAAAGACAAAACGCTCCCCGTTGTGCAATCCGGGGCTGGGGATGGATCACTACTATCCCCGTGGTTATCCGTTAGGTCCCCGCTACGCCACATGGAAATTAGGGGTATATAATACATACGAAACCCTAATCCCACATTTGTGCTCACATTTCCCCTCCCGTCCCTAACTCCCACAACCCCAATGCCCATCTCCAATCAATTGCACACCGTCGCTCTCGCTCTCTAGTGTGCAGCTCTTCCACCGCCGCCAGTCTTCACTGCACCAGTGCGTCTGCATCATCTATTCCACCAGAGGTTGCCGCCTCTCAAGAACCTCCGCATCCTCTCACTGCCACCGCCGCCTCGTATCTCAGCGCAGCAGCAACAGGATTCAAGGAGGTGCTGTCAAAATTTTGTACTCATTGTCACTAGCTTAGCAGGAATGGAGAACCCGGTGGTTATTTGATCCCCGTTGGGGATGGGGATGACAGAATAACTGTCCCCATGACAGTTAGTGGGGATGGTAAGATTTTTATTCGGTGAGGATGGTTATGGTTGAGCAATAACCGGTGGTTAGTGTCCCTGTTGCCAAATTTAAGTGCAAGTACTTTTGGTTTTTTATCCCTAGCTTTCTCTCCACTATTTCTGTTTATGGGTAATTTTGGTGAAACAATTTTGTTGTGGGTCCATGGTCTTGATACCATGCCCATCTACAGGGCTTTGGATTGGATTTTTTGTTCCATAGATCGTTCGCCTCTTTTATTTTGCTTCTTCTTCTTTCTTTCTCTTTTAGATAGCTATCTAGGAGAACATTCGATAGCATATGTATTCCTAAATGCAGTGACAGGTAGTGCCAGATGATGAAAAACATCATATAGAATACCCCTTCACATATAGGACTGCAAGCTTGACAATATCCAACAGCGCAAAGACTTCACTATTGGGAAGTATTTATTTCTTCTCTGTTTCATACAGGGACTAGTAAAATGTCGATGCTTTGCTAAGGGGGCGTGAATATTTTATTAGATACTCCGTGACCATGCGTGCATTATTTGTACATGCATGTTGTTAAAACTAGAGGCTGGGATGCCCCTTGGGCTCCTTTTACTGGTCAATGGCGATCAAATCATTTTATAAAATGAATTCTTGTGCGGTTGTTTTGTGCTTGTTGTCTGGCATTTGACAGAGCAATACATATCTGGTATATGTGCAAAAGAGAAATAATTAACATATAATATAGTTGGACATGTTTCGTCTACAATATACAATATACCAATCAGCCAACAACAAGGGTATCCGTATGTCCTACATGCAGATCAGTCTGTAAAATCAATCTACCAACTTGGGGACACCAGCATGTGGAGACTTTAGTAAGCAGAGCCAATCTTAGCTTCTAATTGTTAGTATCTTCGAAAAAATCGAATGGAATTGATGGCGGACTGCAGTGTGCTACAAATCTGTGCTGGGACAAATTTAGCAAAAAAAATAGGAAATAAAGTAAATGGTTCCAATTGGAGCTGTCAATAATTAACTGCAGGGATGTTGTTTCCAATATTTTTTCTCTCCATAAAATTTAACCAGCTGTCCACTCTTCAGCAAGTCTTGTGTATCTCACATTCTCACTGGAAAAATATGTTTCTCCCTCGTCTTTTGAACTCGGTAGAAACTCTCATATACAAGAATTGTACCAAGTCTGAAGTAAGATTAGTTAAAGCAAGTTTTCTGTTCATGAGGCCTCTCGTTTCGCTGTAGGTAAAATAGAAAATACAAGATTTAGTAAGTAGGAATGCAGGACAAACGACCGGGGCACAAAAACTGAAGAAATCTTATGTGCTTGGAGGTCTACTACCGTATGCATTGTTGTAAAATACCATAGGACTGACTGAAACCTCAGTTTCTTCCGTTGAAATGTGAAAGGGAACAATTCCATCTTTAAGTGATGTTCATTTTTACATTCTCAATTATGTTGGTGGTCAAGTAATTGCAAATTAGAAACTAATCGCTGAAGGATTAATTACCGTGAGGCAAAACAATAATCACGACCGCACAACAACATGTACATAAATAAAAAAATGCACGACAACATGTACGAAATATTATCTTGGGCGAGCAGTTGTTTTTAATTGTGAGTATGGCACTCAAGGAGGGACTCTAATATGCCATATTATCATTTGTTAGCACATTCTTTAAATCAAATTTCCTAAAGATACTAATTCTCGCTAGCACCACTCATGATAAAGTAGGTCTGCCAAAACTATCACTAGTAGGAGATTGCTTATAGACACCCGTATAGCGCTGGCGAACACATTTCCAGGTTCGTCAGCGCTATTACCGCTGGCGAACGCGCTTATATGTTCGCCAGCGCTATGCCACTTACCGCTGGAGAACAGGCTCATGTGTTCGCCAGCGCTACGGGTGGGACCCCCTGCGCGCGCACCTGCCACTATCGCTGGCGAACAAGCTCATGTGTTCGCCAGCGCTACGGGAGCTACCGCTGGCGAACAATTTTGCTTGTTCGCCAGCGCTAATCTGTGGGCCCAACGCGCACTTTAGCGCTGGCGAACAAGCAAAGCTGTTCGCCAGCGGTAACCTGGCAGGTGCTGCCATAAGTGAACCACCCACCACCCACTTTTCCCTCCTCCACTCTTTTCTCAACCTTGTCCCCTTCTCTCTCTAGCTCAAATTCATGCCAATTTCCCCACCCTCCTCCTCTCTTTTGAACTAACCAAAATTATTTTAGTTGGTATATCTAGGTTTATCTCCCTCCCAACACCCTTTCTACCTAAAGTTTTCCCTTCCTAGGCATCTAGATCTAGGATTACCCCCTCTCTCTCAAAAGCTCCAAAATTCTCCGGATATCATCTCGTGTAGCCATCTAATATTTGAGGTGGGATGATTGCTTATATATAATTAAATGAGTTTGTATGAATTTTGTCCGGATACACGCGATATGCAATATATGTGTGAAATTTCACCGGATTCAATATGGTCGTGTGTGATGGAGACGTTAAATATGTGCAATTTGTTGTGGAATGAAATTGAGTAGCCAACTATTGCCGGAATATTGATTCATTTCCGTCGGCATAGTTTGACACTCCCTAATAACTTCCTATTTGTAGAAAGGTCATGACGAATTTTTTCGTGAATACGATATGAAGTGAAATTTTGGATATGAAAATGAGTTGTCACTTTGCCGGAATGTTGATTCATTTCCGTCTCGGCAAAGTTTGGCACTCCTCTAACCTCCAATTTGTAGGAAGGTCATGCCGATTTTTTTCGTGAATATCGATATATATATATATATATATATATATATATATATATATATATATATATATATATATATATATATGAGTGTGGATTTAATGAAAAGGGGGGTAGCTACCCCAACATTCTGGACCATGGATCAAGTCTTTAAGATTCGTGCCAATCATGCGCATGTGTCAGGTGGTTTGACTACGTTTATGATTATTAGTGTTGTCTAATCTTCCGATTGCATGCACACCGTTATGACATAACGGAGCCGTGAAACATACGTCGTGATTACAGTCAGGGCATGTGAATATGGTTCGCATTTCCTGGCATGTACGCCGTGAATACAGTCATGTGAATATAGTTGAAATCCGTGAAATCTGTGAATACCGTCATACTGTTGTCTTTTTTAGCATGTCCAAATCTGTTTGTAAAGTTTATGTATAAACTGATCTCCTCCTTTCAATATGCATTTTAATACATATTCCAGGCTTGCTTAATAAGCCTGGTCAAGGAGAGACAAAAATTGGACTCCAAATAGATACATGCGTATAGGATTTGATTGGTTGCACGGATATGTATAGACCATACCAAACAAAGTTCTATGTGTCAGGCAAAATAAGTAACTACTGACCATATTCACAGTAGCAACAAGAAGACCATATTCACAGTAGCAACAAAAAGACCATATTCACAGTAGCAACAAAAAATAAGTAACTACTGACCATATTCACAGTAGCAACAACTTTCTCTGCCAACTCATTTTTGTACTCAGAATAAAGCTAGAAACATGACTAGGCAAAGAAACAGATGACCTAAGCTAGAAGCATGACTAGGCAAAGAAAAAGATGACCTGAGGATAACGGCCGTCTATATTTAACGGACTGTGATCTCTAAACGTATGGATATGTTCACTATAAACATCTTGCTTTAAACTGATTACTAAAATGAGTTGACCGAGCGCAGATCTTAATGCACCGATCCAACGGCCGTGGAGGGGGAGGTAGCTACCCTCCTTTGTAGCTGGCAATTTTCGATATATATATATATAGTGTATATATATATATATATATATATATATATATATATATATAGACACCCTATTCAGCACCCAGGGTGCAGAGAGCTTATTTTGCACCCATAATTTTATTTTATGTTGCTAAGTCAAAATATTATATCACGTATGTAAATATTTACGTTCACATTGATCTATAATAGAAAAATCAGCGTAAAAAGAAAAAAAAATATGGTTCATAGCGACATAAAAATTATAAAAATAGCATAAATATGTCTATTTTTTTCATATTTTTATAACGTCATGTAAATAATTTTTTATGACATGGATATATTTTATTACGTTCTACTCGACATAAGGAATACAACAAAATTTACGTGACGTAAAAATTATGTACGGTTGCGGAGATAGAGGGTGGGTGTAGAATAACTATTCTATACCCTGGGTGTCAAATAGCGCTACCCTATATATATATATATATATATATGTGTGTGTGTGTGTGTGTGTGTGTGTGTGTGTGTGTGTGTGAGATATGATGTCCATGTTGAATGTGCAAATTAGGGGGCTTGCTCAACCCGTTTACCGGAGACTTGCTCAGTCATCTCCTCAGGTATGGTTTCATGGATGGGCAAAACAGTCAGTGGATAAGTGATGAAGTCCATGGGGCGGGGGTGGTAGGAAATGATGTGCAACAGGACAATAACAATGATCGACAAGAACTACAACAGGACCAAGATCTGCTTCATGATCCCGCACATGATCATGGAGAAGATGTTGAACAAGACGTGGAAGAAGACGAGGACACGGGGAGACCCCTAACAGAAGTTGTGCGTGACCCTCATCTGAAAGAACTGCTTTTGAGAAAGACGACTCACTCGAGATCTGCCGCTAGAGAGCAATCTAAGCTGGCGCAACTAGAAATAGACTCAAAGACACCGTTGTATGAAGGCTGCGGTCCAGGAGAGTCCCGCCTGAGAGTGATGCTTGATGTTCTGCAGATGAAGACGAGATACAAATGGAGCGACATAAGCGTCGATGCAAGACTGCAATACTGGCACGATATCCTTCCAGAGGGCAACACGTGTCCTAAAAGTTGCGACGAGGCCAAGAAAGTCGTGTACCCCTTCGATTTACCGCACGAAAAATACCATGTGTGCATCAACGATTGCTATATTTATCGGAAAGAGAACGCGGACAAGACCATTTGTCCAGTTTGCAACGCCGCTCGATACAAGAAAGGGAAGAAGAAAGCTCCTCGAAAATTTGTGTGATACTTTTGGCTCATTCCCGTATGCAACGGTATTTCGCAGACCGCAAGGAAGCAGAGCTAATGCGCTGGCACGCGAAAATGTGGAAGACAGTTTTGAAAGATCCAAAGCGGAGTGAAAAAGTAAACCTGACACATCCTTCGGATGCAAGTCAATGGAAAGCAATTGACTGTGAATATGCAACGTTTGGGGCGGATACAAGGAACATCAGGTTGGGTGTGAGCACCGACGGACTCAATCCGTTTGGCAATCAGAGCAGCACCCATAGCACCTGGCCCGTTTTTGTATGGATGTACAACATCCCCTGGTTGTGCATGAAGAGGAAGTATATTCACATGAGTATGCTAATTCAAAGGCCAAAACAACCAGGCAACGACATCAATCTATACCTGAAGCTGCTTAAAGATGAGCTGGACACGCTATGGGCCGAGGAAGGGGCGAACACATTGGACGCCTTCGGTGAACAATATTTCCCAACGAGAGTTGTCTTGCTCTGTACGGTTCACGACCTACTTGGCTACGGATATGTGGCGGGCCAGGTGTGCCACGGACATAACGGTTGCGTGAGGTGCATGGATGACCCCACATTTATGCAACTTCCGAAAGATCCTGGGTCTTCGAAAACAGTTTTCGTTGGCCATCGAAGGTGGCTACCCAACAAAGACCCGTGGAGAAGGCGAGGAGACCTTTTTAACGATGAAGATGAGCTCCGGGGACGTCCATGAAAGAGGTGCGGTGAAGAAATCTACAAGTTGTTGAATGATTGGAAGGAATGTCTAGAGCCAGGAAAGAAGCAAAAAGCGCCAAAACCGCTTCAGGATGTATGGAAGACGAGGTCGGTGTTTTGGGACTTGCCATATTGTCCCATTCTCGATACGCCTCACTGCCTTGATCTGATGCATATCACGAATAATGTGTTTGAAAGTTTGTTTGGCACGCTGATCAACATGCCGGAGAGGACCAAAGACGGAGTGAAAGCAAGAAACGACCTGAAATATTTTGGTATTAGGGTAGATCTTCAGGGGGGACACCCGGATGATGACGACGACGACCAATCGTGTGATGAGGAGACGGAGGGTCGCAAGGCCAAAAGGGTTAAGAGGAATGACTATTACTGCCCCCCCTCCTGCTTCACTCTTAGTCCGGACGAGATCACAAAATTGATGATGTGCCTTCTCGGAGTCAAAGTCCCTAGCGGTTACTTAGGGCCAATAAGCAGATTCCTAGACGCGCAGAAACAAAAGTTTAGCGGGATGAAGTCTCATGATTGTTACGTGATGATGACGCAGATACTTCCGGTTGCGGTCCGCGGGATAATGGACAAGCACGTCCGGGAAACCCTGTTTGGCCCGTGTAACTTCTTCGATGTGATATCTCGAAAGTCGATCACGGGGAAGCAGATCTCAAGGCTGCAGGAAGAGATTGTCGTGATACTATGCGAGCTTGAGATGTACTTTCCACCATCATTCTTTGACATACGTGTTCATCTGTTGGTCCATATCGTGGACGATATCATCCATCTCGGGTCGTTGTTCCTGCATAACATGACGTCATATGAAAGGATGAATGGGGTCATCAAAGGATTTGTTCTCAACAGGGCCCGTCCGGATGGCTATACTTTTGGTTCGAAATCTTCCAACCTAAACATGTTATCGAGATCGATGTGTATTCATGAATATATATATATATATATATATATATATATATATATATATATATATATACGAAACTTATTTTCGTACGATATCGATGGATCTCGGTTTGTGTATGGCATATACATATATATGCATATGCGAACATATATATCTGTGAATCAAAACGTTGGAGTGATTTGTATGTGTGAATTATAGAAATTACAGAAAATACATGTATTTGCACCTGTATAGTATAATACCAGGAAATACAGCACTGTATACGAAAATAACAAAAAAAAAACGGGCGCTGTAGCGCTGGCAAAGCGCTGTTCGCCAGCGGTAACCCGCTACCACATGTGTGCAAAAACAGGGGATCAAACAACAAAGCATGTCAAACAAAAACATCTAACTATATCTGATAATTGCTAACAAGGCCAAATGTACTTCTGAATTTTTCAGTAGAGGCCCTATCAACACAGTAGCAAGCAGACATGGCCATCAAACCCATCTACCCCTGTCCCCTTTAACTGAATTTTCAACTGGATTTTTCTAAGTCATTTTTAATTGAATTTTGAACTGATTTTTTCTAAGTCATTCTAATGTTTTCATTTGACCATCTCACTGAATTTTTAACTAAATTTTTAACTGAATCTCTCTCGAGATTGATCTGTGTGCCGATTCAGACAGGAGAAGGAGGCGGAGGGGGCTTACATGTAGGTGGACGGCGTCGAGGAAGATGACGTTGAGGAAGACCGTGTTGAGGAAGTACGTGGAGGTGGAGGGCATCGAGGAATACGGTGCGCGATGCTCCTTGACAGCACGCGAGGAAGACGGCGTGCGATGCTCCTAGGCTCCCTCCTCCTTAGTCTCTCCTCCTCCTTCTCCTGGATGACACGGTGGTGGTGGCTCCCTCCTCATGGTTGATGCATCGTCCAGGTCTTGGTGGTGGTGGGCGCCGGTGGTGGTGGGCGGCAAAGAGAGGGAGGGAAGAGGCTAGGGCTACAACTTGGTGCTGGTCGGAGGCGATGAGAGGCTAGGCGGAGGCGTGTGGTGGAGACGGGAGGCGACGGAGGTGGCGGAGATGGTGGCTAGGGCTACAGAGAAGGGGATGGAATCTCGATCGCGATTTCACAGAGAAATGGATTGGAGAAGGTAACGATCGGGCGCCTCTCTCTCTATATACCACCTATAGCCGTGGCGCACCAAAGCTTTGTGCATCACGCGTAACTAATACGTGGCGCACCAGCGCTAGGTGCGCCACGCCTATTATTTATTTATATTCAAAAGGGAAGAGCGAGACTATCTATCACAATCCGCTCATCAGCCTAGTGGCTAGCCCCTCTCTCTCCCCAGCTCCATGGCACAGGTTCGAATCTTGCCACCCCGCCATTTTCATTTTTTTTGTTTTTCCTTACAAAATAATTCAGAATAATACAAAATAAATCAATATAAATTCAGGAAATGTGTTGATTAATATAAAATCAGGAAAATTGTTGATTATTGTTAACATCCTAGTTAGTGCATATATTACATCGTCGTCACTTCCTTCAAAATATGAAGTCATGAAATGTGTTGATTAATATAGATTACATTTTCATCACTTCCTCGAATGCATGCAAACACACGACACATCGTTGTTCTTAGAGCTAGCGTTTCATAATTTTATTTCCCTTCTTTGTCGCGGTTGGGTAATTCAGTCCCGGAACACCATGACTTCTTCTGTGGAATGGGCGACCTGTAGTTAGTGTTGTCCTACTTCTTCTTGTTGTGTATTTCGTTCCATCGTCGTTGTCATCTTCCATTTCCGGGTCGCCGTACTGGTCAAAGTCTTGCTCGTTGGCTACTCCATCCATTTTGATGATGCTTCTTTTGCCTCTCCGCACGACAACACGGCTAGGCCTTGTCGGGTCGGTAATGAAGAAGCATTAGTCCACTTGGTTAGCCAAGACCCATGGCTCATTTTTTGCGGTGACATTCTTGTCGGATTTGGCTTCAGGTATAACCATGGTGGTGAAATATTGTCCTTCTTTTTTGACGCTCTTGGCCCATGTGACACGGAACATTGGCACCTTCTCTCCGCAGTAGTCGAGTTCCAATATCTCGTCGATCCTACCATAGTATCTTTCCTTGACGTCACCTGTTAATGATTCTACCGTTACCCCCGAGTTCTGGTATTCGCAATTCCAGTCCTTATTTGCCGTGTAGAATGTGTGACCATTGCTATCGTATGCCTGATAGGTCATGAGGTTATGTGCGGGGGCCTCGTGACAATGTGAGTATGAGTTTTTCTTCTTCAGAATAAGGCGTCTCCGGGGGATCAGCCATAATCTTCTCCCTGAACCACTGTGTGAAATGGATGTTGTGCTCTCTGATTATTTCTGCTTCGGTCCTCTGTTGTCCCCGGTCACTGTAATACTTCGCGATTAACATTTTGTGCTCTTCCAACAAAGAATCGACCACTGTTAGATGTTGTAGCGCGACTAGGTTTGCTCTGTCAAAGTCGTTGCGCCGGCCCTGAAAGTCGACATTAATTTTGCGCTGGCCCTCGCGGTGCCCCCATCCAGTGAGCCTGCCAAAGTGCCTGTTTACGGGCAGACCAGGGTTCTCATCTTTCTCTAGAAAATTCGTCCATAAAGAGATGCACTTTTCTGTCAGAAAGCCCTTGGCAATGCTTGCATCTGGACGGGCCCTGTTGCGGACGTATCCTTTGATGGAACCATTCATCCTTTTGAACGCCATCATGGAGTGTAAAAACGACGGCCCGAGCTGGATGATATCATCCACGACATGGACAAGGAAATGCACCATAACGTCGAAGAATGCGGGCGGGAAGTATATCTCAAGCTCGCATAGTATCACCACGATCTCTTCCTGTAGCCTTGCGAGTTGCTTCACGCCACTCGACTTCCGAGAGATGACGTCGAAAAAGTTGCAGAGTCCAAACAGTGTTTCGCGGACGTGCTCGTCCATTATCCCTCGAATTGCAACTGGAAGTATCTGCGTCATCATCACGTGGCAGTCGTGAGACTTCATCCCGTTGAACTTCTGCTTTCCTACGTCTAGGTATCTTCTTATCTTCCCCGCATAACCGTAAGGAAATTTGACTCCTAGGAGGCACTTGAAGAATTGGTCGATCTCCTTCTCGCTTAGCGTGAAGCACGAAGGGGGACAGTAATATTCCCTCTTCTTGGTAATTTTGCCCTTGCGACGACCTTCCGTCCCATCTAACACATCATCATCATCATCATCCGGTTTTCCTCTGTGGAGCTCGCCCCTGATATTCAAAAATCTGAAGTCGTTCCTTGCTTTTCGCCCATCTTTGGTCCTCTCTGGCATGTTGAGAAGGGTGACAAGTAGACTCTCGCACACGTTTTTCGTGATATGCATGAGGTAAGGGCAGTGAGGCATGCAGAGAATCTTCTAGTACCTCAGGCCCCAGAGAACAGACCTTGTTTTCCATACACTCTCCAACGGCGCCGGTGCCTTTCGCTTCTTTCCCGTCGTAGGGCACTCTTTCCAGTTCTTCAACAACTCGTCGATTTCCTCGCCGCTCCTTTGACGTGGGGCTCTTCGCATCTCAACTTCATTGTTGAACAGATCTTTGTGTTTTCTCCACGTGTCATACTTGCGAAGCCACCTTTGATGCCCCAAGAACACGGTTTTCGAAGACCCGGGTTTTCTCTCTAGCTGGAGATACGTAGTGTCATCCATGCACCTAACGCCTGCACAGAATCCGTGCGTCACCTGCCTCGCGACATATCCGTAACCTAGGTATTCATGCACCGTCGTGATGAGCGCGGCTCTCATTGGAAAAAACGCTTCTCCATAGGCGTCCCACGTATTGGTTGGCTCGTCTCATAACTTGGCTAGCTCCTCTTCCAAAAACTAGACATACAGATTGATGTCGTTACCTGGTTGTTTCGGCCCTTGAATAATCATACTCATCTGTATGTACTTCCTCTTCAAGCACAACAAGGGGGTAGGTTGTATATACATACAAACATGGGCCAGGTGCTCTGGTTGCCAAAAGGATTTAGTCCATCCGTACTTATGCACAACCTGATGTTCCTTGGATCGTCCCCGAATTCGGGGAATTCGATGTCTAGCGCCTTCCACTCGCTAGCATCTGAGGGGTGTGTCAGCATCGTGTCATGTTTCTCCGGATCAATTCCATCATCCTCTTCTGGCTTCTTCCTTTCCGCATGAGCTTCGCATGCGTGGGGTCTGCGAAATACCGCTGCAGATGGGAAGTTATCGGAAAGTACCACACCACTTTTCGAGGAGAGACCTTCTTCCTTGGCTTGTATTGAGTTGCGTCGCACACCGGGCATATGGTTCTCTCCGCGTCCGCGCCTTGATAGATGATGTAGTCATTAATGCAAGCATGGTATTTCACGCGAGGTAAATCTAGAGGGCACACGACTTTCTTGGCCTCCTCGATGCTCGTTGGACACTTGTTCCCCGTGGGAAGACGGCCGTGCCAGAATGCCATGTTTTAATCGTAGCTCGCATCAGTCCATCTGTGCTTTGTCTTCATCTCGAGGGTCCTGAGGGTTACGTTCATACGGGTATCCTTGCTCACGCATCCTTCATACAATGGAGTAACCGCGTCTATCTCCATTTGCGACAACCTTGATTTCTCTCTAGCAGCAGCTCTGGTGTTGCTAGTCTCCTTGAGAAGCAGAGCTTGAACATGAGGGTCCCGCATCCGGTCCGACGACGATGTCACGTCTTCTCCGACATCGTCATCATGATGTCCTTCGTCTTGATCATGATCATGTCCTTCATCTTGATCATGATGTCCTTCATCATGTCCGGGAGACTCTTCATCTTCTCGCCGGCCACCATCGCCGTTATTATCCTGATCATGATGTCCTTCCTCATATCCGGCCGTCCCATTAGCGTCGTGTTCATCTTCTTCATCACTTGTCGGGTAAGGAGTGTAGCCATCCATGAAACCACGACGGATAAGGTGCGACTCCAAGTCACCGCAATCGTATCTGATCAAGCGTTGCAGTTTGCATCTTCGACAAGTACAGCTTGTCTCCGTTATATTATTTCGAAACATTTAGGCCATCGCATGTTTCATAAATCTAGCCACGATGCATGTGCTTATATGCATGGTTGCCTGCATAGTAAAAAAAGATCAAAGGACAAATTAATTAGAATCAAATTACGCAATATATGGATGATGCATGCATGATCGTCGACGGAAAAATTCGGCATGACCTTTGATAAAAATAGGACATTCTCGGAGTGCATAGTCGCTGAAATGGAAATGAATCAACATTTTGGAAACACATGGCAACTCATTTTTAAGACATCCACAATTTTCATCAAAGATACACAACACAATTTCGCATATGTATATATGCAACCATATGAATCTTTTGTGACGAGGTACACCGATCGACGAGAGCGATAGAGAGAGACACATACATACAACATATTCACACACATATAAATATCCCTCCAACAACTCACAAACTATAGATCTTGCCGATACGAGACCGAGAGAGTGTGTGGCTATAGGGAGTGAAAAAGATGGAAGAGAAAGTGGTAAAGATGGGATGGAGAGAGGAGTGTTTACTAGAGATTCTCCTCACATATATATCAAATAAAATAGGTTAAACAAGCTTAAAATGGTGGGAAAATGGGGGAAATGGGGTGGTAAGGAGGTGGGGGACGACCAGATCTAAAATGGGGTGGAGAGGTGGGGGAATGGGAGGTGGGAGGTGATCCAAATCACTTAAAGGGCTTCCAGGCATACACGTGACGCACCGTGTTGTTGGTGCGTCACGGCTACTTCAAATAGGCGTGGCGCACATGGGGATGGTGCGCCACGGCTATGCTTATTATAGGTGGAATACGTAGTCGTGACGCACCAGCCCCATGTACGCCACGCCTATTTGAAATAGCCGTGATGCACCAACAACATGGTGCGTCACGGGTATGCTTGGGAGCCTCGCCACCCCGGGCCCACACATAGGCGCGGCGCGCATCCGGTTTGGTGCGCCACGGCTAAGGGGGATAGGATTGACGCACCGAGATGTGGTGCGCCACGGCTTTTAGGCGTGACGCACCAAAGTGTTGATGCGCCACGGCTATCGTTTCTCCTATAGCTGTTTTCCTAGTAGTGTTTTTATCACGTTGAAGCATAAATTTATGGTGTTCTCCTCCAAATACTTTATTTGGTTGACTTGGAGCATGCTTACACCGTGTTTATGACTACAAATCCGTCACGTATAGACTCTATGATCATTTAGTTTTTGACTTTTAATATCATTTATGCTTTGATTAATAATGTTTTTGTCGCTATGCATGATTATGGCCATTATTGTTATCTTAATTTGTTGCTCACAGTCTTTTGCTATCCTCCACTTGTACTAAGTATAAGCTCTACTCGTGCATCCAACTCCCAAAAACCAAAGTTTGCCAAATGTTTCCACCATACCTACCTACATGTGGTATTTAACCACCACTCCAAGTAAATTTCTCATGTGCTACCTTTAAACTTTAAAAATTATTCATGTTGTGTGCCCCTGTTTTAGCTCATGAGGAAGTAGTAGTTAGGTTTGTTGTATTCCATAGTAATTAAGTACCCTGACTTGCATGCTTCATCTACTCGTCATTAATTTTTCAAAGAGTTGTTTAGACCATTATAACATCAAAAAGCTAAACAAATAAATAGGCACTCCTCCATGGTATGAGATTATTGGCAGGCACCCAAAGATTCGGTTAGACATGGTTTGCGAAAGCAAGGTGGGGATGAGTGTCATACTATATAAATAGCATGTTATAAATGCTTAATATAAATAATTCGGAACCGCTCTCAACTTGTTTAGTATGGAAGATGACAAGAACTCTATTACCATTCATTGACATGAGCATGCACCTCTCTAAAAAATGTTTTCAATACCTCTATTTAATAAAATAAAAATATCTAGCACGTGAGTTAATCCTTTGTTCCCTCTGCGAAGGGCCTTCCTTTTACTTTTATGTTGAGTCTCCATCTTCTAACTTTATGCACAATTAAGAGAGCATAGTTGTCATTCTGATTATAATGTGCATCAGTCCCAAAGATCATTATTGATTGTTTCATGATGTGTTATTAATTGCTCTCAGATTACTTGTTCTAGTCATCACTTGAACTTTGAAGGTGTCCTGGCATTTATGTTTTGCCCCACTTTTAAGGACAAGCAAAATATCACTTTGCTATGTTTTCTTTATGCTCGAATCAAACGTATAACTTTCAAGTGCATTATTGTTCATGATCTTTTGTTTGTGTTACTTTTCATGATGCAAAATGATCTCAGCTTACTTATGCTTATACAATTATGATGATCAAGTTTGTGTTGGCTGCATGTCACCTCAAAAATTATTTTGTTATCACTTACCTACTCGAGGACGAGCAGGAGTTAAGCTTGGGGATGCTTGATACGTCTCAAACATATCTATAATTTTTGAAGATCCATGCTTGTTTTCTATCCAATACCTTTATGTTTTCACATGTTTTCCTTCGTTTTCCGGAAGTTTTAATGGACTAACCTTTAGACAAGATGCCACAGAGCCAGTTCCTGTTTTCTGTTGTTTTTGGTTTCAGAAAAGTTGTTCTGGAAATATTCTCAGAATTAGACGAAACAAAATCCGAGAGTCTTAGAATTCCCGGCACGTCAACGGAGTCCAAAGGAGACCCAGAGGGGGGAAGGGGATCAGCCACACCATATGGTCGCGCGGGCTCCCCCTGGCTGCGCTAGCTGGTGGTGTGGGCCCCTCGGGCGCCCACCGCCATCGCCCTTTCGCCTATATAATCCCCCCGATGCATAAACCCAAAAACATCCAACATCCTTCCATGAAAAGTTACGTAGCTCCGCCGCCGCCGCCGACAAGTTTCGGGGGACACAATTTCTCTGTTCCGGCACCCTGCCGGGACGGGGAAGTGCCCCCGGAGCCATCTCCATCGACTCCACCGCCATGTTTATCGATGTTGCTGACTCCCATGATAAGGAGGGAGTAGTTCTCCCCCGGGGTTGAGGGCTCTACCGGTAGCTATGTGTTTCATCTTTCTCTCCCATGGTGTGATCTTTATGTGATCATTAACTTTGTAATCTAGTTGAATAAGTATATGTTACTCTTCATCGGTTATGCTACTCAAGTGGTTTTGTTATGAGATCTCCGTAGATACTTTGATCACGGTGTAAAGGTGACAGTGTGTGCACCGTGTGGTTTAGCATGAAATTTATATTTTGTGTTGGATGACCCTATGAAATTGTGGTGTTTGTTTGGAACCATCTAGGTCTCATGGTGATAGCGTGGGGGTTACCTAGATGGGGAAATGCGAACTCTGAGGAGTGCTTTTATAGCCCTACGCAATGATTGGTGTTTTTTGTTCGACCAGAGAGTGGTTCGGAGTAGCGTAGTGAAGAGTTGATATTTATGCATTCAATTATGTTATTATTGTTGAGAGTGTCCACTAGTGAAAGTATGATCCCTAGGCCTTGTTTCTAAGCATTGAAACACCATTTATAATCCGTTATGCTACATGTTTGTTTGCTGCCTTTTTTATTTCAGATTTCTATTATCACTTATAATCATCCATATTACTTGTATTTTACTATCTCTTCGCCGAACTAGTGCACCTATACAAATGACAATTGTATTAGGTGTGTTGGGGACACAAGAAACTTCTTATATTGTAATTGCAGGGTTGATTGAGAGGGATATCTTTGACCTCTATCTCCTTGAGTTTGATAAACCTTGGGTGATCCACTTAAGGGAAACTTGCTGCTGTTCTACAGACCTCTGCACTTGGAGGCCCAACACTGTCTACAAAAATAGAGGCGTGCATAGACATCATGTACATTTATGTCCATTAGTTTGGGTGCTGCAACAAAGCTTCTTGATGATATGATGATAAATTATTCTGAATGGCATAGTGAGAGAGCTCCACCAAGTAAGAAGGTAAATTCTATTGAAGAAACCTCTTCATTGAGTGATAGGCTTGATGCTATTATGTCTATGCTTGTGAATGTCCATGCTCTTGTTGATCCAAATAATGTTCATGTATCCTCTTTGGTTGCTCAAGAAGATCATGTTGATGTGAACTTCATTTAAAAAAAATCAACAACAATGCTTATAGGAATAATTTTGATAGCAACAATTATAGGCCATATCCTTCGAATATTGGTAATGGTTATGTTAATTTCTATGGTAATTCCTACAACAACAATAGAAGTGTACCAACTAATCTTGAAAACATGCTTAAGGACTTTATTACGACACAAACTGCTTTTAATAAATTTGTTGACAAAAAGTTCGGCAAATCTGATGTTCTTGCTTCCAAAGTTGATAGCCTTGCTCTTGATGTTGATCTTCTGAAACTAAAAGTTATGCCTCATGATGTTAAATAAAGCAAAACTTTGAATGCCATTCAAGTTAGAATTTATAACAATGTTAGGAGGTTAGCCGAATTGCATGCTAGGTGGGAAAGAGAAGATGAAACTGCTAGAAAGAATAATATAGCAAAAGTTTGTACTATTACCACCACTAGTAAAACTGAAGCTTCTAATGCTAGTAAACCTCCAAATATCAATGGTAAAATAGTTGGTGTTGGCAATTCTCCACTTCTTCTGTAAACATTTAAAATTGCCTAAGACCACTAAAATTGTTCCTGACAAAAGTGCTAAAAAAATTCTATATATGGGAGACAATAGTCCCATTACCTTTGATAAAAATGATCTTGATTTTGATTTTTGAAATATCTATGAAGTAATTATGTTCCTACAAATGCTTGCTAGTGGTCTTGATGCTAATACTATGAATAAGGTTTTTACAAAACATATTACAAATGCTCTCATGCAAATTAGAGAAGAAGAATTAAAACGTGAAGCCTCTGTCCCTAGAAAGCTAGAATATGGTTGGGATCCCATCATTAAAATTAAGGTGAACGATTTTTATTGTAATTATTTATGTGATCTTGGTGCTAGTATCTGTTATGCCTAAGAAACTTTTATGATATGCTTGATTTACCACCTTTGTAACACTGTTATTTGGATGTTCGTCTTGCTGATAATGCTAGAAAGAAACCTTTGGGGAGATTTGATGATGTTCTTATTATGGTTAACAATAACCTTGTCCCCGTTGATATTGTTGTTATGAATATTGAATGCAATGTTTCTTGTCCCATTTTTTTGGGAAGACCTTTTCTTAGAACTGTTGGTGCTATTATTGATATGAAAGAGGGGAATATTAAATATAAATTCCCACTCAAGAAAGGTATGGAATACTTTCCTATGAAGAGAATGAAGTTACCTTCTGATTCTATTATTCGAACAAATTATGTTTTGGATGGTTCTTCATTGGAAAACACTTGATTCTCTCTTTTTGTGCCTAGCTGAAAGACATTAAAGAAAATCACTTCTTGGGAGATAACCCATGTTTTTATTTTGTGCATTGTTTTCTTTGAGTCAAGGTGTTGTTTACTTATTTATAAACTCCTTTGTATCTTTATTTTCTCGTATTAGTTGTGCCAAGTAAAGTCTCTATTGAAAAGGAGGGTAGGAAGACACCGCGAGTTGATGAAACTGAAGAAACACTTGGCCCTACTGAACCCAAGCGCAAGCCAAGATTCCTTGATCCGGAGAAGACCCTTACTCAGAAGGAAAAGTCTGCATCTCAAGTGTCTGAGTCTGTATTCCTTGCAACTCGGCATGAAAACACCTATGTCATTGTGTGGATTCGCTTGATGCCTCAGTTTCGAGGACGGGATACTCGTTTCCATGCTGTTTTTTCAAGCTCAGATATATAAGGAGATTTTCACGAGGAAGCCTAAAGACAATGTGTCCACTCAACATGCCATTTTCCTTGACCATGTGGAGAGGAAGCCGGACTATTTTCGAGAATCCCTTGCCATCTGTGATGCCTTTGGTCTTCGTCCTATAATGAAGTTGTAGCAATATTATTATGAAGGGCTTGTCTATGAGTTTATGGCTACCGTACACCTTGGGAACGAGATTGAGCGTAACATTATATGGATGACCAATGGGAGCAGTTCACTCTCAAGTGGTCTGAGGTGGAAGTTCTTATTGGTGGCTATCCGGATCATTATCCCTTTTGTGGAGGCCTAGAGTATGACCGTGAGTGGTTTCGAGTTCATTCCGCCGGAAAGACTATCAACAAGGACCAACTCACCCCCCTCTACTCATGGAAGAAATATGTCGCCGGGTTCTCCAAGGGACTCTACCACACCTATGATATCATGCTTTGCATCTATCGTGAGACCATCAATCCCAAGGTACGCAATGTGGCCGAAATCCAAGGGTATCTCAAGAATCTCATGCTCCTTACCCATGATAAAAGGCTCCAAGGTTTGACTCACAAACTTGATGTGCTTGACTTCATATGGCATGAGTTGTGGTCCCGCAATTGTGTTTCGGAAGAATGCTTGCTATGGGCCTATTATCATGACGAATCTTACATGCTTGGAATGCCAAGCACTCGGAAGATCCCATTGATGACTCTTCGTGGGTCGCTCACAAGGAGAAACTGCTCCTTATCAAGGATCACACCGAACCCATTGAGCATCCAATTCCATCTGCTACCAAGGGCAAGGCAAAGCCTAGGGTTGTGATTTATGAAGTCGGGCCCTCTCGTCCTCCTCCTTATGACTGTGCGTTCAAGTTAATGGCTTGTGCTCTTAAGAAAGTATTTCGTGTGAACAAGAAGATTGAGCAAAATCAGTGGGAGGTGCATTATGACAAGGAGCTCAAGCACCGCAGGGATGCTCAGGATGCTAGGCGGCTTCGCCGTGATGCTGGGGAGTCCCTGGATTCTCCCGTTGAGGACAGCATCACTACTTGGGGCAGGTGGCAGACCAGGGATTCGAAGAGAGACATTATCGAGTGGTCTGATGAGGAATCTGGAGAAGAAGCAACTAGCGCTCATCGTCGTTCCCGTCCTCCAAGCATGGATGACCTCTCCGAGTGAGCCTTGGGACGTTAGTATCGATCTTTCTCCTTTTGGTATCTGCATGCCAAAGGGGGAGAGATATCTATGTAGGAGCGTTTGGGTATTTGCATGGGTCTCTCACAAGCATTGCTATTTATATCGTCTCTTCGTGCTTGTGAATTGGTTATTTGTGAACCTCGTTGTTTTAATTTGTGAAACCCGTCATGCATGGTGTAAGACATGTGAACCTCGTGTTTTATTTACTACTCTGTACTCGTATTGTTCGTTATTGTGTTTGTGAGAAATATTATCATTTTTAATATCCGTTTTATCTTGGTCGGTTCATTCATCATGAAGGGAGCATAACTCTAGGGGTGCTCGTTCATGTTGTTTAGACCTCGTGTTGCAAATTGTTGTGTTGTCATCAATTACCAAAAACGGGGATAATTAAAGATCATCTTTCATTTTGATTATTGATGACAACACAATTTAAGGACTACTCGTTGTTTAAGTATTTTCAGGGTACGTTTTCATCACTCGCGTAGTGCCTCATATTCCCTAAAATATCCGTAGGGGCATTGCAGCGTTTTTCCATCGGCGAAAAGCTCAAAAGGCCAAGTCTGGGAAGTGCGGTAATACCGCTCCCTAGTACTTCCCAGCACAAATCCAGGCGGGGCATCCTGTGGTACCTACACCAATTTACCATTTGGTTGGTACATCGCGGAGGCTACATCGGAACCAACCGGTAGTTCCGGTGGGCGGAACCTCTGGTGTTACCACCGGTACCTCCACTACCTCTTCAGCCTCACAGGGAGCACATCACCACTGGTGGTGGTACCAGTTGTGGGTCCACTAAATAAATGCTCAGTTGGCACATCACGGAGGCTAAGGCGGAGGCCACCGGTAGTACCAGTGGGAGGTACCTCCGGTACTGCGGAAGAAGAGAGACGCTATGGCTTTGGATAAGTGGCTTCACCGTAGTACCGGTGATAACACCGGTACTGCGAGAAAATGGCCAACAGCCAGATTTGGGAAGATGTATTTAATGCCCTTCCCTTTCCTCCTAAATTCTAAAGCTTCACACAAACACTCTCTCTTTCCTTGCCATTAATGTGAGATTCAACTAATCTCCCTCTCCAACCACACAAACACTCTGATACTTTGTGGAGAGCTAGAGGAGAACTAGATCCGTGATTCCACCAAAGGAATTGCAAATCCATCCACCACATCCTAGTATATCTAGAAACCTACTTGGGGCCTAGAAACCCTAGTAGAACTTGTGCTTGGAGCTTCCACCTCGTTGCAAGAAGCTTCGGATTGATTGAGAGCCTCCATCCATCTTGTGGATACGCCTCAACCTTGTGTAAAGGTTTGGTCAACGCCTTCTAGTCGACCTCATAGTGGAAACGAGAATGTTCCTCACCGTAGAAGCTCAAGGAGAATAAGATGTGCACATCCGTGCTATTGATGAGCGCCTAGGTGGCTCCCCACCTCTTCAATGTAGACGTACTTCCCTTGGGAAGGAACTACGGGAAACATATCGTTCTATCCTTGTTTACACGTGTGGTTTATCTTGCTACTTTACATATTGCTACCGTTGCGCACTTTGTATTGTATCACATAGGTTGTTCACCTAGTTGCACATCTAGACAACCTCGTGATTTACTTTTTTTAGCCCAATATAAAAAAGGAAAACAAGAAAAATTGGTAGTCACCTATTCACGCCCCTCCCCCCCTCTAGTTGACCATATTGCACTTTCACATACGCGGGACGTCGGACCCCCCGTGTTGCACGCTCAAGGAGTTGGAGAGGGCGTACTTGATGCAGTATGTCAATCTGATGATATCCATAGGGGGCAGTACAGTGAGGTGGTACCGATGTACCATGCGGGAAATCCGCCACCCGCCATAAGTACATTTCTTCTTTTATATAGTTTTGTCTTTGCAGCTTTATGGCGATATCCGCGTTTTAACTTGAATTTCCAATTCTTTGCAGTTTTCTGAGCTCCTGGACAAGCACTTGTCCTCTACGGGAGACCTGTTGGCGAAGAAGAAGAGGAAGAAGGAAGAGACTTCCGCCGTTGGGGATGCACCCGAGGCTTCCCGGAAATGGCGGAAGATTCCCGAGTACGACCAGGTCATCAATCTAGAAGGGGAGACCGTCGATTCTTCATCGTAAGTTCTTTTCTCCCGTCTTTACTTTTCTGGCATCCATGTTTTTAAGTCTAACGGGTTTTTTCTACCTTCAACGTTCTTTTTGGTCTTATGGGTTTTTTCCTCTTTCTTCAGTCTTCAACCTCTTTCTCCGAACAAGGGGAAGGTGAAGAAAACTTCTCGTCGGGTTCCCTGCTCCTCTAAGATTCCTGTCATCCTAGATCACGGTCCTTATGTGGACCCGAACGAGGTGCAGCGGACCAACCAGACGGAGGCCTCCGTCGATGTGGCCTTGGAAAGGGAGGCATCTGCAGGCCGTTCCTTCGTCCATCAGGACAAAGAAACGATGCATCTTCCAGCATTTGAAGCATCTGAACACCATACGATTTCTTGCTTTCGGGTTAAAAGCACAAATTTCTGCCCACTCCCCATCCACACTCCAGCAAAGCCCTCACGGGTTCATACATCTATCAGGAGGGGATGACATTCCGCCTCAAAGAGGTGATGGATGAAAGTTCTCCTACTTGGGGAACCAATGTCAGCGGTATAGCAGGATTTCTTGTATATGCTCGGGCGTGTCCACCTTATGAACACGGTAAGCTCCTCTATCTAGCCTCCGAGTAGCTATTTGGGCTTTGCCGGATAGGTAGCCGTCTTTATTTGCTCTCTTTTTTTGCCTTTCGCCTAGAAGACCACCGAGAAGATGAACGAAGAAGTCTTTTCGGCTTGGACAGAAAGCAACAAGAAAATGCAGAAGCTAGTTGGCCTAGTGAAGGACAAGTACAAATGCGGAAGCTAGTTGGCCTCTTTGTCCGCCTTTTCTTTTATTTTTTGTGTTTTTGCCATTCAAATTCTTCTGAATTCCGAGTTTTTCCTTTTCCTTGAGCTCCAGACATTTTTGATGCTGCCAAGGAAGCTTTGTCGAATGCCAACAACGCTCAGGGGCTGCATGATGAAAATATGTTTGTTGCGAAGGACAAGGAGAAATCATACAAAGAGCTAAGGTTATGTCAGAAATATCTTCGCGAGGCGGAGAAGAAGTTGGCGGATCAAGCGGCCCAGTCCGCCAAAGTTGCAGATGCCATCCAGGAGATCCAGAGGAAACTTGGCGAATCCCTGGACGACCTCGCCATTCTGGACAACGAAGTTCTTGGTACGTTTGCCTAATTTTTCTTGCTCATAGATTCTGCACTTTGCTTCTTTTGTTTTTCCTTTCTTTCGTTGTTTTTGTTCTTTTGCATAACATCGAGTTTTTCCTTTCTGCAGTTGAGGAGGAAAAGTCCAGGTCTCGGGTTGAAAACATTCGACCTTTTGTTACCTACCTCGTAGAGATTTGGGCATCCGGGGAGAAGTTCATCCAAAAATTTCTTCCCTGGAAGGAGTTGGAACGCGTCACTGAATTGCCGGGCGCGCTGGATGCTGCTATCTAGGCACACGATGGCCTTCTCCACTCTGCTGCACGTGGTGGGGCAAACATAGCATTAGGCTTTATCCGCTGACATTACGTGGATGCGGAGTGCTGGCGTTAAGGAACCGGCGCCCCGCAATTACTACCCTCCTCGCGCATGGAAGAGCTCTTTCACGAATCCGTGGGGAACTCAAACCGATGCACCTAATGCAATGGCAAGAACACAGAAAGTGTTCAAGAACTTCTTTCCCAAATCCCACCAAAGAAACTAATGCTATGGAGGGAGGAAGGAGGAAGAACAAGGAAAACAACAAATGAATCCCTAGATCTAGATCCAATAGGTTCCCCTCACAAAGAGGAGGAATAGATTGGTGGAGTTATAGATCTAGATCTCCTCTCTCTTTTACCTCAAGTGCAAGCAAGAATCATTGGAGGGATTGAGAGGTAGCAAGCTTTTGGAGGTCAACAATGGAGGTCAAACTTTCCCAAAGAGTTGGGGAACCATTGGGGAAGAAGGCCCCTTAAATAGGTCACCCAAATATCCAACCGTTGGGGGTAAAATCGCGCAGGGGCGGTACTACCGGTGAAACCACCCGTACTACCACCCCCTGGGTGAGTTTGGAGCACCGAAGGGATGAAAAACTGCCCCAGGTAGTGGTACTACCGCCACTGACATCCCGAAGGGGTATTCGGCGGTACCGGCACCGGTACTACTGCTGCTGGGAAAACTGGCAGAAACTCCGGTACAAAAACGGTCATAACTTTTGCATACGGACTCCGTTTTCCATGTTCTTAGGCTCATTGAAATAGCAATGACAAGAACTACAAGAATATGTAGATAAACATAATAATACAAAATGGGAAGATAAAATAAAATGATGAAATGTTTGACCTATCTATAAAGGACAACGGGTAGAAACCTCCAACAACAAAAATGCGATAAGTTTTTCATACGAAATCCATTTTTGATGAAATTGATCTTGAAATGAAGAACATAACAAGCTCTAAAACCACACATGGAGAAAACTGAAATAAGAACCAAGAAGGATGATGCCAATTATGCAAAGGTTTAAGCTCTCTACGATAGATACGATCAAGATACGCATTCAACAACCCCTCTTGATAGAACGTTTATCTATCCTATAATCCAATCTCCCAACTAATATTTGCCTTGCTCAATCCAATTGAGCTATATGATGACGATATTAATCACCTCAAGTTGGACCACCTTTCTTGATTCTCTTTACTTCGTGAAGACTTGTAAATTCCTCCCCCATAAGCTAATGTGAGAGATCTTCTCACATGTACATCTTCACTTGACCATAATGTCCATATGGGTGGCAAGATTAAAGAATATGAAATCTTCTTGATGCTCATATTGAACTTGCACAACACACACACTTGATGACGATTCTTCTTCTTGATCATATAGATATATTCATTATAAGCAATGATCTTGATAGCATCCAACCTTGAATCCAACACATAGAGTTCAAGTGGTGTCAATGGACAAACCTACAAGAATTTCTCAATGCAAACATTAGTCCATAAGGATCGTCGTTAATTAGCAAAACCATACATGGGGGAACCATGCACTTTCAATGGCGTACGGGATTAAACAGCCACCGCTCTAATGGACCACTAGGCTTCCCAAAATAGCATACATGGGGGTAGCAAGTGGATGTGCGAAAAACCGAAGGGAGACACCGGATGCTGGTAGGAACGGCGGGGATGGTGCACGGAGTGGGGGAGAAGGCAGTTGCGTCGAGAACTCCGCAGGGGTGGAGGGGGTTTTCAGGGGAGAGAGAGAGAACATTTACCGTGTACTCCCTGGAAGTTGGTAGGACGGGACAAAGTGGCGGAACCCTTGGGAACGTTTTGACACGCGTCAAAACATACACAATAAATGCATTAAAAAAGTATGTACTGCCTCCACGCATGTACGATATAAAAAAAATAAAAATATATAACATGAGTTCGGAATCTCGTATTCGGAAGTTCGCTAGCAAAAACTACAGGGGAAAGACAGTATGAGATGATTAGTTGTGAACTGTATGAGATAAAAAAAAAAAAGGCTAACACACAAAAAAAAACTTGCACCCCCGACAGCAAAAAAAACAAAAATAAATTAGATTTCTCTATAAGATGCAAATCGTGAACTTATTTGATAAGAAAAAAAGGAAGTTTATTGTGCTCGTTAAGTGAAATTCTTATAATGGTTAAATTTACAAAAATAAAATTGAAATATAATGGTTAAATTTACAAAAATAAAATTGAAATAGGTTCAACATAAAACAGTGTGTTAACAAAAAAAACATAGGAAAACACGCATAAAAAACAAATGGTGCAGAAAAAACAATATATTGTCCAAAGATAAGGGTGGTATTGTATCCATAATAACACATCATATGAAGAATAAAATAAATAAATAAACAATGAGAACAAAAAAACAGGAAATACAAAATCGTATATTATATAATGGTTCTCAGAAAAAAAAACGAAAAAATACATAAAGGAAGTTTCACACTGCAAACTTATGGAAGTTCACAAAGAAGGAAAAAATACAAAAAAAAAATATTGTAAGAAACAAAAGAATGTCTAACAAATATAGCAAATAAATCTTTATTCCACTACCTAACAAAACTACCACTCTCGCTCTCTTCTTCACTGAATGGTTGTAGAGGGAGAAGAATCTCCTCTCATAGACATCTACACGCATGCAGATCTCGTAAGATGCATAAGCATCCCTGGCAGCATACTCAATGTGAAGCTGCGGCAGAGGGGCATTTTTTCACATCTCGTGATCTTTGGCTCCAAAACCAGCATTCATCTTCCTATAATACTTATCTATCACCGCTATGGCTACATCCTTCAAACCTTGCTTCTTCGATCTCGGCTTCTCGTTGTCGGGGTCTCTCCAACTACTCTGGATGTCCTTGAAAATGGAGGGTGTGACAGAGAAGCCAGAACGGCCCATGACTATCTTTTCTTGGGTAATGTCAAAGCTAGCAAACCTGAAGTGCCAGTTATGCAGGAACGAACGAAGCATACCACTTTCTCCATCAGTGTGGCACGCGTGATAAACCAGACACTCTACGCCTACACACAACTGAAGAAAAGAAACTTTATGCGGATTGAAATAGGATCCTCGGCAGCTGGTGTACTCCACATCAATTCCGACGACCTTCGTCTTTGCAATTGTGAACATACCTACAGCCTTCTGCCACCACGCATCGACACTCTCAGCCTTGTTCGTGTACACCATGTTGATCTCCGTGGTTCCATGGCAAGGCACGTTGATCTCCTCAGAAAACGGCGCCGCTTTTGGTGCCATCTTCAAGGAAACAATGAGAACTAAGCAACACGCGAACACTAATCTGAAAAACCTACATACATATAGCCTCTGTAGAACACAAAACAACCACGGAGAAAAAGGGGCTCCTCCCAGGTGAGCTAAAGAAAGGATAACGCTTATCCTGAAAACAACCTGCAGAAAAAATATAACGGTAACCAGTGTATACCACGAAAAAAGGTTTATCCTGAAAAAAGATAAAGCATATCTTACAAAACGGTTAGATACCCACGAAAAAAGAAGATAGAAACAACCGCAAAACGAAGCTGATGTAAAAAAAATTGTCTGTTTAAAACGGAAGTTTACACAATAAGTAAACAGAAGTGCAACGTCTAAGATCTCGCTCTATAATTCTAGAAAAATAATGTGTGGGGAGGGGGGTCCCGCCCCCAACCCTCTCCCTCCACACACACACACACACACACACACACCCCCCCCCCCCCCCCCCCCTCCTCTAAAAACTACCACTCCGTTAGGAGGAGACCTAAAAAGTAGGAACAAAAAATAAAATTATCTTGTTAAAAAATAGCCATTACGGAAGTTTAGTCATAAAGTTACGGAAGTTCGGTCATATAGTTTTTTAATAAAAAGACCGAAACTGATTAAAAAACAAAAGTAAAACAGAAGTTCACCACATTTAAAAAACTAAGTGTTGATAATTTCAAAAACAAACTGGACAACAACAATTCTCTTGTGAAAAAAAAGGAATGCATCACGGAAGTTCACGTATACAGTATACGGAGTTCTCTTTCGGTGTTTTCAACGCTTGTTGTTTTTCGCGAGAAAAAGAATACAACGTATTTAAGAAAAAAAAAAGTACACGTTCAACATAAAAAGGGAAGTTTAGACATACGTTATCCGGAAGATAGAAAGGGCAAAAGGATTGTGAAAACCTCACTGCGTGTTTTAAAAACCAGTACGTGGCCCCTCCTGTACATAAACAATGTACCTCAAGAAAAGAAATGAAAAAAAAGCCATGAAGATAAATCCTGCTGTAGAGTAATCGGAAGTTCAGTACTTCGTTTTTCGGAGTTCTGATAGAAAAAAAAAAAGGTCTTCTTCTTCCAGCAACAACCATGCCTGCCGCCGCTCGAGGAGTACAACTGTCGTCTAGATGACGAGCTGCATAGAGGATACTCCACGCACCCCGCAATTGCATGTAATCCGTAGAAAACAAAAAAAGATATTCGAAACGAATATGTGCACGATTAACTGTGGGCGGATCTGCCTCGCATGCGAAATCGTTGTCCGATGAACACACAAATAAAAAACACCATAAAAAGACTTTCCCCTTGACGATTTTCCACATCCGCCTCTGCCTGTGGACAACGATAATCAAGAGCACGTCGGCGTCCTCTCTATACAAATTGCCACGATTTCATGACTCAACTGAGCTCCTCGATAGAAGAGGGCATCTCAACCACCACCACCATGGCCATCTCACCCACCACCACCATGGCAATCCGTACTGTGTCCGGAATGGCGCCCCCACCCCCACCCCACCCCTCCGCCGATCTCCGTCTTCTCCGCGCATCCAACCGACTGCGCCTTACGCGATGATGTAGGATATGCGACGAGACGAAAAAAAATAGTTAAGATCCGTTGCGCATCGCAATTATTAACGTCGTCCCTGTCCGAAAGTTCACTTCTTTCGAAAAGAGAGGTTCACTTGGGTTTTATATAATATTATAACTGAAATAAAATGTATAGTAATATGTTTATGATATTAAATTATATTTATGTTAATACTACAATTATATTATAAGGTTGAATTTAATTTAAAACGTGGATCATTACAATATTATCGCGTATGTATTAATTTTTGCAGGATCTTAAGAGGCTGGCCGACGGTGTTCACGGTGATGTAAAAGTCTTACTCAGTACTCACCGTATTTCTTGTGAAGAAGAGCAGTGGGATATAAATAATAAAATACTAACAGAAAGTTATAAAGAGGAAGAAGAATTAATGAAATAAATATTGTATGAAGAAAAAAAGTATGACAATGTAGAACAATATAATGACTTTATAGATTCACTCGATGATGTAGGCTTGCACAATTTAGAAATTGCAATGGAAGGCATGGAAGTAGATAACAGTGCCGAAAGAAGTGAAGGAGAGAAATTGTTTGTGTCAGCGTTCATATGGGGAAGGACACCATCTTTTTCTTAAGTGCAAAGAAGTGAAGGAGGTGTGGAAGGAGCTGAATATGTTACAGATTCGACAGAATTTGATCCGGTGTAATTGTGTACAAGAGATCATGGACGAGCAATGGAGAATTGATGAGCCCAAGCGTATCCAGATCATTGCCAATTTGTGAAACTGGTGGAGTCAGAGAATTAATGTTCGAGAGGGACGAGAAATATTGGCAGCACCAGAAGTAGCTTACCGAGCTCGTTGACTAGCAAATGATAGCCTGGAGTGTAGGCCTGCTCCGCAATGAACTACACGTCCACGGGGTAAATGGGAACCACCTAAAGCTGGTACTCTGAAACTCAACATCTATGGAGCATACAAAGCAGGGGATGATCATGGTGGTCGGGGAGTCATGGTACGTACGTAATGATGAAGACAAGGTTGTGTCTGCAGCAGCAGGCCGCTCTGTTGGCATACATGATGCATTGACAGCGGAGCTAAAGGCTTTGGATGCTGCCATTAATCTGGCTTCTAGACTGAGGTCGATCCGAGAGGTGTTTGAGACTGACGCTCAACTATTGATGTATGCAATGAGCTACCGACTTCTCTCCTTCGGCTCCTATCATCGAAGACCTCAAGCATCAGTGTGGTACCTAGTTCTCATATTTATCAGGGTTTGGTCGAGTAGCAGATTCTCCCGGAAAATTATACCTTGACAAATCTGCTACTTATGTTATATTACAATACATGAAGATTTTAACGTGAACAAAGCAAGACACTAGGAGGGGCCAGGGACTGGACAGAGAACTCGAGCAGTTCCTCTGTCGAAACATGTGTTTATCCAGTATGGTTCCCCTCCCCACAAACTACCTCTCAGTCAGATGCAAGTCCCCGAAACAGTTTATAAGCTAAAAGCACCGAAAACAAGATCCAGAGAAAAACTACTTCAAGCCTCCTCCTGCAAGCTATACACTTCATAAACCTAGATACAGATGCTAACGAAACTTTGGGATATCTTAAATGAGCACCTTTGCCACACCCCCAAGTAATAGAGTAATACTTCACAATGGAGACGAGCAACACGCATCACAGCACCTAAGAATGCAAATTTCATAATCAAAAAATTAGGGACGGGCCACAACACAACCAATTCATCCGCAAAATTCGAACTCGTTGTAGCACAAGAACACATAGTTCAAGATAGCCTTAGCACTTCTGCTCGCTACACCAAAACAGTAAGTCACAGTCACGGAGTTAGACAACTTCTGTTTGCTACAAAACTCAGATACCAAAACAGAATGCAGTGACGCCATCAACCTCCATGGAAACCACCCCCACCAATCCGTGACATATAGGTATTTACATGCGCTCGCCTAATCTTTCACCATAACAATTGTTTCAGAAACTTACTTCCCAGCAGGATCAGACCCAGGGACCAAAGGCAAATTGCCAGAAGCAGGTACAAGAACAGGAGGAGCAGGGACTGGAGCCGAAGGGGCAGGTACTGGAACCAAAGGAGCAGGTGCAGGGACCGATGGCTCCTTCCCGGCAGCAGGTCCCCCTTGCATTTCGCACCTCGAGTTTACATACACTCCAGCATGCTCTGCCATAAACAACAGACCGGTCAGTAAGCCCCAACCAATGAACTACATAAACCACGAAATAATCAACAAACACCAGATTTGTAAAGCACAGGGATAACAAGATTCACTAGGGGTTCCAACTCGCATCTCACACCTCGAGTAGGCAACTACTCAAGCAGTAACACGATACAAACAGACTGATCAATAAGCTTCTAAACCAATAACTATATAAAGCCGCACATACTAACAAACACAAGATTTTAGAGCTCAGAAAGCAAGGTTCACAAGGGAGCAAGAAGGTGGAGGTTCCAACTCACCACGAGCACAACCACTTGACCCAGGAAGCGACACGGATGGCCTCAGTTCAAAACAGAAACCTATCTCAGGGAATTTATCAGCCTGACGTTTCAGGTTGAACTTGGTCGCAAGGGAAACAAAAGAACATCTGGTTGGAGAATGCTCCACTGAGGCTGACCCAGATCCAGAGCTATCAACACGGATCTTGAGTTTAGTGTTTTCACTCAACGAATGCTCTACTCCAGCAGAGACCTGCACATTCTCATTGGCATGAGTGTACTTAGCTTCTAACGCAGAAGCGGTTGAACCAGTGATCTGGTCAAGGAAACTGGCTTTTAAAATCCCGCCCTTGAGCCTGGGTAATAAAAGAGCGTTAATCTCCGATGCAGCTGAAGGGGTTAGTTATCAACAAAGAATTCACACAAAAAATCAATGTACGTACAATTTAACTGCGGCAGAACGGCCAAGATAAGAACCACCAGCTCCAACCTCCCACTGCTTCAGCTCTCGGGACTCGAACATTAACTTACAGCCCACTTGGATAGGTCCAGAAGTGGAAACTGCAAGTTTTAGCTGTGGTATATCCCGATTCATTCCCCACTTCACACCACTGCTCACACCAGCATATGGCATCTCATATTGCACCTTGGCCTGAATGTGAAAGAAGCAAGATATTCAGATACCAAGCTAGATAATCTTCAGCTCAAGAAAAAACAGAAAACCTTGAATGTGGAAAATGGAGAAATGATCAAACAAACCTCAAACGTAGGCTCGCTGCAGGAGAACACAGTTTTTAACCTATTGCCCAACACATCAACAAAGCTCGATCTAAGCTCGACTTCCGGTTTTGTGCTTGTACGAAGAGATAATGTGGCCTTAGGTCTGCTGATCAGATTTAGCCTCATTTTAGCAACTGAATCGGCCTCAAACCGCTTGTGAAGAAGCCCTGGACAGAAAAACTATATTGAGAAATGGACAAAGCAGACCAAAACAAAAAAGACAAGTTGTGCAAATTCTTACTCTTGGCTTTTCTCCCAATGTCTTTGTAAAGACAGCTAGTTCTCTCTTCATATCTTTTGCTGCTGAAACATTCAACGACAGCTTCAGTGTCCTTGAATTCCGCAGCCAGTTCCTGTTTCTTATCCTTCAATGCAGCAGCTGGTTCCTGCTTTTCACCTTCATCATCAACCCCAACCATTTCTTCTGGTGATTTCTTCACTGCGTCAATGAGGAAATATCCATTAAGGAAGATTGAGATCTTGCTTATAAAAGCCTTGGCAGTAAGGAGTTCAGTCCGCATAGCCTCTATTCTCTTCCTAAACATGATGGGAATTTCTGCAGTCTTCAGAATTTCATCCAGATAATTAAGATAGGGTGAGATCTCATTCTTCTCCAGCCTTTTTAGTTGAGCGCTCAGCTTTTCGAAAGCTAGCTTAGTTGCCGCATCATCTTTCAGCTGGGCATCTTCCACAGCCTTCAGAATTTGCTGGAGAGACCCTTCGTTCGTAAGGGACAAATTCTTTATACCAGAAAGACACTCGTTGAAACGCAGAGTAGTTGTTGCCTCTAAATCTTCCATATTTCTGTTTATGCCAACAAAAAGTCTTTTGAGAACTTTGACATCGTTCGCAATCATAGACATCTGCTGATAGCGAGGCAGTAATTTGCGAAATGGGGCCTGAAATCAGCAATATATATCATATACCAGATTGTACAAGCAAGCGGATCGTTAGAATAAACATATATATACAAACAATGACAGGGCGTGCTGGGTCGTACCCAGATAGATTTAGCAGCAATGTCACCACCCAACCCCGCTGTCACAGCGATTAAGAAGATTCGAAGCCCATACTCTGATTCAAAAAATTCAGAAAAATCATGGCTGCAAGAGAGAAAAACTATTAGCTAGCTACATTCCAAAATGACTCAAGTCCAAGCTAACAAAGGTTTGAGAAGTCCAAGGCAAAACCTGCAGGGTGGGGGATTGTCTCCAGAAAAAGACGTAAGATCGTCCAAACGAGGCAACTTGTAATTAAGAAAACCACTCAGAATAGAACTGAGGCCGGAGGCCTTGAACAGATTTAAACCCCCTGATCTGCAGAACAAGTGAAAAAATAGTAAAGATAAAACATCCATAATAGATTCCACACCGCCTCAGACACTCAAGAGAAACACGAACAGAACCTTAGCAATAGAACAAAATCGTGTCAACAATAGGTGAACATAAATGACAAATCCCTCCAAATTCGGTAGAACATCATATCAGAATGTAACAATTAAAGTTCTAATTGCAAGGCTAAACAATTACAGCTAGTAAGCGTGACAAATCCCTCCAAATTCGGTAGAACATCATATCAGAATGTAACAATTAAAGTTCTAATTGCAAGGCTAAACAATTACAGCTAGTAAGCGTGTACTTGCAATGCTAACAATTAAACAGTTCTAGTGGAAGGCAAGGAAATCAATGGAAATAACAAAGTGCAATTAACGGGTTTATAGGCTTGTACTTGCAATGCTAACAATTACAGTTCTACTTTAACAGCAGAAAATATAATACAGAGGCAGCATCCCAGAAATTTAAATCAGAATGTAACAACCAATTTACAGATCCTAGCAATAATAACTAGGAAAACAAGCAACAATACATGAACAGGCAATCTAGCTGACTGGTTATACTTACCAAAGCAACCAACCAGATCCTACCAGGATTATTGCAACAGTTATGTTATCGAGATCATGCAATACACGACACAAAAGCTACTTCCAAATTTACCAAAGACCAGTTTAACGATCCTAGCAAGACGAAGCTAGCTAATCAAAGATGAATACAGCCTCGGGAATTCCACATGAAATACCACCGGATCCTAGAAATACAAGATGTACACATGGAGAGGACGAGATGAACACGTGAAATCCCTACGAATTTGGTGACAAGTCGCCAGATTAACAAACATAGCAGGTTTATAAGCATGCACAGATTGACCTACATGGCCCCAGATACTCAACAGAACCTTAGCAATACAACAAATTCGTGTTAACAAACTTACCAAACTACTGAAAATGGTTATGACAAGAAACTAGGGGACACTCGAAACAAAAAAAGCAAGCCAAACATTCTTCTCAACTGCAGAACAATGGCGGTGCTGCTTCAAATTTGGGTATGCCAAATAAGCGTTCCTAACAAGCAGGATTCTTTTAACTTCCCAGTAATTATACCTTGACAAATCTGCCACCTATTTTATATTAACACAGGTGAAGACTTGATACATTTTAACGTGAATACACAAGACACTAGGGGGGCAAGGACTGGACAGGGAACTTAGCAATTGCTCTGTCGAAACATGAAACTCCTGAGCCCAGGTAAGCAGTAAAAGCTGTATTTATAAGTTGAGTTGTGTGTTTATCCAGAATGGTTCCCCAGAAAACTACCTAAGGCAGATGTAAGATCCTCAAACGGTTTCAAGATAAAAGCAGCGGAAGCAAGATCCTTCGAAAAACTACTACAAGCATCCTCCTGCAAGCTAAACACTTCACAAACAAAGAGATCATACCATGGCTAAAATAAACATATCATACCTGTAAAAATTACTCACTCCGTATCAAAACGTAAGATGTTTTAGCGTTTTATAGACAAAACTATCTAGACATGTTTTAGTGTGTAGATTCATGTGTACCTTACACTAAAACACGTCTAGATATGTGTAGTCTAGTAAACGTTAGAACATCTTACATTTTGATACGGAGGGAGTAGTTGACGGTCTTGGCCGAGAAAACAAAAAAAGAAGGGGAGGGGGGTAGTCAGGACAAAAAAAAAAGCAAACATTCTTCTAAACAGCAAAAGTATGGTATTGAGTGCTGCTTCAAATTTGGTTATGCCAATTAAGCGATCCTAACAAGCAGGACTAGTGAATAGATGATACAAAGCATGCACAGATTGACATCTCAAACCCACAAGGCCTCAGATCTAAACATAAACACTGACATATCCTGCTATTATAATTGAACAGATAATAATAACAAGTCTGATGCAACATCCCAGAACTATGTACCAGAAAATAACAATCAACTAAAACAGATCCTAATAGGTAAGAATGAAAAACAAGGAAAACAAACAACATAACTGAGGAATTAAGGGTCAAATGACTAGATACCAAGTTCAGAATATAACAAAACTGTGGCAGAATCAGATAAGCACACATATAGCAGAAGATAATAATAAAAGTAACAGATCAAATCACAGCTAAAAAGAGATCATACAAGTAAAGGTTAGTTAACTTGCTAAACTTAGAAACAGAAAAAGAAGTGAGTGGTAATATTATATGTACAAACTACTGACAAAGCTAGAAAAGTACTCCCTTCGTATCAAAATGTAAGATGTTTAAAAGTTTTTAAGGCTATACGTACCTAGAACTGTTTTAGTGTAAAATACACATGAATCTACACACTAAAATATGTCTAGATACGTGTTGTCTAGAAAACACTAGAACATCTTACATTTCGATACGGAGGGAGTAGCAAATATGGCGTGCAAAGCATTACGGAGGGAGTAGCAAATATGGCGTGCAATGCATTACGGCAATGATCAATCAAGAACAACTGATCAAGCCAAACAATCATCTAAACCAAGTAGCACAGGTGCTCCTCAAACTTTAGTTACACAAAAGTAAAGTTCCTACTAAGCAGGTCTAGCGAATTACTACATAAAGCATGCATAGATTGACCTACACAGCCCCAGATACTACACAACAGAACCATAGCAATACAACGGATTCGTGTTAATACGAGAGGAGCATACATAAAAAATCTCAAAATTCGGTAGAACGTCATAACAAAATAAAACAATTACAGTCCTAGTTGTAATGCTAACAATTACAGTTTGTAAGCTTGTACTTGCAATGCTAACATTTACAGTTCTAGTGGAAGTCAAGGGGATTAACAAAGTGCAATCAATGGGTTTATAGGTTTGTACTTGCAATGCTAACGATTACAGTTCTACCGAGGAAGCATCCCAGAAATTTTATATCGGTATGTACAGTTGATTTACAAATCCTAGCAGTAAAACAAGAAAACAAACGATACATGAACAGGCAATCTAGCTGACTGGTTATACTTGCCAAAGCAACGAACCAGATCCTACCAGGCTTATTGCAGCAGTGATCTTTTATCAAGATCTCGTGATACACGACACAAAGTCTACGTCCAAATTTGCAATGCTAACTATTACAGCTTGTAAGCTTGTACTTGCAATACTAACATTTTCAGTTCTAGTGGAAGGCAAGGGAATCAAATGGGAATAACAAAGTGCAATTAATGGGTTTATAGGCATGTACTTGCAACTAACAATTACAGTTCTACGTTAACAGCAGAAAACATAATACTGAGGCAGCATCCCAGAAATTTAGATCAGAATGTAACGGTCAATTTACAGATCCTAGCAGTAATAACTAGGAAAACGAGTAACGATACATGAACAGGCAATCTAGCTGACTGGTTATACTTACCAAAGCAAACAACCAGATCCTACCGGGATTGTTGCAACAGTTATGTTATCGAGATCATGCAATATATGACACAAAATCTACTTCCAAATTTGCCAAAGACCAGTTTAACGATCATAGCGAGACGAAGCTAGCTAATCAGAGATGAATACAGCCTCAGGAATCCCACATGAATGCCATCAGATCCTAGAAATACAAGTACAAGTGGAGAGGACGAGATGAACACATGAAATCCCTAAGTGACAAGTCGCCAGATTTACAAACGTAGCTATACATCAATAGGTTTATGAGCATGCATAGATTGACCTACATGGTCTCAGATACTCGCAGAAACACGAACAGAAACTTAGCAATGCAACAAATTCGTGTTAACAGAAACTAATCAAACTACTCCCTCCAATCCGTTTTAAGTGACGTAGGAAATGAACTACACATGCACAAATTCCTTCAGAACTCACGACATTTAATTGGGATCGGAGGGAGTACTGAAAATGCTACTGACCAGATACTAGGGGACACTCGGGACAAAAACAAGCCAACCATTCTTCTCTACTGCAGTAATTATACCTTGCCAAATTTGGTTATGCCAAATAAATGTTCCTAACAAGCAGGATTCTTTTAACTTCGCAGTAATTATACCTTGACAAATCTGCCACCTATTTTATATTAACATACATAACATGTGAAGACTTAAGACATTTTAACGTGAATACACAAGACTCTAGGGGGGCAAGGACTGGACAGGGAACTCAGCAATTCCTCTGTCGAAACATGACACTCCTGAGCCCAGGTAAGCAGTGAAAGCTGTATCTATAAGTTGAGTTGTGTGTTTATCCAGAATGGTTCCCCAGAAGACTACCTAAGGCAGATTTAAGATCCTCAAACAGTTTCAAGATAAAAGCAGCGGAAGCAAGATCCTTAGAAAAACTACTACAAGCATCCTCCTGCAAGCTAAACACTTCACAAACCAACAGATCATACCACGGTCCATGGCTAGAAGAAACAGATCATAACAGTTTAAATTAGTTGATGTTCTTGACCGAGAAAACAAAAAAAAAAGGGGGGGGACTAGTGAATTAGATGATACAGAGCATGCACAGATTGACATCTCAAACCTAGGAGGCCTCATATCTAAACAGAAACACTGACATATCCTGCTATTATAATTGAACAGATAATAACAAGTCTGATGCAACATCCCAGAAGTATGTACCAGAAAATAACAATCAACTAAAACAGATCCTAATAGGTAAGAACGAAAAACAAGGAAAAGAAACAATATAAATCATGAATTAAGTGAAAAATGACTAGATACCAAGTTCAGAATATACAAAACTGTGGCAGAATCAGATAAGTACACATATGTTAGAAAATAATAATAAAAGTAACAGATCAAATCACAGCTAAAAAGAGATCATACCAATAAAAGTTAGTTAACTTGCTAGACTTAGAAACAGGAAAAAAAAAGTGAATCGGTAATATTATATGTACAAACAATCTAGCTCACCTAAAAACTAGTCAAACTACTGACAAAGCTAGAAAACTACTCCTCCGTATCAAAATGTAAAATGTCTTAACATTTTCTAGGCTACAAGTACCTGGAACTGTTTTAGTGTAAAATACACATGAATTTACACACTAAAATATGTCTAGATACGTGTTGTCTAGAAAACACAAAAACATCTTACATTTCGATACGGAGGGAGTAGCAAATATGGCATGCAAAGCATTACAGCAATGATCAATCAAGAACAACTGATCAAGCCAAACAATTATCTAAACTAAGTATAGCACAGGTGCTCCTCAAACTTTGGTTACACCAATTTAAAGTTCCTAATAAGCAGGTCTAGCGAATTACTAGACATAAAAGCATGCATAGATTGACCTACATGGCCTCAGATACTACTCAACAGAACCATAGCAATACAACGAATTCGTGCTAACACGAGGTGATCATATATTAAAAACTCCCAAAATTCGGTAAAACATCATAACAAAATAAAACAATTACAGTCCTAGTTGTAATGCTAACAATTACAGTTTGTAAGCTTGTACTTGTAATGCTAACATTTACAGTTCTAGTCGAAGTCAAGGGGATTAACAAATTGCAATCAATGGGTTTCTAGGCTTGTACTTGCAATGCTAACGATTACAGTTCTACGGTAACAGCAAAAAAAAAATACGAATCCCAGAAATTTTATATCAGTATGTACAATTGATCTACAGATCCTAGCAGTGAAAACGAGGAAAACAAACAACGATACATGTACAGGCAATCTAGCTGACTGGTTATACTTGCGAAAGCAACAAACAAGATCCTACCAGTCTTATTGCAACAGTGATCTTATCAAGATCAAAGTCTATTTCCAAATTGGCCAAGACTAGTTAAACAATCCTAGCAAGACGAAGCTAGCTAATCAGAAATCAATACACCCTCAGAAATCCCACAAAAATACCAACCTATCCCACATAAACAGGTTTATAAGCTGTACTTGCGTTACTAACAATTTAGCCGTTTTGGTTGAACAGAAAAGAAAAACAGTGCTGAGGCAGCAGAATGTAGAATAGACTAACTGATCCTACCAGTAAAAACTAGGAAAAAATGCAACAATACACGACACAAAGGCTACTTCAAATTTTGCCACGACCAGTTAAGCGTTCCTGAGAGGAGAAACTAGCTAATCGCATACCAATACGGCCATTGGGGTTATAAGCTTGTACTCAGCACTGTAACAACAAACAGTTCTGGTTGAATAGCAGAAAACAGTAGTGAGGCAGCAGCATATCCCAGAATCTTATAGCAGAATGTACACAATAGACTGACTGATCCTACCAGTAAACTAAAATCAAGGAGAACTAGCAATAATACGTGAACAGGCAATCTAGCTGGGTGGTCAAACTTTACCAAAGCAACCCTACCAGGCGTATAGGAACAGTGATCCTATCAAGATTAAGCATACACAGACAAAGGTTACATCAAAACTTGCCAAGACCAAGTTTAGCGTTCCTAGCAAGCAGAAATTAGCTAACCAGGGACCAACGGGGCCTAAGGAATTCCACGTGAACATGAACAGACCCTAGCAATACAACAAAATCGCTTGATCTCGGTGAGGAGGAGACAAGCATGTAAAATCTCTACGAGTTTTGTGACGAGTCACCAGATTTAACCATGGAATCTACAGGTCGAAGAGCAAATCTCGCCAACGGGAACAAAAGTTGGATCAGGAAGAGGAAACTACCTGGAGACAAGTTCACCATCGTCTGAAACGACGGTCTCCTTGCAGTCCTGCGCGAGTTGCTCGGCCCTCGGATCCG
Organism: Alopecurus myosuroides; assembly: GCA_028641055.1. Classification (NCBI taxonomy): domain Eukaryota; kingdom Viridiplantae; phylum Streptophyta; class Magnoliopsida; order Poales; family Poaceae; genus Alopecurus; species Alopecurus myosuroides. The sequence goes on from CM054058.1 coordinate 184,806,019, forward strand.
CGCCCTGGCCCTTGAGATCCGCGCCCTGGCCAACGTCGGCCTTCACGCCGCCAGCGACAGCGGGACCAGCGAGCTTCGCGCCGCAGCCGACCGCGGGATCCGCGGCCTCGTCGACGACGAGGTCGGGATCTGAGCGTTCGCCGACGCGGGGCTCGGTATCCGCGACCTCGCCGTGGACGAGCCGGGGATCCGCGAGCTTCACGTCGTCGCCACGCGGGGGATCCACGCCGGTGCCGCCAGCGGGCGTGGGATCGAGTCCGCGCTCGGGATCCACGGCGGTGGGCGCCATGGTGGGAGGATGGAGCGGGGGGTGGAGGAATTTGGGAGGGGTGGTGGTAGGGGCGGAATGGAAGAATTTGGGTAGGGTTCGTCCTTCTTCTGGTTCTCAGCAAAGATTTATACTGTATAAGATTATATGCAACTTTCGGGCGTTGCTTTGCGGGAAGTTGCTGCGGCTGAACGATTTGCTCCCATCTGTGAACAACAAGCCTGTCAGTGCGATTTACTTAGATTTTAATGATGCCAACGGAACAAAAGATTACATTGTGAAGAACTACCTGCAAACCGAATAGTAGTCCAGTGGCGAACATCTGCGGACGTTCCCCTGCCATCCCGGGTTCGAGCCTCCTCCACTGTCGCGAACTACCACCTCTTTTTTTTCTTTTTTTTGATTCGGCGAACTCTACCCAGCCAAACTTCTTTCGATTCGTCGAATTGTAGAGACCAGCCAAACCACTTGTCCCTTTCGATTCGTCGAATTGTAGAGACCAACCAAACCATGTCTTCCTTTTGCGGCTTTGGAGATCCTGGCATAAACGAAACAAATAACCAATAATTAGATCACGGAAACACACACAAAGGCCAATCAATCAAAACACAAAGTTATGCAAGATTTTGAGCCGCCAAGGACGAACTATTGGCACAAATTAGTTCGCCAAAAACAACTTGGCCATATCACCAAGGATGAACTCTTGGCACAAATTAGTTCGCCACAAACACCTTGGCCGAGGCCATGCCCATGGTATCAGTGAAGGGTGGAGGAGAGCCGGCCATGAACAAGAACACCGTGTTCTTCGGATTGGATCTGTATTGCTTGAGGCGAGGGGAACCTATGACGGAGAGGGGCAAACGGCGATGTACGGTAGCAGGCTATTGTGCGGTTGGGGTCGGAGGCGGCCACTTAAACAATCGCTAGATTTTTTAGTATACTGAAAACTCGGGAGCTAGCTGAGCTGCCTCCATCCAGCTGACTAGCTGAGCTCCCTCACTGACACGCAAAAAGGCCATGCGTCACGCCAACCAATCGCACCATCTACTCCCTACCCCACCCACCGCGCTGTTAAACCACGAAAATTACTCATGCCCGGTCGGTATCCTTCCTCGATTCACAATTACCGTACCGCCCTTAGTTATGCTTTACTAAAATACACCAGAGTATATCAATAAATCTTTACTGTTAAACGGGGGTTGGTATGTCCAACCCCATCGTCCGCCTCGACCTCTGCCTCCATCGCGCACATGGGCCAGGCCGAACTAAACCCCGTTGTATAGCCACTACGCGTAAGAAACCCGAAATCATCGCCGCCGCCGTCCCCTCGCCCCAAACCCTCTCCTTCTCCTCTCAATCTGATCCCCTTTCGGGTGGCGGGTGGCGAGCAGAACGTACGCAGCCCGGATCTTGCGCACCAACGACAAGGACTGGACGCCGTCGTGTCGTGCCTCTTACTCAGGACTGGAATGTCTCCGTCGTTGCCATCCTAAGACCACTGCATGCAGATATTTTGGGCGCCGCTCATCATCGATCCCGCCTCAGGGAGCCTCCTCTTATCCAAGTAGGTGCTGGGTATGGCTGACCCATGGAGCGGCGCCATATGCCGGTTCGATCTGGTGGTGAAGGCTACTGGTGCGGGGGCTTCTGGTGCCACCGTTCAATCCGCAGTTCAAGGAGTTGCGCTCCCTTTCTACGTCCCCATGGTACTCTCCCCCTACTTCCCTGAATCCTTGTTTTAGCGCTCGTGATTCTCCGATCCGAACCCCCAGCCCACCTGATCCGATGGGAACCGCTACCAGCAGCGGCGGCAAGATCTGCGACCTCCCCTCCCCTTCCCGGCTGCTTCTGTCTCCTTGCTCGCATGTGCTGCACACTCCTTGCTCACGTTTGGATCAGATGAACTACAAATGACGCCTCTATCGGATGAACACAATTTTTTTGGGTGCTGCCAAGATCTATTATGTTCTCGTGGGGGAGGTTCTAAGCTTGCTGGTGTGTGTTCCCAATGTTGTGTCGTCTTACTAGGTCTTTCTCGGCGATGTTAGGATCAGTAACTCCATTCTGGTTCTCCACTTCGTGATGGGCCAGCTCGTCGAGTTCCAAGTGAGGCTTATGTTCGGCTCACATTTCTAAATTGGGCGGATGTATGTATGTTTAACTCTGGAAGTGTGTTTCTTTTGGCTTAGCCGCGAGAATCGAAGATCGGCGGCCTTCTTCTCACAGGCTCTCCGGTGAACGACGATTGTTCGAGATCATGAACACGAGCAGCCAGGTTCAGTTCCACAGCCTTCTCGTGCCCATGTACTACCGGGTTCTGCTACCGCGATCGTCGCCTACGACATCACCAACACAGTTAGTATGACCATATGGTGCAAATAACTTGATTGAGAAGTATTTATATATTGCAAATATTAATTAGGTAGGATTGAAACCATGGCCAGAATTCGTAGATCTTCGCGAAAATTTCTTTTGCTCCTCACACTGAATCACCAATTGTGGTCTTTGGGAGAAAAAACCGAGACCAAATTTAATTCTATAAAATCTTGCTTTTCCATAGTTGCATCATTGTGGAAAAAGGTTTGAGCTTTTAGTTATCTTCTCATTACTAATGTGGTTGGTGATGTGCAAATTAGGCATGGTGTTTATGCATGTGAGTTGGATATTTTAGACATTGTTGTATCGTATCAAAATGTTAGGGCCCTACTATACATGGCCTGTTGTCGATACCCATTCCAAAGCAAGTCCAACTCACTGTTTTTGAAGTTCTTTAGACATTGTTGTATCATATCATAATTCTAAGGCCCTACTGACTACTATATATAACTTGATTTTGCATACCCATTCCAAAGTGAACGGCCATCAGCGAAGCCCTCACTCTCATCATTACACAAATTCAAGGATGCTCGTTCCTGCCTTGAGAAAGCTAACCGATCAAATATTTGCTTCAAATTCATGTGTCTATTTGCATGACTGGCATGTTAATCCTTGCATTGGACATCCTTCTCATCTCCAACATGGTGTCCAATATATTCCCACAGTTAGTTCCTCCTACCCTGCTTTTGAACAGCTAAATAATGATAGTTGCTGTTCACGGCAAGCATGATATGACCATTATGATTTGGTAAGGAATATCACCTAAGTTGCATATAAATCTTAATCTTTCTATTTTTGTTTGCAAGATGGAGGTACCGAGATTTATCGTTTGGCGGATATGGATGTATTCAGCTGGGTAATAACCCACTGTACATATATCTTTAGTTACAGTATCCTGAGGATAAAATCGACATATCTTGTTAGATATCAGTGTTATTACTGGACAATATGAGGTGGCCGCCTTAATTGGACATTATGAGTTTTGTAAAGTCACCATGTTCATCCTTCCAGAATTGATAGTGAGAATGTTAATTCTCGTGCGGTATAAATGTGCAAAAACATAAACCAAAAGTTCATGGTCTCTGTAGAGTTTGTTCTACTACTGTATATTCTGACACATATGGTGTGTAGTTGTATTATATTATTTACATCCTGCATAGAGATATCTAGCATAGTTTACACACTTATAACCACTCTAGGTGACTTTTTTTGACATATATGTAGTATATTCTATTATTTAGATCTGCATATCTAATGTCATGTAGATGCGCATAAACATTGCACTAGCGATGCTCATTCCATGCCCATGTTGCTTATAAAAATAATAGTTCACACCATCTTATTACTATTGTGTCCTCTTTGGAAAAACTTCCATAACCCATATATTGATGTACAAGTTTTGGTTTCAAGAATTGGAGGTGTCTCTTGTTCATGAAGTTGTGGAGAAGCAAACGACTTTAGAAGCAGAAGGTTTTTTGTGGTTATTTTTGGTTGATCGACTGAACACATGGGATATGATGGACGGATGCATTGGCATGTGGCTTCAGACCTGAGCAGTGAGCTATGCGATCAAAATTGTAGAGAGACCCGTGAGCACCTCTTCTTTAACTGCCATTTCGCGACCAGATGTCTGAATAAGATTGGGATTTCTTGGAGCCATCATACTTCTATGGAGGTTATATCTGCTTGGGGTAAGGACAGTTTTTATGGGCCATTTTTTTTTTGAAGTTTCCACGTGTGCCCTATGCGGAATCAGTAAACCGGAAAATAATTTGGTCTTTGAAATAAAAAGCCTTCTGTGGCATCTTAGACTGCAGTGCTGAAGTTTGACTTGCACCTGGTGGTGCACAGGGTTAAGCGCTTGCATCAATCTCTATTTGTAGTTTGGATCGACGCTCCCTAAACCTGAATCAAAGACTTTGCTTTTCTTCTTTCTCTTATGTAAAGTGTTGACTTTGGACACATTTTGAGTGCACCTTAATACAAAATGATACCGTGGGGGCCTCTCCTATTGTTTCCCGGTAAAAAAGAAATGTATATTGATGTACACTGTGATAGGTGCTTGATGTTAGGTGTCATTTTAGTAGTGTAATGAAAGGTTCTGAATTTGTATTCTTCCAAACAAGGCTAATATTCACTTACAGTTTGTTAGTTCCGTTTTCATATCATAAACACTACAGTCGAAGAAATAAGTTTCAATTGCTTCTGAGGACCAATTGTTACATAACAGATTGGGAAGCATCTTACACGTAATGGAAAGTACCCATGAACCCTGATATGTTCTAATTCTCATCTCACCTAATCACACGCCCTACTTTGGCATAGTTTATTTTTTGGAAATCGCCACACATTCATTCATCAGAAACCAGGTTACAAAACACACACGAGAAACCCTCCAGAAACGATCAGAGAAATAGGAAAACAACGAGACACGTCGGTTTATCTGTGACTGCTATGAACTACCGCTTACCCTCCTCCTAGGAAGGCTTTGGACTCCTCGATAGCGGGATCTACCGCTCGCCGTCAAGGTCGAACGCTAGGTTAGGTCCACCATCATCATATTGCCAACCCAGCACTTGGATCACCAGCCTATGCAGAAACCCCTGTACAAAACTCCTCCTGAGGAAGAGGATGAACCGCAGATCCGCCGTCATGGACAGATTCGAGGACCCCCGAGTCTGACCACCATGGATGAACTAAGGATGATAAGAAGCCCTCCAAAACTCACGTATGATATTGAGGAACCTAATACTACTAGAAACCCGGGCCTCAGATTTATCATGCCACACCATGTTGACAGGTGGCGCTACGACAACCATAGCCGCAGCGCATATCATGAGCGGAAGAAGCAAATGACCTGATTTATTCCATTTAAAACACAAAGAAAACCACAATATGGAAAAATGAACAAAGACGCCCATCTCTCTCCCCAAGTCCGATCGGCGTCATCGACAGAGAGGAGAAGAGAAGAATTGGCGAATTATGACACCGGGTCAAAACTCGAAACAAACGCTATAGAAGAGAGGGGGAGAAAAATACAATGCCAGACTAGAGAATGTTAAGTTGGGTACTTTGCCATGGTTTAAACAACACGCAACTGCAAGTGACATGTTACTGGAATAGGGTGACTATGCAGTTCAATGATGGTGTTATTAGAGTAGGGTAATTGTGAAGAACAACATCGATTAGCAAAGAAATTTGAGCGCCCGTAGCAACGCACGGGCATTCAACTAGTATATATATTCATAGCCGTCCTTTTTCAGCACTTTGACCGCTCGATCTGGCGTTGGCTCGATGTCCCTAGGGGCCATTTCTCCGCAGAACAATTCGGTGTCTTGTTGTAAATTTGGACCCGTACAAAGCCCACATGGCGTGATGTCCTCTCCACCGTACGTCCTCCAATCAACCTACCACCCAACGTGCGAAAAGAATCAAGAAAACAAAAGAAAAAAAATAGCCGTGGCCACTCATGGACGCACGACTCGTGAGTTTCCATCGTGTGGGTTCCCCACTTCCTTGAAGGTCGTTTTTCTCTCGCGGTCTACCCTAAATTGGTCGCCTCCCTGTGTCGCCCAGGATCCCCGCCGCCACTCCCACCCCACAGCTGGCTTTCCCTCGCGACCGCTCGAGCTTCCGGATTCCTCTGTGCCGACTACCCCGACTTGCCGGCTTTTCCCGCCGGTGACCGGTCTGGGCGGCAGATCGATGGCCGCGAGGCCAGATCGACGGGCAAAGCATTTTTAACGATCGGTACTTCAGGGTCTTTTCTCCACCGTGCAGGTGCTGCAGGCGTGCACGTCGGTCATGGTTCCGGAGTCTGGCTACCAGGCCGAAGACGAGACGAGGCCTTTGCTTCTTGGATGTACCCGCGCTTGCCGAGAGCGATTTGGGTTCTACCTCACTCCATGCGAGAGAAGCAGCATGATCTCATATCGGGCAGAACAATTCAGTTGGGGCAGTTCATCCAAGTAGATCGTCTTGAGGCTGCCACCCTCATGTCGGTCTTGAGGGGAGTCGTTCTAGGCCGACATGTGTCGGATATATACCAAATAGGGGTATAGAAGATGGTAGACAAAGTGCCGGATTACCAGGGTGGCCTAAGTGGTAGTGGGCTTAGGTCCATTAGGCGGCCCAGTAATCCGACGCACAGAAGCCGGATTCTAGAAGAACCCGGATCACGGCCCATGTGATCTGGCTTGGAGGAGAACACGGATTCCTTGCTTTCCAAGTTACAAGTTACCGTAGTCTTCTAGGTTTCCTATTCTGTAAGCCCTAATCCGGCTATTATATAAAGCCGGACGGGAGATAGATAGATAACGAAGAAACAACAGAGAAGCTCTACGCTAACTCGCCGAGAAGCTCATCCTCGTCGAGTAGCTTAGATCTAAACCCTCACATTGTAACCCTGTTTACGGGCTTTAGTCCCAATTAGTGAGAAGTGCAGGAGTAGGCACGTCGTACTGTCGCGACGTACCGAACCTGGGTAAAATCCTGTGTTCTGTGTTACTACGCTATCCCGTTACCCCACGTCTCTACCGTAGTCTCATGGCACCCCCGTCTATGAAAACTACTACGATGTCTCGATAGTTGGCGCCCACCGTGGGGCAAACGACGTCAGGCGTAAGATTCCGATCTGGGATACTTGGCGGAATCGGAAGATCAATCACTGTCGGAAGCTTGGAGTTCGACAACGACGTCGGGCGCTTCCTCGACAACGGATCCTACATACCGGCGCAAAACCACCTGGTAAGTGCCTGCGTGTTACCGATAGGATCTGCTAACATCTTTATCGGGCTAACTGCAGAAGCAATGGGGTTTTGCGGTGGAAGCAAATTTATCCCACCCGCCCTATACCCAATCGAAGATGACTATGATGCCGGATTCTGCTCAGATCACCGACAAAAAAGTGATACACACTTTATCGGCATGGTGCAATCCGAAATCGCCGAAAACACGGATGACGGAAATCCCGTGCAAGAGGCAGACAACAACGCACCCGTCATGGAGACGGAAGATCAAACACCCGTCACAGAGGCGGAAGATCCGACATCCGTCAATAAGACGATGAACTCGGAAGCAGAATCCGTGCTTGCCGCCATTGAGGCGAGATTGGAGTCGGAAACCGGATCGGATAACTTCGACTCCGAAGATGAAGATGAGGACGCCTTCGTAAGAAAGGTTAAGTCCTTTCAAGAGGGATTCCATAAAGTTCTAATGGCGAAACCGGCTGATACCACGGACGCCGGCAGCCAGGAAAGCCCTAAAACCCCTCCGCCAGAGGAAGAGAGAGAAGACGGAGAAACTTCTCCGGTATTCCCCAGTGTCAAGGAGATGACAGAAGACGAACCTGTCAAAAAACCTCCCTCTTCCAAGAAAAAGCACCGTGCTGCTAAAAAACTCCAATACAAAATCCGGAAGAAAAAATCAGCTGATCTCGCTGATGAAAACCTGGAAGTTGGAGATGTTAGCGGAACAAAGCCTGCGGAGAAGAAATCCAAAGAAATCACTGCTCCGCCAATGACGGAACAGGAAGAGCAAGAGCTATTGCAAACACCAGTGGGACCAGATGAACCCCCTGAGATGCTGGAAGACAGGAGACAAGCCTTCCAACGGCAACAGCAACATCTACTCAGATCTCGGCAACACCTCCAACAAACCCATAATGACATCAAGGTCATGAAGGAAGAAATAGAGGAGTACGAGAGAAAGAATAGATCCGCGTTAAAACCTACTAGGTTACCCGGAATCGCAAGACCGGAAGAACTCCCGCCAAAAGAAAGGTTCCATAACCCATCTTGGCAAAAGCAGGTAAACGGCAAAGATGCCAGGGGCGAACCAATATACAAGACCGCAGCAGAAAACGCGGAAGCAGCGTTCGCCATCCTTAACAACGATCTGTATTCCAACGGGGAAAAACTCCAAGGGGTGTATGCTTTCCTAGGAAAAGCATTGCAACAACAACAGCGCGCCCAAGAGCGATCAGGGAGGCTGCATGATAACTCTGCCCTATGCAAGACAGCTACTTGCGCTGCTGGAGCACCTGGACCGGAAGAACCCGGGGATTCAGACAACTCAAAAGATAAAAAAGAGGATCCGAGAAAAGACAAGAAAAACCCCGACAACCGGGATGCAGCGTCTAGGACCAGATCCCATCTCCCGAAAGATGGGCATAAACCCCATGATCGGGAAGACAAACACCGGAAGGACGGCAAAATAATGCCACCTCCAAGAAACCCAGCTGAGAAAGCTGGAAGATACGATATACCTCACAGGCGTGAGAGATCCCGGACACCGCCTAAGGACAAAGAAAGGCACAGGAGTAGAACTCCGCCTAATCCAAAAGGGCGTGATCACGGAAGAGATAGAAACAATCCCGGAAAAGCGCGTTCACGCAACAATGGAAGAGAAAGGAGCAGATCCCCTTCTGTTCATTCAGCCGGAAGATATTCTGCACACATTGACAGAGCAGAAAAAGATGATCTATACTTTGGTCCTAAGTGTTTCACTGACAGGATCCGAAGAATAACGCTGCATTCTGGCTTTGCCAAGGTCGGTCCAACGTACCAGAAATACACCGGCAGCACAAACCCGGATACCTGGCTCTCGGATTACTATACAGCCGTCCAGATCAACAATGGGACAGACTTGGAAGCTATCAAGTTTCTTCCCCTAATGCTGCTGGACGGAGCCAGAGATTGGATCAATGGATTACCATCACGAACAGTCGACAGCTGGGATGATATGGCTAGAGTATTCACTCAGCATTTCCGGGGAACATACAAACGCCCGAACAGCATCAACCAGCTAAACCGTTGCACGCAATTTGAGGATGAACCATACGTGGATTTCATCTCCAGATGGACAGCAATGAAGAATAGTTGCTCTGGAGTAACTGACGTACAAGCAATGCATGCTTTCGTCAATGGCCTAAAACCCGGACTCGTACCGTTCATGGTTGGTTCCAAAAAGCACAAGGATCTCGGATCTATGCTTACAACCGCCAATGAGCATGCTGCAGCCGAAGATGACATCAGAGCAAGAGGAGGCAATATTGAATCACTGATACTTGCCAAGAAAACCCCTCGTTCTGACAAAAAAGCCACTCCAGAAACAACGACGAAACCCAAAGAGGTGAACATAGCCTTTGGAGGAGAAAAGGGAAACAAGTGGAAAGGACGCAACCCAGATCCAATCAACTACACTCCAGAGGAGTGGAAAAGGATTAAGTCGGAACCTTACGTTCACCACTCGCAATTTGGGAAACCCACCCATACAAACGCGCAATGCCGGCTAAATAAGCACATGAAAGGCAGTGCAGGAGCCGGAAGTAAGGGGAAGGGTTCCAAAAGGAAACCCGCCAAACAAAAGCCAGAAGCTGACAAAGAAGACAGTGAATCGGACACTGACGAAAAAATCCAGGAACAACAGCGTAAAGGCGAACCCAAGTTTCCGAGAGTTGACGGAGAAGCAATGCTAACTTTCTTAGCAACCCCGTCAGCAAAGGTGGCCAAACGAACACTTCGAGAAATAAACGCGGTTGTTCTGGCAACCCCGAAATTCTTGAAGTACTCCAACACACCGATAATCTGGGATCAGTCTGATGATCCCGGAAACATCCCTGAACCCGGCACACAAGCTCTTGTTGTAAGCCCTATTGTTCAAAATACTAGGCTAAGAAGAGTGCTGATGGATGGAGGATCCAGCATTAATATAATGTACCTGGATACACTGAAGCATCTGAAGATTTCCGAGTCTCAGCTCAACTACAGCAACATACGCTTCCATGGTATTGTCCCTGGCAGGCAAGCACGATCCCTAGGAGAAATTTCCCTAGATGTCACCTTCGGAGATAAAGATCACTTCCGGCAGGAAAAAGTATCCTTCGAAGTAGTGCCGTTCGAAAGCGTGTATCACGCAATACTCGGACGTCCAGATTTCGCCAAATTCATGGCAAGATCCTGTTATATTTATAACAAGCTGAAGATGCCAGGACCCAAGGGAGGAGTAATCACTATAGCTGGTGATTTCAAGCTGGCAAACGAGTTGGAGAAAGAAAACGCCCTTTGCGCTCAGAGAGTCATAGCAAAGGAAGAACTGAAGGAATTAGCCAAGGAGGTATCGCCGTCAGAAATGCCGGCAGGAAAAGAAACTCGGAAGCCAACAGACAGCTTCAAGGCATCGGAGAATACAAGACAGGTAATCCTAGATCCCAAAGATCCGACAAAATTTGTCGTCGTAGGGACTGGGATGACTGACAAATAGGAAGGCGAGCTCATCAAGTTCCTCCGTGAAAACTGGGATATTTTTGCCTGGTGTCCAGCTGACATGCCAGGTGTACCCAGGGAACTTGCTGAGCACCAACTCAAGGTTATTCCTGGATCAAAACCCGTCAAACAAGGACTCCGTCGATTTGACGGAAGAAGACGGAAGGCTATTGGCAAGGAAATTATCCGGCTTTTAGCAGCGGATTTCATCAAGGAAGTAATCCATACTAACTGGTCCGCAAATCCGGTATTAGTACCGAAGAAAGACACTACTGCTCTTAGAATGTGTATAGATTACACAGGCTTGAACAAATTGTGTCCGAAAGATAGGTTTGCATTACCGCGAATCGATCAAATAATAGATGCCACCGCAGGCTCTGAGCTTTTGTGCTTTTTGGATGCATACTCCGGGTACCACCAAATACGCATGAAAAAGGAAGATCAAATTAAGACTTCTTTCATAACCCCATACGGGACGTATTATTACGTAACCATGCCGTTTGGCCTGAAGAACGCAGGTGCAACCTACCAGCGTTGCATGCAACGTTGTTTGCATAGTCAGATTGGAAAAAATGTCCATGATTATGTGGACGATATTGCTGTCGTAACCAAGGAAAAAGATACACTCCTTGAGGATTTGCGAGAAACTTTCGAAAACTTACGCACCTACAAGATGAAGTTGAATCCATCTAAGTGCGTATTCGGGGCTCCCTCAGGAAAACTTCTGGGTTTCATCGTTTCTCACAGAGGAATAGAAGTTAACCCGGAAAAGATCAAGGCAATCTTGAACATCACAAAACCTACCTGCGTCAAAGATGTCCAAAGATTGACGGGTTCCGCAGCTGCCGTTAGCAGATTTATTAGTCGGCTGGGGGCTAAAACCCTAACACTATACAAGTTGTTGAAGAAATCCGACAAAGTCAAGTGGATAGCAAAGCTTTGGAATACATAGAAGTTATGTCTCTTCTATACTTAGTCCAATATCTATGTAAACATCTTTTGAGATCATGAAATAAAGTTGTTGGATTTCTGGTATCCATGTTTTTTACAAGTTTATTATAGTAAAAGCATGTTTCCACCTTCTCTATTTCCCAATGATCTTACAAAATACTCAATGTTAACCCGAATTGTGCCTGTGTACTCGGCGTTAAGAAACTGAATGTTTTTTCAGCCTGCTAACGGCTAAAGGAAACTTGCATTGCCTGCGTGCCCAAGTTTCGGTCAAAAAAATTCCTTGTTTCTCTAAGCATTATCTGATTGCGTATGTGTTGGGTTACTGGAGCTAGTTAGTAAAAATGCCTTTAGCATGATCCATGTTTTCGAGTTTAAACTGATTGGTTACACCCAGTTACTCGGCATGATGATTTATATTGCTATTTGAGCCATTTCAAACACTAAGGACAGTTAAAACATATATGCCAGAGAACTTAGAAGATAAAGGAATAGTAACATCCGAAAAACCTTGCAAAAAATTTCATAATTAAAAATTGCAAAAGGCGGAATTTTTCATTCATACAAATAGAAGCATTACATTTTGGATTACATTGAAAGAACGGTAATGCTCCTATTGTCTATTTTTACTATCCAGGTCAAAGGTAGCCCTTCAAGCATCTGATTCCTCCTCGCTGCTGTCGTCTTCGGGGATTGGAGGGATCTCCTTTTCTGGATAATTGACGGAAATATTTACCATGGAGGCAATCTGGGTGGCGTGGCCTTTGATTTCATCAAAGATGGTATTTCGCTGAGTGTCCGTGTATCCTTGAGGGACACCGGACGCCACGCGCCAAGATTTAGCACCGGGGTAGTGCATGCGCATAAGGCCGAGTGCCATGCGCGCACCACCCCGTGCAGCGGAACGCAGGATAGAATCCCTGGATTCCGCCACCTCCATGATAGCTCCCGGAAGTTTTTCAACCTCCGAGAACTCCCCAGTCCTTGCGGGAAGGAACTTGTTCACCAGCTGCATTCCAGCAGCACGGATAGAAGTCCACATCTTCCCAAAGGCCTGGATCCCTTCAAGCCGGGTACCATCTGGGGTATCTCCTGTTTTTCCGACAAAACAATCAAAAGTGTTAGGGGAAAAACAGAGAAGCATACAAGATATGGAAAAATAAAAAAGGTAACAGAAAATTATCGATAAGCTTGTCGATCTCGGAGATTTCCTCCAGGCGAAGATTCAGAGCATTTTCTAAATCCTGAATGGTGGATTTATCTTTCTCCGCCTGCTCAGAAGCCTTGGAGTTAGCAACTCCAAGGGCCAAGTTGCTGGCCTCCAGATCCTTTTGAGCCTTCACAAGATGCTTGTGAAGCTCCAAATTCTCCTTTCGGAGATTCTCGGCATTGCCGGCATCTTCAGCTATTTGCTTGGCTTTAGCCAAAGCAGCTGGAAAGCAAAGAAAATTCCGAGTTTAGAAAATTTCCGGAATAAGTACTTAGATAAAAAATTGAATCGCAAACTTCAGAGGAAAAATGTTTACCTGTTGTTTCCGACAAGGCGAGCTGAGACGATGTCAGTTCCGTCTCTCTCTCCTCAAGAATAGAAAGAAGATTTCTAACCTCCTTATTCTTGATGGTGAGTTTGTTGAAAACTTCCATGTTAATGGCTTCGGCGGTTTGCTGGAACATAGCAAGGAATAGAATGGTTACAAAAAGCATCAAAGCAAAACAGGCATGCAGTTTTGTTTAATGCTTGGGGGCTAGAGTTACATACCTGGCTCATTCGTTGCAAACCCGCCAAGTTTTCCTTGAACTCCTTTGCGTATTCCGCAAAAGCAGTTCCGGCCGCGCTTAGGCCGTCATTGATAATCTTGAAGTCCTTGTCAAAGGTGGGAATTTCTTCATCGAAAGTCCGAGGAAATTTTTCCACCTCTGGAGCCGCCCTTTCCCTCGTGTTCGTGTCCGACACAACGGGCTGGCTGGGCTCTGACGGCCTGGTCGTGGGGGCTGCAGCGTGCTCTTCCGCCATCGAGGACGGTGTGTCCGGGGCGACGGCGGGAGAAGGTTGACTGCCTCGGCTGGAAACAACTTTGTGTTTCTTGAGCTTCTTCGGCTTTAGGCTGGAGGGAGGCAGGCTAAAAAAAAAACCCGGAGAAGTTAAAACACGGAAGATGGATGAAAAGTTCCCAGGAAAGAAAAAGAACCCAGATGAAAGAACCTGGAAGTGGCGACGGGGATTCCGTCAAGGTCGATAATTTCCTCAGAGGAAGTAATCTTCTTGCGCTTGCGTCCACCTGTAGCAGCGGTGCGCAGCGCGTCCAGCTCAGCCTCGGAGACCAATTCTGAATCTGGAAGATCCGCGAACTGTCGGACAAACAAATCGGAATCAGAAGCTAGAAAATCCGAGAAAGAATGAAACTATACCCAAATGACTAAAAAATTACCTTGGGAACCGGGTTGTCGGCCGTATACATTGGCCGACTTCCTTCGTATTGGTCGCGTGATGCGACCAACTGGTTGATGCGCCGGCGAAGCTCCTTTGCGGGCCAATCTTTGGTGGTTGTCCGCATTGGATCCTTGACTCCCGTGTATTCGCACAGGAGACGACCACTGTGGTTGGCCAATGGCTGAATTCGCCTAGTCAGCCAGCATAGGACCGTGTCCATGCCGGTTAGAGGTGGATCCAAGGAGGTGAGCTTGGCGATGCGCCGCTTGATCCTTAGTAGATCAGGCGGCAGGACTTGGACGGCTTCTGTTCCCCAATTCTCTTGGGGAACAGCAGCGGTGTTGGCGAAAGGTGGAACCCCGATGGCCTTTTTTGGAAAAGGCACATCGGGATGATAGAAGAAAGAACCCGTCCAAAATTTGACGGATTCTGATGTCTTGATCTTGGGGAACCAATCTTCCCTAAACCTCCGAAGAGTAAAGGAGATGGTCCCGCAAGTCGGGAGTGCGCCCTCCGAGGAGTTCCGCTTAACCCCGAAACAATACATCCAGAAATCTAACCTAGGCTCTAAATCTAAGTAACCCTCGAATAGGGCCTGGAACCCGGCCATATAAAGAATGGAGTTGGGTGGCAGGTTGTGGGGTTGGATGTTGTAGTGAGAAAGGACTTGGAGGAAAAAAGCGGAAGGAGGGAGCCCCATACCTCTCAGGAGGTGGGAAGAAAGAAGAACCCTTTCGCCGTCTCTTGGCGCTGGCTCGTTCTCGTCTTCAGGGAGCCGCCATTTCCCTTGGAGGATCAGGCCCTCTTTCTCCAAGTTTGGAAGAAGAGCCGGGGGAATGCTGCAGGCAAGCCAGTTGCCTGCAGATTCAGCCTCTTCATCTGCTCCGGTGGCGGAGGCGGTGGCTGCTTCTGCGGCGGCGAGCTCGTCACCGACGAGCTGGATCTTCTCCTCCGCCGTTTCAGGAGCAAACGGCGGGGAAGCGGCGGAGCTCGCGCCCGCAATGTCCTCGGCGGCGGATAGGTTTTCTCCGCCTGCCGCGGAGGCCTCGGTTTTCTCCGGCTCGTCGCCGGCGTGCTTGGGTGACCCAACTTGGGGATCTAGGTCGCTGATGAGGTCGTTGATGGCGGCGCGAGTGGGCGAAGACGGTGAGCCTGCCATTTCCGGGCGGCGCGGTTTGTTTCCGGTGCTTGGAGGTGAGGAGCGCTCGGGACAGTGCGTCGCTTGAGAGCTTGTGCGCGTCAATGGCGAGTGCGGTGAGAGTGCGGAAGGTTTTCGTTGAGGACGAGGATGGCTATTTATAGCTAGAAATCCGTCAAGATACGCGCCAACGGCTATTTTGACCGTTGGATGTTTGCCGCGTGTCACTCGCCGGAAAATCCGGGAAATGAAACGACAGGGTAATGATGGTTATCTCCTCGTTTCCCGCGAGAATCTGTCAGAGACGTGTTTCTGGGTTTTCCGAGTAAATCTCAAACGTCGCTTACGTCAGCATGGTTGAGTGCGCTGACGTAAGAAGTTTCTTCTCCGCGAAGGATCGTGAGAGAAAAGCCGGATTTTCAGGATTCCGAGTTTCATGTTACCATCTTTTTCAAAAGAAGAATAAGAAGAATCAAGACTGCTGAATCAATATTTCTCGGACAAAGAATATTTGGCGAAAGACGGAGAATCAGAGTTTCGATCCTTCTTGGGGGCTACTGTCGGATATATACCAAATAGGGGTATAGAAGATGGTAGACAAAGTGCCGGATTACCAGGGTGGCCTAAGTGGTAGTGGGCTTAGGTCCATTAGGCGGCTCAGTAATCCGACGCACAGAAGCCGGATTCTAGAAGAACCCGGATCACGGCCCATGTGATCTGGCTTGGAGGAGAACACGGATTCCTTGCTTTCCAAGTTACAAGTTACCGTAGTCTTCTAGGTTTCCTATTCTGTAAGCCCTAATCCGGCTATTATATAAAGCCGGACGGGAGATATATAGATAACGAAGAAACAACAGAGAATCTCTACGCTAACTCGCCGAGAAGCTCATCCTCGTCGAGTAGTTTAGATCTAAACCCTCACATTGTAACCCTGTTTACGGGCTTTAGTCCCAATTAGTGAGAAGTGCAGGAGTAGGCACGTCGTACTGTCGCGACGTACCGAACCTGGGTAAAATCATGTGTTCTGTGTTACTACGCTATCCCGTTACCCCACGTCTCTACCGTAGTCTCATGGTACCCCCGTCTATGAAAACTACTACGATGTCTCGACAACATGTGTGCGTCGGCAGTCCGGAAGACCTTGTGATGACTTGCTCCTCCTGTTTCCTTGGCACCAAGAAGGCACAACTATCCATCAATAGCTCGAAGGGTGCCAGCACTCTCTCCCTTGATAAGGGCAAGTTATAGGAAAAATGCTTGCGTGGAAAACAATGGTACTGGAAAAAAAAATCAGCTGACCAATTACACCATTTTTCTATGAATATTCCGTAGCTCACGCAGCTGAATGTAAGATCACCAAACTAGGATTTCATCTGCTCTTCCCCCAATGAAGGCAAGTCCTGTTTTGTCATGGTGTTGGGAGTTGACACATTTGCTCTTGTTTTGGTACGTCATAAAGGTTTTTAAAAACTACAAATTCTGAGAGATAATTATCGTGTTTTTTTTTTACTTTTCTACTATTAATTACTCCTCGCATAAACAGGCTTGCATAATTTTCTAACTTAGGGTACTTAATCTGTCTTTATTCTTAGAGATACTCAACTACTGCGTACACTGGACTGTAACTTTCATGGAGGTGTTTTGATCTTAATTAAGCGCGGATGAATTAGTAGTTAGCAATCTCTCATGGCAGTGGAAGATCATACTTCAACTGAGCATGATTGTTGTATGCCATAAAGGTGCTGAGTGCATAAAACTTTTTTGAGGGCGCTATAGTTCATGCGTTTTACATCTTTCATCATTCACATCTGAAGCTCAAGAACCGTTGAAACGTAGTATACTAGACACACAGCGTGCTCCGCCGCGCCGACCACCGTGCGTTGTCAGGTGGGTTCGAATCGATAATGGGTTGCGACGTAGGTTTGCTGTAGTGATCAGACGTTTGGGTCGTTTTGCTGGGATGTTTAGTTTTTTATGAAACTGCTCCAGCTGACGGCGCTAAGCCTACGTGGGGGAAGGGACTGAAGCGCGTCAGCTGCACGTTCGTGTATGTAACACGTGTTCGGCTTACGTGACAGGTGGAGAAAGCATGTGGGCTGGCGTGGCTATCGTTTTGTATCATTTTTTTCGTATTTGTGTGTCGGTGGAGCTGGCAGAGGATGGCCGACTGCTCTATAAAAAACAGTTTCAACGGGTTCGCCCGTGTGTTTCTGTGTGCGATCTGGTTCCTGTGGTGAGCAGATGGAGTCGCTGCAAATCGGGGCGGTTCATGCGATGGATGGCGTCAGCGATGGCGCCAGTGCTGGCGGGGAAGGAAGCGTGGTGGCGCATCTTGGCACCGCCGTTCTCGGAGGCGCTGCTGCAGCTGCCGTTTCGGTCGAGAGCGCCGCGTCCGGTGGTTCGGTGCAAGACGAAGACGTGGCGGGCAGCGTTCGACCAGCGGTGTTTCCGGCCAAAGAGGCCGCATCGTCCCACGACGGTAAGAGTCATTTCTTGGCCGGTTCCTACTCGCGTCGATGCCTAGCGTTGTAGGTAGCTTTCCTGTGCATTTTTTCTGACGGAAAATCACCTGCGCGCAGAGGAGAGGATTGTCGCCCGTATTCCCCGACGTGCGCTGCTTGGCGAGGCAATCACAAGGGTTGGCGGCTCTGAGGTCCGCTACCGCACGGAGTGGTTCGGCGGGGAGTACGTCACCACGGTGGAGAGCCACTTCCCTAGGAACTGTCACCCTCGCTACTCTAGCACGATGCATTGCAGGGGCCGCTCGCGTGGGAGCGTCTCCGAGTCGAAGGAAGACGCGCCGGAGCGTTTCCTTCGTTTCCTTAGGTGGAGGCGTGGCGTCGTGGTCGACGACGTGAACTGGGCGCGGGCTAACCGGCTGCGGCAGTGTTCCGTGGCGTCTCGTGCTGCCGCGGAAGCGGTCGAAGGCGAAAAGCAGCAGGCACTGCTGGAGAAACAACAAGCGATCGCCAAGAAGGAGCAGCTGCTGCTGGACAAGGAGCAGCTGGCGCTGGAGAACCAACTGTTGACGGGCGAGAAGGAGCGGGTTGCCGGCAAAATGCAGGAGTTGACGGCTCTGGCTCTAGCTTTGGAGCAGGGCTAGAGCGCCGCCGTAGACGACCTCGTGTGGTTTCGCGACGCATGCGAAGCGGTGTGCATGTTGTTCGTTGTGAGACTGGGGCCTGAGGCTCGCCCGACTGATCTGGCTGAGCTTAGGAGGGAGGTTCTCGATCTCTCCGGTAGCATGCACAAAAAGGTTCACGCGGTGCGGTTCACCATAGCGTGGGCACAGGGTCCTGCCGCGTGATGTGGCGGACGGTTCCCGACGCGTCTGTTTGCACGGTCGTGTTGGCTTAGTTCGTTGTTCCGTAGAAGGCAGTAGATGTGTTCGCGACAGTGGTGGCCGCGTTCTGTGTAGCAGGTCCTCGTGTGCAGGGCTTCGCCTTTTGTAAAGCTGGATGGTCATGTTCTGGTTTGTCGTTAGGTAGTACCTTCATGTGTAGTTGTAGTCGTTGTTGTCTATGTTGTGTTTCCTTATGTGCGGTGTGATACGTCATAAACGTATCCATAATTTCTGATGTTCCATATTGTTTTCATGCCATTTGTTTCATGTTTGCTATACACTTTATGTCATTTTTATCAATTTCCCTAGACTAACCTATTGACAAGATGCCACAGAGCCAGTTCTCTGTTTTCTGTTGTTTTTAGTTTCAGAAAAGTTGTTCTGGAAATATTCTCGGAATTAGAAATTCGAAACCCGGAAAGCTTAGAATTCTTGAAGGTTCAATGGAGTCCCAAAGAGGCCCGGAGAGGGGCCACGGGGGGGGCACACTATAGGGCGGCACGCCCCCTGGCCGCGCCTGGGGGTGGTGTGGGCCCCTCGGGCGTCCACCGTCGTCGCCCTTTCGCCTATTTATCCCACCCCCGATACGTCAACCCTAAAAATATACCACTTCTTCTCGAGAAACACCCGAGGCCGCCGTCATCGTCTAGCCGAGATCGGGAGGGTTATGGAGCTCTCCTCGGCACCCTGTCGGGAGGGAAATTCATCACCGGAGGGGTCTACACCACCATGCCCGCCTCCGGAGTGATGCGTGAGTAGTTCATCCGTGGACTACGGGTCCATAGCAGTAGCTAGATGGTTTTCTTATCCACTTTATGCCTCATGTTTAGATCTCGTGAGCTGCCTCACATGATCGAGATCATCTATTTGTAATGCTACATGTTGTGTTTGTTGGGATCCGATGAATGTTGAATGCTATGTCTCTTGATTATCAATCTATCATGTTATGTTCATGCATATGTTATTTATGATCTTGCATGCTCTCCATTTTTAGTACATGCTCTAGTCAAGTAGATGCTAGTGACTCCAAGAGGGAGTATTTATGCTCGATAATGGGTTCATGCCTCCTCTGCATATGTGCTCGAGTGACAGAAACGTGATGGATCGAGGATGTGTTGTTGTCATTAGGGAGAAAACAACAATGTTTAGTTCGTTTACATTGTTTCAGTTACACACTTTGCTTACTGCGATTATCTGTTGCTTGCAACTTAATACCCAACGTTTGTTCGGATGATATTCGGAGGGTGGATTATTAGTCATAGACACAGTTGGATAACGGTCTATGTATCTTATTGTAATGTCCGCATGAATCACATAGTAATCACCATGTTATGCATATGCACTACGGTGCAACCTTCATTTCTATCAATTGCCCAACTGTAATTTGTTCACCACACATGTTATTTATCTTTTATGGAGAGACACCACTAGTGAACCGCGGACCCCGGTCCATTTTCTCATACTGATAATACAACCATTGCAATTACTGTTTTCATACTGCTGCTACTGTTTTCATATTGTTCTCATACTGTTTTCGACACCATACGTTTAACCTCTTTGTGTTCAGCAAAACCGGTGAGATTGAGAACCTCACTGCTTCGTTGGGGCAAAGTGATTTTATTGTGTTGTGTAGGTTCCACGTTGATGCTGAACCAGTAGTGCGCCCTACCATCTTAACTGCATCAACCTTATGAAGTTACTCCTTCCTCCTACTGGTCGGTTCAACCTTGGTTTCTTTCTGAGGGAAACTTGTTGTTGTGTTGACTGTGTGTTACACGCGCATCAAGCACTTTTCTGGCGCCGTTGCCGGGGAGGAAGAGATTTTTTGCAAGGGGAATCTCTCACTTCCAATCTCTTTAGTTTGTTTTAGTTTTGCTTATTTTATTTTATTTTGTCTTGTTTGCTTCTATTTATCAAAAACACACACAAAAAAAGTTCTTATTCTAGTTGTAGTTTTATCTTGTTTTTAGTCTTGCTAAAATGACTACTCCTGAGAACACTAAGTTGTGTGACTTTAGTAGCACCAACAACAATGATTTCATTGGCACACCTATTGATCCACCTGCTCATACTGCTGATTTTTATGAGATAAAGCCTGCCATATTAAACCTTGTTATGAGAGAGCAATTTTCTGGTGTTAGTACTGTTGATGCTACTGCTCATCTTAATAATTTTGTTGAACTATGTGAGATGCAAAAATATAAAGATGTAGATGGAAATATTATTAAACTGAAATGATTTTCTTTCTCTTTGAGAGGAAGAGCTAAAGAATGGTTGCTATCTTTGGCTAGAAATAGTATTGATTCCTGGACTAAGTGTAAAGATGTTTTCATTGGAAAATATTACCCTCCTGCTAAGATTATATGTTTAAGAAATAGCATTATGAATTTTAATCAACTTGATAATGAGAATGTTGCTAAAGCTTGGGAAAGAATGAAATCTTTAGTAAAGAATTGCGTCACTCATGGACTGACTATTTGGATGATCATCCAAACTTTTTATGCAGGACTGAATTTTTCTTCAACAAACCTTCTGGAAACTGATTCTACCTTGAGAGTGCTTCCCTCTTTTCTGCCCGTGATAGTAGTACTCGAATGGTGGTAAATCTAGCCACATGTGAGTATGTTTGTTTGTTACCCCAACCATTCTTCCAAGCCCCGATACCGATCAGGAAGCTCTCAGGTTTAGTGATTCATACTTGTCTTGTCTTTTGTTTCTAGGGTTTCGATTTCCGGAGCTAGTCTACTTATTTATTTTATACAGAAACGTAATTTTGCATATTATACGGAATTTTTCATACTAGGTTTTCCCACTTTAGGGGACGGGGGTGAAAGGGGGGTTTACATACAACCGGGGCAAAGTGGTTTATGATTGAATCTCAAAGGGTCACGATTAGGGACAAAGCTCAGCTAGCATACGTAATGTGTTCAAGGCGCATTTCCTCCAACAACTAGGAGCACTCGGGTGCGATGGGTTGATTGATTCCATAGTAGGTTTCTGAGTTCATCAGGTGTTCTTGTGCCTGAAATGCTTTGAACAAGAAGCTAGTCAGAAAGAAGGGCACACATCTACGCGATTCTAACTGCTCTTGGTTTTCTACGTGGGAGTTGGTCCGGATAACAATACTTAACGAGGGAGGGCCAAGGCATCCATCGGTCGTAGACTCTAAAGACCTCTGTTGAGATTCTTTTTTAGCCTTTTTTTTTCATGCTTTACCCGACGGTCTGGAGAAAGCAGCAATCAATAGGACTTTCCTACCCCCCCTACTTTCAGGAAGAACGTGATTTTTTCCCCTTAAATGGGAGCAGAGAAGGTTTGAAAAGGGATGTTAGAGTGTCTAGGGTTGGGCCAGGAGCAGAACCTCCTTATGGGTGTCTATACATAGAAAGAACAGAGTCCCAGGACCGAGTCATAGACTGCCTCTACCAGAGGTTATGCGCCAGCTTGGGAAAGCCTTAAGTTATATCTTAATCTGTCTTGCAAGATAGATTGAATCATGTCCGCGATAGAAGTTGCGGAGGAATGAAACGATGATTTCGGTATAGGAAGATAAAGGGATTGTGCTGTCGACCGTGGCGAGATAGGATAGATTTGGGATTATTTCTTGGCCTTTATGAATAATACTTACGTATTGCCTCTTCTTCTTGTTGTAGAACAATACTGATGTATTGCAAAGACCTGTTGTTGTTTATGTCCCTTTATGACAAAGACTTTTAGATCGTCGATTAATAAGATCTACCTCTTTCTTGCAGTTCTCAAGTCTGGGTCTAGTCGAGAGACCATGGCTCTGAGGGACGCGGTCGGCTTCACCTACTTGTTCCTTTGGGACCACAATGGATAGCGCAAGCAAAGGTGTCACTTTCCCACTATCTAGCATCAAACTTCAAAATCAAGTGGAAAAACACCTATTTCAAAGCGGTATGCTCTTGATGCCTAGGTTGTGTTTGTTCTGGAGAATTCAGTTAGTCCGAGTGATCTGGGAACTATTGTTCAAATCTGTAGCAGAATCCGAGATAGGCGAAGGAAGGTCAACTCCTTACACTTCAGAAGTAGAAGTCGACTCTTTGCCTTCTTGGCTGCTGATCTGCTTTGATCCAGGAAAAAGCCCAGTCAGCCACCCATCAGTGCAGGTCACGTGACCTACAGCTCGGCCTTCGCTTTTTGAGGGATAGGTGCGAACGCATTCACACAATCCAGGATGAATAAAAGGAATATCTCTAGCAAGGGAATGTGCTTTCGAACTCAATCGAATTTGCAACACTAGCCTTTAACAAGTGTTACAATACAATGCTTGCTTTTCGTGGATTGTATTGGTTTTAGCAAGGATAGGATTTCTGATCGGATAGGAAACCGAGGAAGTAGGAGCTCGTCCCTAATAGCGCTAATAATCTGTATCTCATTTCTCGTAGGTTCGCTAATGCGTAGGACCGCAGCCCTAAGCCCTACAGTTCCTTCGCTTACCGCCTATTCTTAATCTATTGCCCTGCCTCCAAGAGAAGAAATGGCACCAACCGATACAATGGCAGCTAGTTCCAGGGAAGCTGCAGCAGAGTCCTCACCGTCTGCCGGCTAACAATGACCGGGGTCCGAGTAGTTGCCGGCCTCGAGTCTTGGTGCACCGGATTCTGGTAGTGCTCTACAACTACTTGAAATGTGTTTGGATAACATCCTTTTTCGATTGGGTATGGCTTCGAGGCAATTAGTTAACCATAGATAGACATTTTTTTCACGATCGTCTAGTCGATCGAATTGGTACGGAAGTTGTAACATGGGAAAAGCGCAGAAAACACGACTTATTTGAATAACCAGGTGACCTACCAATTGTAGAAGTAGGATTTTTGGCAAGCAATAAGAACTTAAATAATACAATTCGAGTGTACCAGATTCTTTATCATTTTGAGGAAAAGGGAGATCAGAGCAATTTCTGGTGGGTGAAAGGGTCTATCTAAAACTGCACCCTCATAGACCATGCTTTTTTATGGGAAAACTACGTCCTCGAGAACGAGGCTTTTGATGATGGCGTCGTCAACGTACACTTCTGCATTACCACCCAACTGAGACCCGAGGCTCTGCTCATGTTGGCATCTTTCAAGCTCCCCTTACGGATAACTTCTCTCCATACTAACCAAGAAGAGCAGGGCGGGGGTCATACCATTAGCGAGTAGTTCCCTCTCCATTTTGCAATACAATGAGCTCTGTCGTGGGATAATCACGGCAGATGTTACCTGGGGTAACTGATCTTGGGGCAAGACGACACAGGTATTTGGGAGAGGGTTTAGCTCAGAGGAAAACATGATGCAATTCGATCTGGTAGCCGGCAATCAAAGTCGCCGAGTCTCCGATCTTGATATAATAACTCAACTCTGGGATTACACTTGATGCTCGATGTCACACGATGTCGCTAGGGTTCTTAGATTTCTGCTTAAAACTATACCTGGGGGTCGGTTTATAAAGCACCCGTACCCCCTAGCTTATTCGGCAAGGCATATTTCGGATCCTACCTGGACACGGCGCACTAACCATAACTTTCCTTTACAATAACCCATAACCCGGGCCGTTAAGCCCACAAGTTTGGGCCTTCACAAGCTTCTTTATTCTTAGCCGAATCCTGCACACCATCCTTTGGGCCGGGTTATTCCTCAGAGCTTGGCATACCGGGTTAGCATCCCCCTGTCAGTAGTCCCCAGAATAGCCTGGGCTTCATGGATCCTCCTTGAAGCGCTTGCTATTCCCCGCAAAGATGTCGATCATACGGGCATATGGAAGCCGAGTTAAGATGTTTTGATATTCTGCTAGGCCTCACTCCATGGTGGCCATGTAATAACCCGGATTTGTCCTCCAAACACTTAGGTTCAAATTCCCAGGTCCAGACTACAATAAAAATGCCAAGATCTCATGCTCGATAATCAGTCCCGTCATTACGGGGCAAATCCCTTCCTTCTTCTATCCCAATGCCTTGCCCAATACTTGACGCATATCTCGCAAAATCTTCGCTGATAACCATTACCCCGCGGTTTCCGGCTTCTGGCCGTTAGGATAGGCTCACCCTTGCCTTATAAATAGCACTTAATGGGTAACCCTAAGCCCCTCACCACGCCACAACTTCCCCTCTTCTTCCTTGCTCCTAACACCCTCGCAGCACCACCGTGAGGAGCTCGTACCTGCTACCAACGCAAGATCGCCAGCGGCCGCGCCCGCCCTTGAGTCGCCTTGCGCCACCGTCAAGTGTCACCGTTGCTCCTCCATTTCTCTCATTCGAGCCACGCCGCTCGTCGCCATCGTACTAGACTCCAATCTCCCCGGTAAGCTTCTCGCAACCAGTTAATTCAACCTCACAACTTTCAATTTATCCAAGATCAGATCTAGGTCAACCCGCAAGTCATTTGTCCGATTGCACCAAATTAGATCTATTCGATGCTTGCCAACTCCTTTAATCATCTGCCCTATAGTCACAAATGATCCTCCAACCATCATTGATTACCAATTTTACTTAAAAATCATCCGCAAACATTTCCATCTAGATCCGTTCCTCCTCGATTTTCCGCTTATTGCATTAACACCCGGAAAAACCCTCCTTTTCCAGCTATTTCATTTGCGGTATAAATATGGGCAACCATCCGTCATCCCCAAATACCTTTCCCTACGTAAGTGACCAACAATTTCCACAAGTGTGCTCAATACCCGGACAGTTCTCAGCTTCGTACCTTCTTGATACCTTTATACTCGGATATTTCAGCATTCCCGGGTCTTATTTCACACGCCTCTTCTCTTTGTGTTTTGCAGGCTGGCCCCATGGCTCCCAAGCGACAAGGAAAACAACCGGCTCCAGCGAGGACCACCCAAACCATATCCGCCAACTGGGGGCGTTCCACAACCACGAAAGCCAAATTGGACGAGCTAGCCGAATTAGGAACCCTCCCTTCTCAAAAAGACATCCACTGGAGGGTACCGGGTAATGAGACTCGTCCCACCCCCGAAGAAAACGAGGTAATCTGCTTCGTTGAACACGTGACCCGAGGATTTCGTCCTCCGGGTCATCCTTTCTTTAGGGAGGTCTTAGATCATTATGGACTCCGGGTGTTCGACATAGGGCCTAACTCCATGTTGAACATTACCCACTTCATTGTTCTATCTGAGTCGTACTTGTGCATGCCACCGAGTCTGACTCTTTTCATTGAGTTATTCCAGTGCAAGCCGTGCCGCGAAAGCGGCGACGGAGCGCTTCTCACTTGCGGCGGGGTATCCATCCAACGCCGTAAGAATTCTTTGATGCCAACCCTCAACCTGCACTCCCACGTTAAACATTGGCAGCTATCTTTCTTTTACTGCCACGATACCTCCCCCGACAGCGAAAAGAAGCTGCCGGGTTACTCAGAGACCCCCCTCAAGCCCTCCGAGTCTTTCAATGCCTTCGCATCAGACTCAGACAGGGAGGCAATCCTTCCTTCGCTAGCCAAGATAGCCATTCTCTCAGCCCAAGGCCTCCTAGGGCTCAATTTAATAAAAACTTGGGTCGATTTCCGAATCCAACCTAATTCCGTTCACACCAAATTGATGTGCGAGTACTCGGGGCACACCACAGACGCACTCCGCTACTCCACCAAGAGCTTTGCGACCGGTGATACTATAAAGACCATCAAGGGCTTCTTGGCGGAGAAACTGGAGGTGATAAAGGGCATCACCGGGTTACCCCCGTTTACCCGGGAAAATCCAGCTCCAGCGGTAATACCCGGCGCTCATAACTTGTTTCCACATTTCAACTCGATACTGCTTCTAAGCCTTAATCTTATCTTTTTACCTCAGGCTGATGACCCTTTCTGGAGAGTTGAACCACTCCCCCCCCTCCAGAGACCCGGAAGAGGAGGACGAGGCGGCTGACGATAGTGAAGGTACTCACTCAGGATCTGCATATTTTTACTTGCATTACTTTCCTCTCGTCTGTCTTTTTTCCAATGAATACACACCTGGTTCGCAGGGCTAGAGGACGAGGGTGGAAACAATGAAGACGACCCGGAGAGAACCGAGTCTGACCCAGAGGTAACAGTCGGGGCCAAGAGGAAAGGCAGGGGGACAATGTCCAAGGTTCCTTTTTCCTCATTATCCTCTGAACCTTACTCCTTTGACGTCATGCGACGGCTTAACCATCAATTATCAAATTCGTCATGCTTGAAGGATTCTTTCCCAGCCAAGCGCAGAGTAACTCGGAGCTCCCCAGGTGAAGATCCCCTTAACCCGGGCATCTCCGCCCCCTCGGTCCCTCGTGGCAGTGCTCCTCCATCTCGTTCTTCCAACTCTCCTCAGCGCCACCCTTCTCCTAACCACCCACGTGCCGGGCAATTCCGGGTTCCACTAGTGGTTCCTGCGAAGACCTCATCTGCTTCCAGTGGCGAGCTCCCACCGGATTACACCGTAAATGCCGGGTAAGTTTTTGCTATATTATTTCTTTTTGCATCTGACGAACTTTCATTCAAGCCGCCGTCATCATTAATAACTGCCTTTTCTCATCTTTCCTTCAGCGCTCAAGTCACCGTCAGTGACCCGGAAAACACAGAAACGGATAACCTCCAGGTGGAGAAGCCGACTGACGACGCAGACGCCGCAACTGGTGGTGATGCGACAACTAACCGGGAACAAGGCCCTCTGAACAATCCACTTTCCCAAACTGTCGGATCTCCTTCCTTATCGGAACCAGTAGACGAAGAGATAGAAATTCTAGATACAAGGATGAGTTCTCCCAACCCGGACACTCAGACTGTCCGAGTCTCCACTCCAAATGCGAGGAGAACCCCCCTACCAGATGATCAAGCTGCCGGCTCTTCCGGGACTCGCTCCGAGGAGTTAACTTTTGCCCAGATGCTGGAAACTCTGCGCACCTTAAGGGCTAACGAGGAAAACATCTTGGGGTCTTTAATAACCAAACACGAGGTAAATTCGATTAATATTGCTTGTACCTTTGTCCAGTCCCCAAGTTCCGAGTGAGTTCATTCATGTCTTGCTCGGGACTTTTATTATACCAATGACTGATAACTGTGCTCTTCTACCTGACTAATGCTTTTTTAACATCCGTGCAGTCTTTCGTGACTCAATACGAGGAGAAACTTGCGGACGCCGCCAAGCTCATTGAAAAGGAGATATCTTTACGTGAAGCAGCCGAGGCTGAAGCCAGGAGGAATAGGCAATTAATGAAGAAGTACCGAAGAAGGGCTCACCAAGCCGAAGATGACCTGACAAGCCTTTCCGTCGAAATATCTGATACCTATCGTTCTTTGCTTGGTACGCTTCCTTCTCCGGGTTTATCCTTTTGACAAACAGCAAAAATTTTCCAACTTATATCTTCATTTTACTTCAGGCCCGGATGAAGCCATGCCGGATGAAGATGACATTGCCAAGCTGACAACCATAAAGAGTGTTATCCGGCAGCTATGTGCCGGAACCAGATGGATCTTGGAAGAGTTACGGTGGCCGGGTAGAGGACATGTTGATCTGAAGAGGATGCTGGATGCCTTCTCCACTATTCCTGAGTGGATTTGGCACTGGAAGCGCTCGTCCTGCCGGGTTGGGATGACCCGGGGGCTTGCGCTCGCCAAGGCTTACTTCCCCAAGCTCGAATTAGCGAAGCTCATGGGCGGCTTCCCCGAGTTCAAGCTTGATGGGTCAAAATTCTCGCGGGAGGATTTTCAGGCTGTGCAGAAAGAGGTCCGTTACCCGGCCAGCGTAATTGCTGATGAACTGGATGTTAACATACTTGTTCCAGCATATGATTCTGCCGATAAAGTAATTAAGTCGGATCTTCCTGAGCCGTATGACATGCTGGCTCGGTGGAAGGAGGAAGCTGCTGCGATAAGGGCGGAGGCTGCCAAGAAGCAAGCTGAAGCCGGCTCTGCTCCTGCTGCCTCAACACCAGTCGTTCCGCCCCCTGCAGGGGCTGGTACCGTTGATCCGGGTGCTGCTGCTGCCACCAATGATGGCAAGGGTAAGGCCAAGATGGACGCCGAGTGATATATGGTTTCTAATGCCTCTTCTTAAGCGCCAGTCGGTCGACATACTTTTTGAAATAGTCATATTTTGGGCGGTGCGCCTGTGCACCTTTGATATTTTTTCACCAGGATTTTGTAATGCACGCTAAGGCCTTGATATACTCGATGCCTGTTCCGGCCTTTTTAAGTTTAAGCTCATCTGTTCTCGATATCTGGTTTTACTTATTGTTCCTTTTGTGAAAACTCAATTTCCGGGTCTCATGGGTATTGACAAGCGGATTTTGCTTCGAAGTCCCCAAGTCCCCAAGACTCGGATATTTGGATTTTTGCAACTATACAAGTAAGCCAGTTTTTCTCTTTTCAAGATTTCAAGCTACCGGGCCCGGATTGCCGAGTCTAGGACACTTGATCTTGAAAAGGGAACAAAATGCTTATTGCTATTTTCACAAAGATCCACGAGTTGTTTCACATAGTTTTTGAAGTTATGCTTAATAGTCGTTGAGTTTCCAGCTATTCAGCCTTGTACTCTGCATAACTTGTGGTTTAGATGACCCTTTTGACTGTCTTGTACTGTAAGCCGGCTTTCGCGTGGATACCATGTTGTTACATCAATACGAAGACGTAGCCAGCCAATCCCCGTCGGGTTTCATGACTAACTGCCATCGTAAGCGAACAAATCATGCCACTTTAATGCGAGTCACATCGAGCTTAAGCAAGAATAGCCAAGAAATTTGGACTTCTTTGTCCGGTTATAAGATTGTAGCCGTACTCGTTTGCAAGTAATCGGCCCTTATAACTCATAGGCATCATGGCCGGGTCTTTGAGTTTGTAACTGTGCTATTTAAGCGACCAGCCCCCAAGACCTAGATATACGCATCGTACTGAGAATACATAACCTGATAACAACCATCTCTTTTCTTGATAACCATCTCTTTTCTTGATAACCATCTCTTTTCTTGATAACCATCTCTTTACTTGATATGAAAAATGTAGGTCAGCAAGCCGCCTCATTAAAAACCCGTCCAGTCCCCAAAGGTACCCTGGATAGGAAAAGAGTACGTCAGAAAACCTGCTGCCTATTACATCGTGCAATTCCACTTGCCAATATAGTCTTTACTAAGTATAATACGGACGTAGCTGAGCCACGTTCCATGGTCTATCTCTTTCTTGCATAGATGAAGTGGTGTGTGCGGTGTCGTTGACTGTAGCCGACTCTTCCCTTGCATCTATCAAATAATATGATCCGTTATGCAGATTCCGGCTTATGATAAATGGTCCTTCCCATGGTGGTGATAATTTGTGTTTTCCTTCGTTTGACTGTACCAGGCGCAGAACCAAGTCTCCTTCCTGGAATACCCGGGTCTTCACACGCCGGCTATGATACCTCCGTAGATCTTGCTGATATATGGCTGATCTTTCCAGGGCTTGTTCTCTTTGCTCTTCTAACATATCTACGGCGTCCTGCCGGGTTTTTTCGTTCTCTACTTCGACGCAAGCTGATACTCTAGGCGAATCGTGAATAATGTCACTCGGTAATACTGCTTCCGCACCATAGACCATGAAGAAGGGTGTCATCTGAGTGGATCTGTTAGGTGTAGTGTTGATACCCCAAACCACAGAAGGAAGTTCTTCGACCCATGCACCAGCAGCCCTGACACAGGGAACTCGCAATCGTGGTTTTAATCCGCGAAGCAATTCTTGGTTTGCCCTCTCCACTTGTCCATTGGCCTGGGGATGAGCCACTGATGCCACATCGAGCCGGATTCCATTGTTGCCACAAAACTTCTCCATCTCACCAAGGGACATGTTGGTTCCATTGTCGGTAATTATGCTGTGGGGGTACCCGAACCGGTAGATAATCCTTTTCAGGAACTTGACTGCTGTAGCTGCTTCGCAATTAGTAACTGGCATAACCTCAACCCACTTGGTAAACTTATCAATAGCCACCAAAAGATGTGTCTTCTTGCATGGTGACATATGAAAGGGGCCAACCATGTCCATACCCCAGACGGCAAACGGCCAAGTTAACGGGATAGTCCGCAACTCCATAGCCGGCACATGGGTTTGGCGAGCGTACCTTTGACATCCGTCACACCTTGCTACCAATCGTTCCGCATCCGCTAGGGCCGTGAGCCAGAAAAACCCGTGTCGATAAGCTTTAGCCGCAAGAGACCTTGTGGACGCATGATGTCCACAGTCGCCTTCATGGATTTCCTTGAGAATCTGTCTGCCTTCTTCCGGCGCTACGCATCGCAAAAAGACTCCTGCTGCGCTTCTCTTGTACAATTCCCCATTGATGATAGAATATCCCTTTGCTCGCCTCAAAATTTGCCTTGCTAATACCTCCTGTTGTGGTAACTCGCCTCGTGACAGGTAGGCCAAAAACGGTTCTGTCCACTCGGGAATAGTACGTACAGTGGCCACGAATCCTGAATCCGGGTCTTGATTTGCCAATTCCTCCTCTGACTCGATTTTAACTGATGGTCGCCATAATTCGTCCAGGAAAACATTAGGCGGAACCGGCTCTCTGCGCGAGCCGAGTCTGGCGAGGGCGTCAGCTGCCTCATTCTTTCTTCTGTCTATATGCTCCACCTCATACCCGGAAAAACATCCTGCAACCCTATCAACTTCCCTGCGGTATGCTGCCATAGTTGCGTCTTTTCTATCCCACGTTCCTGACACCTGCTGTACCACAAGGTCCGAATCTCCGAAGCATCGTATCCTCTTGATGTTCATCTCTTTGGCTACCTTTAAGCCATGCAATAGGGCCTCATACTCGGCCACGTTGTTGGAACAGTCGAAGTGAATTTGTAGTACGTAACTCAATTTGTCTCCTTTGGGTGATGTTAGCACCACCCCAGCTCCTGATCCCTCGTACTGCTTTGATCCATCGAAGTGCATGATCCACGACTCGGAATTTGGAACCGTCGTAGTCATGCCTGTATGTGTCCAATCGTTAACGAAATCAATTAAAGCTTGGGACTTGATTGCTGACCTGGGTTTGTAGTTGATGTGATAATCCCCCATCTCTATTGCCCACTTGGCTATTCTTCCCGTCGCGTCCGAGTTGCTGATGATGTCCGACATTGGTATTGAACTAACCACTGTTATGGGATGCTCTTGGAAATACGGCTTCAACTTCCGGCTAGCCATAAAGACCCCGAACACCAACTTTTGCCAATGTGGATAGCGCTGCTTTGCTTCTGATAATACCTCACTGACGTAATAAACCGGCCTCTGTACCGGGTAACCTTTCCCATCCTCTTTGCGTTCCACGACAACCACTGCGCTAACGGCTCGGGGGCCAGCTGCCACGTATAGCAACATAGGCTCTTTAGGACCCGGCGCCGCTAGTACTGGTGCTTCAGATAATTGCTTCTTTAGTGCTTCAAACGCTTCATCTGCTTCTTCGTCCCATACGAATTTATCTGATTTCCGCAAGAGCCGGTACAAGGGTATTGCTTTTTCTCCGAGTCTAGATATGAATCGGCTCAAGGCTGCTACGCAGCCCGTGAGCTTTTGAACATGCTTCAAATTTTCCGGCTTTTTCAAACTCTGGATTGCCTTGATTTTATCCGGATTTGCCTCGATCCCTCTCTCGGAAACTATGAAGCCGAGTAATTTCCCAGCCGGAACTCCGAACACGCACTTCGTTGGATTAAGCTTCATCTGGTACCTCCTCAGGTTTTTGAACGTCTCCTTTAGATCATCGATAAATGTTTCCGCCTTCCTGGTCTTGATGACCACATCATCCACATAGGCATGGACGTTACGTCCGATTTGGTCCTCAAAGCACTTTTGAATACACCGTTGGTAAGTTGCGCCAGCGTTCTTCAACCCAAACGTCATAGTTTTATAACAAAAGGCCCCAAAAGGGGTTATGAATGATGTTTTCTCCCA
Organism: Alopecurus myosuroides; assembly: GCA_028641055.1. NCBI lineage: Eukaryota > Viridiplantae > Streptophyta > Magnoliopsida > Poales > Poaceae > Alopecurus > Alopecurus myosuroides. The sequence continues at coordinate 184,838,667 of CM054058.1, forward strand.
ATCCTCCCTTTTGAGCTTAATTTGATGATACCTGGAATATGCGTCCAGGAAGCATAACAGATCGCTTCCAGCTACTGCGTCTATAATCTGATCTATCCTTGGTAGCGCGAACGGATCCTTTGGGCAATGTTTGTTGAGACTCGTAAAATCAATGCACATCCTCCACTCATTAGTCTTTTTCATCACTAGAACCGGGTTAGCCAACCAATCCGGGTGAAATACTTCCATGATAAAGCCGGCTGCCAATAGCCGAGCGATCTCTTCGCCTATAGCCTTCCTTCTTTCCTCATTCATTTTCCTCAAACCTTGCTTTACGGGCCTGGACTTGGGATCCACATGCAAGCTGTGCTCAGCCAGTTCTGTAGGGATACCCGGCATGTCGCTAGGTGTCCAGGCAAACACATCTGCATTCGAACGAATAAACTCCACGAGCGCTTCCTCCTGCTCTTTTCCCAAGTTAGACCCTATGGTAAACTGCTTAGTGGAATCCCCTTCGACAAAATCCATCTTCTTGGTGTCCTGCGCTGCCTTGAATTTTGCTCTCTCATCCTCGGTATTCGGCTTTTTCAAGGCTGTTCTATCGTCCGGATTTACTTGAGACCGGTAATATTCGAGCTCTTCCTTCCTGCATGCCTGCTCGGCCATAACTGAATCTCCTTCGTCGCACTCGGCCGCTATATCCCGGTTCCCATGTATAGTGATGGTCCGTTTAGGACCCGGGATTTTCAGCTGCAAATACACGTAGCACGGCCTAGCCATGAATTGGGCGTAAGCCGGCCTCCCAAACAACGCGTGGTAAGGACTGCGCAATTTGACCACCTCGAACGTGAGCCACTCAATTCGATAATTATCCGTCGATTCTCCAAAAGCAACTTCCAAGGTGATCTTTCCCTCGGGGCTCGCCGAGTGACCTGGCACGATCCCATGAAAGATTGTCGAACTTTTTTGTAACTGAGACTCTTTGAGACTCATCCGTAAGAAGGTTTCCCAATAGAGGATGTTGATGCTGCTTCCACCGTCCATCAGGACCTTCTTCAATTCGTAACCATTAACCTGTGGAGCAACCACCAATGCCAAGACTCCTGGACGCTCTATTTTCTCCGGATGGTCTTTTCTACTCCATGTTACCTCTTGTTCCGCCCATCTGAGATGTCCCGGCGCGGCCAACGAAATCGAGTTTGCCGCTTGCTTTAATGTCTTCTCGTTCCTGCTGGAAGTTCCTGTAGTATGCACATGATATTGTCCCTTTAAATTAGTCGTTCGTACCGTGCCGATGAAGATGTTTATCCGGCCGATCGTCAATATAGATCCGGACTCGAGGTGATCCGACTCTGGCCCCCAGCCGGAATCGTCCACCATCTTTTCTCCTTCGTGGTCGATGTAGATTTCGCCAATGACAAGATTCTCCATGCCCTTCCGAGCTTCTCCCGTGATGTAAACACCTTTGGACGCAGGCCCCACGGTGGGCGCCAACTGTCGTGGGATAATCACGGCAGATGTTACCTGGGGTAATTGATCTTGGGGCAAGACGACACAGGTATTTGGGAGAGGGTTTAGCTCAGAGGAAAACATGATGCAATTCGATCTGGTAGCCGGCAATCAAAGTCGCCGAGTCTCCGATCTTGATATAATAACTCAACTCTGGGATTACACTTGATGCTCGATGTCACACGATGTCGCTAGGGTTCTTAGATTTCTGCTTAAAACTATACCTGGGGGTCGGTTTATAAAGCACCCGTACCCCCTAGCTTATTCGGCAAGGCATATTTCGGATCCTACCTGGACACGGCGCACTAACCATAACTTTCCTTTACAATAACCCATAACCCGGGCCGTTAAGCCCACAAGTTTGGGCCTTCACAAGCTTCTTTATTCTTAGCCGAATCCTGCACACCATCCTTTGGGCCGGGTTATTCCTCAGAGCTTGGCATACCGGGTTAGCATCCCCCTGTCAAGCTCCTTCTTGATGAATTGGCAAGTGCAGCTATCCCGAATGGGCTCGGAAAGGGTGAAAACATTGCCACCTGGTGTATTCGTCCAGAATCTGTACAAACCATCAATAAAAGGCGGAGATGTCGATTATCCCCTAGTTTCCGAGTCAATAGAAGTTCTGCTTGTTAACCCAGATTGAACAATTCCATACTTGAACTTCTTAGTTGACCAGAAGTTCCCGGACGAAGCAGACAAATTCTTGCAAAGGTAGATAAAACGCCGATGCAAAAGATACACGGTAATCAATGGTTGCCTGTATAAACGCAACATCATCAGAATTTTTCAGCGATGTATTTCACCAGACAAATGAATCAGATGCCGAAAGTGCGCGTCAGGATGCCGTTGATCTTTTAGAAGAAGAGCGGGAACTTGTGTTGCAAAGATCCGCCATTTATCAGCAGGGTTTATGGCGATATCATAGTCGGAAAATCAAACATCGATCTTTTAAAGAACGCGATTTAGTGCTAAGATTGGTACAAGATAGAAAGCACAAGCTAGCCCTAATCTGGAAGGACCATTTGTCATCAGCAAAGCTATGAAAAATGGGTCATATTACCTTGTAGACATTCGGGATATAGAAGATGTCCCGAAAAGATCCAATCGCAAGAGGAAAATAGTCGAAACTCGGAAGCATAGATGTAGAACTAGGAGAGACAAACATGACTTGAAGCATCCAGCAGTTACATCCCTTCTATACTTAGTTCAATTCTATGTAAACATTATTGAGATCATGAAATAAAGTTGTCGGAAATGCATGCAAATTGTTTTTCTGTCTTTTATTGTTCAAAGCATGTTCCGTCTTTTCTATTTCCCAATGATCTTGTTAACCCGAATTGTGCCTATGAGCTTGGAGTTATAAAATTGAATGTTTTTGCCCTAAGTAGGCCACTGAACACCAGATTGTGCCTGCGTTCCTGGAGTTCATATTTTCAAACTCCTTATTATTCCTAAGTATTATCTGATTGTTTGTGCTGTTAGGTCACTTGATCTAGTAAGTAAAGCATCAAAGTATAATCCATGATTCCAAGTTTCGACTGATAGGTTACTTAACCTGTTCACTTGGCGTGAAGATTGGATACTTTTGGAATCTCTGAAACACTAAGGAAAGTCAAAGCATACAAATCAGAGAACTTAGAAGAAAAGGAGTTAAAACTATTAAACTTGCAAAGCTGAATTTTACTGCAAAAGGATAATACTGTTTATACAAAATACAGAATGCATTACACATGAAGTTTTACATCATGAGAGCAAGTAATGCATTCTACTGGCTGTTGGCTCCGCACGTTCAGACATCATCCACGAAATCATCATCTTCGTGTTCGTCGCTATCACTCGGATTCTCGAGAGCTGACAGAATTTCTTCCTCCGGGTATAATGTCAAGGTAGAGACCATCCGGGCTATCTTGGAAGCATGGACCTTGATAGACTCAAAGATTTCCGCCCTTCGAGTCTCGGTATATCCTTGGGGAATACCGGTGGCGACGCACCAAGACTTGGCGGTGGTGTAGTGCATTTTCATAAGCCCTAAGGCCATGCACACTCCACCGCCGGCAGCAGACTTGAGACAATTCTTGCGTTAGTTGACAACTTTCGTGAATGCTTCTAGAAGCCGGCTTAATTCTAAGAATTAGTCAATTTTGTCCAGAATGCACTTACTAATAAGTAGCATTCTAGCGTTCTTCAACTCGGCGACGAAGGTCACAAAAGCCCGGATGCAATCGATCCAACAGATGAGAGGATTTCCCTCTGTTGTAAAAAAATAGAGGAGAAAATATGAGAAATCTAGAAGGGAAAAAGAATGCATTCGGTAAAAAAAAAGTACAACTTGGTAAATGATCAGAAAAGCTTACCAAGAATCATTTCCATCTCAGTGACTTCTTCAAGTCGCTAGTGAAGAGAAGATTCGAGATCCTGGATGGTCCTCTTATCTTTCTCGTCTTGCGACAAAGCACGAGACTCAGATAAGCTCAAAGACAGTTGGCTTTCCTCCAAGTCTTTTTGAAGCTTCACATTGATCTTGTGAAGCTCCAAGTTTTCTTTACGGAGGTTCTGGGCATTCCCAGCATCTTCAGCAGTCTGCTTGGCCTTGGCCAAAGAGGCTAAAAAGAAAAAAAAGAAAAAAAGTTCACGCAAAAAGTATTTAAGGGAAAATTCGCAAGCTCGGAATCAAAATACAAGGAAAGCATAAGATGCTTACTGGCACTCTCCTTCAGTTGGTTCTGAATCTCGGAAATTGTTGAGTCTTTTTCATTTAGAATACCAAGAAGGGATTTCACCTCTGGGTTCTTGATGGTAAGTTTATAAAAAATTTCCACGTTAATGGTTCCGGCAGTTTGCTGAAAACATACAAAGGAAAAGACTTGTTAAAAAACAACGAGCGGGCAAATATGGAAATTATTAAAACAAAAAAGTATGCTTTTGTCTTAATACTTGGGGGCTGGAGATATACCTTACTAACCCTTGGCAGCCCATTAAGCATCTTGGTGAATGATGACCCACAAGTATAGGGGGTGTATCGTAGTACTTTCGATAAATAAGAGTGTCGAACCCAACGAGGAGCAGAAAGTGTTGACAAGCACGTTGGATAGAGAATTCAATGTAAACACTAGCAAACATGTTTTTGGTGGTTTTGGATATAGCAGATAAATAAAGTGCGAGTAAATAAAATACAGTAATAATAATTGCAGCGAGTGGCCTAATCCTTTTGAGAGAAAAGGGAAAGCCGGTTGTTCTACTTATGATTATCAAACGTTCTCGAGGACACATGGGAACTTCGTCAAGCTCTTTCGTTTCATACAGTTGATTAGTATTTATTGTTTTGATAGGTGTTGTGTGGGTGAACCTATGCTAATGCACTGCCCAACTAGGACTAATACATACTTGTTATTAAACCCCTTGCAAGCATCCACAAATACAAGAAAGTAATTAAGATATATCTAACCACAACCTTAAACTCTGGGATCCTACACTCCCTCATGCATCGTTTTCCTAACGGGGGTTTAGGTTTCTGCCACTCTGGTAACCCCACAATTAGTAGCCAAATACACAATGCATCCTCCTAGGCCCATAAAGGTGAAGTATCGTGTGGTCGACGTTCACATGACACCACTAGAAGAATAACACCACAACTTAAATATCAAACTACTTGATATTATTTCAACATAATTCCACTACTAACATCTTCACTTCTCCCTTGTCCTTAAGAACTAAACGAACTACTCACAAGACATCATATGGATCATGATCAGAGGTGATATAATGATGAATAACAATTTGTTCATAAAGTGTAAACACCGATAAATCTCACAAGCATCAACTACTAACAAGGAGAGAGATCTAGTGAAGAACAACAATATAGAACCCAAATTGTTACAACAGGATGGAGATGGATGGTGAGGGTGATGGAGCTGGTGGTGATGATGATGACAATGACGATCTTGATGATGCCCGGAGCGATGACGGTGACGACGGCGATGATTTCCCCTCTCCGGGGAGGATTTTTTCCCCGCAGATTTCTCCCTACCGGAGAGCTTTTCTCTCTCTGTTGTTTTCCGTCCCGAGGAGGCGGCAGAATATTTCCTCGATGGTTCTGTAGGTCTTAGGGTTCCCTCGGGATGAAGTACACGAAAGGAGGTGGCCAGAGGTGGGCCAGGGTGGCCACACCACCCCCAGGCGCGGCAAAGGGGGGGGGGGGGTGCACCCCCTGGTGGCCCCCCTCCGGGTCTCCTTGTGGCTAGCTCCCTCTTCTGGACTTCTAAGACTTCTCCGATGCCCCCTTCTTCTAATCTTCTGAAATAGGGTATCTTGACAGTGCCTTTTCCATCAAATTTCTTGTCCCGGTGTTTATTCTTCAACAATTATTAAACATACAAAATAAGGTGAAATAACATAAGTAATGCATCATAATATGAAATATATTGATGAATATCTTCAACAATTATTAAACATACAAAATAAGGTGAAATAACATAAGTAATGCATCATAATATGAAATATATTGATGAATAACAGAAAATTACAATATAAAATAGTGATGCAAAATGGACATATCAACTCCCCCAAGCTTAGAACTCGCTTGTCCCCAAGCGAAACTGAACTCGGTAAACATGACCACTGGTTTATGGAGTGAGGTGTCGATAAATAAAATACAGATAAGAAGCATCACATCTATCAATACACAAGTTATTCTAGACAACAACTTCCTCTCATATAATTTAACTTGAAACAAGTAGAGGGAATCACAATAAAGGTGTAAAAAGCAAATCATAATTGGTGAAGGCAAACTTGGTTCTTGGTCAGAGAACAATTAACATATTATACTTATCTTTCGAGCAGAGTCTTTATATTAGAGCTTATATTGCAGAGTTTGTCATTCTCAATCATAACAGTCTCTTTGCAGTCATTGATAACTTTCGAAGTTCTATTCATTCAGATAAGAACATTTGTAATAAACAAGGAAGGATAAAGGACATGATTGAGTAAATCAACATACAGATGGATGGATCACAACAACTCAAATGCTTTCTTAAGATAGAAAGGAGTAGGTTTACCGACTCAACGTAAAGGTAAAAGATAGGACCTTCACAGAGGGAAGCAGGGATTAACTCATGTGCTAGAGCTTTTCATTTGATAAACAGAGAAAGCATAAAATGTTTGACACTCCTCCCAACCTTTCTTACACAAACCATGGCTAACCGAATCCTCGGGTGCCTGCCAGCAATCACATACCATGGAGGAGTGTCTAATTTTTAGGGGTAGGTGTGTATGTCTATGTCAACTAATGGCAAACATAAAATGCAATACATCACAAGCCAACTGGACCTTACAAGAGCGGCTCCCATTGAAGGACGCTAACTGAAATCAACATATCATCCCTCTTCTCTTCTGTTTTACACAATCATGCTTTGACTGATAAATCAGAAGCAAAAATAGTGAAGATAATTTGTAATGATTAAGTTCTGGGGCTGGGCACCCCACTGCTAGCTCTTCTAGCGATTGGATAAGCGGATGAAGCCACTAGTCCAGGTGTATAAAGTCCAATCAACAAGAGAGATAAATATTCTCTATTTGTGTCCACATGAGCTAAAACAGGAGCACAAAACAGGTGTAATATTGAAGGTTTAAAGGTAGCACACAAGCAATTTACTTGGAGTGGCGGTTAAATACCACATATAGGTAGGTATGGTGGACACAAAAGGCATGGTTTTGGGGCTCAAGGTTTGGATGCACGAGAAGCATTCCCTCTCAGTACAGGTTTTTAGCTAGCAATCATGCAATCTTCCTTGGAAGTACAAACAATATTAACATGAGAATACTAAGCTTATGAGCCAATCTACATGCAACTCCCTCTGTTCTACTTAAGCCTCAAAGTATTGTTGCTACTGACCAATGCTAAGTTTGCCAAAAACCAACTAGATTAACTTGATGCTCCAATATTGCTACCAATACTTATAACAAAAATTGGAAACTAAAATAAAGTATATAAAGTAAATGATGAAACTTCTTATTAATATTCCATAATGGCAACTCAAACCAAGGGATACATCGACAACCAACTAAAGGAGAGATACTTCCATACTGCAAACCATTCTATATGATAAATTCTCTACTCATGATATGACTCTACTAAAAGGTAAAAGGTGAAAGATAAAGGTGTGATACTGCGACACTCCCCCAAGCTTGGAACAAGCCAAGGGGATGCCAATACCGATGATGAATTAATTCTTTGGTGTTGGTGGTGAATCCTCCCCCTCATCAGACTTCCAAGGTAAAGGCTCTCCATCAACAAATGATGACTTGGTCTCTAGTATCCTGAAACCGGCAGCAGAACTTAAACGTTTAAACCTGTTCTCATACTCACAGTTCTGCTTCTGCACATCGTAGAGTTGTGCTTGTAATTTGTTGGTGGTATCGGTGAGTGAGAAGATCTCCTACCAAAGCTTTGAAATATCCTTCTTGTGCTCGGCGATCAGTTCCGTCTTTATTCTGTGGATGATGTCCACTTCATGCTCCACAATCTTCTTGTACCTAAATACTTCTTGCTCCAGCTCTTCCATCCTAGCTTCCAGACTGCCTTCTCCTTTAGGACCCCAAACATCTTCTTCCTGCACCACTCCATCCTTGAGTAGCAACTCCTTGGGATGCATCTTCAACTCATTCATTTACGGGTTGACGATGTTCACAAAGAAACCATCCTTGGGAGGTCCGGAAGAGGAAATCGTGGCTCTAAATCTGAAGATGAAATCTGGCAGAAACAGATCAAAACAAAAACACGACGAGAAAACGATATACGGACCTCGGGGATCCGTTGGATTATATAGCAGAAATATATGTAACGAAAGGAAGGTCCAGCGCGAAAATGGGCCGGAGAGGGGCTCCGGGGCGCCCACACCATGGGCTGGCATGGCCAAAGGTAGGCCCGTGGCCTCAGTTGGTGTGGTGCCCTTGGGCACCGCCGCCTACCCTTCTTTGGCTCAATATTTTTCATATTTTCCATAAACGGTAAAAATATAAGTTGGAAAGCGATACACAAACCTTTTCTTAATAGAACTATTACCTAAAGAAGTGAATTAGCGCCATCAGATTTAGTAATGTGCCAGGAAAAATTGGTACAAGAAGCCGTGGATACACTTCTTGATAGTGGGTCCCGCGGGCAACCGGGGATGGTCACAATAAAGTATACAAATCACTTTCAGATGTAATTGAAGGTAAAGAAGGAAGGTTTCGCGAGACTCTGCTTGGGAAACGGGTCGATTACTCGGGGCGTTCTGTCATTGTTGTGGGTAATTCGAAAACGGACTCTGCAGATTCTAGAATCTTCCCTCTAATAAACTTCTCCGGAGTTACCACTTGAACAATATCAACATCTTCATCATAAGAATCTCCAGAAATATAATGTTTGAGTCTTTGCCCATTCACCACTCGTGTAGTGTTATCTTTGAGGGAAGCAATTTTAATTGCACCCGAACGATACACCTCTTCAAGAACATAAGGTCCTTCCCATCTTGAGAGTAATTTTCCTTCAAAAAATCTGAGACGAGATCTATACAATAGAACTTTCTCACAAACATGAAACTCTCTTTTAAGAATTATCCTATCATGCCATTGTTTAACTTTCTCTTTAAATAGTCTAGCATTTTTATAAGATTCACTTCTCCATTCATCTAGAGAACTCAAATCAAGCATTCTTTTCTTACCGGCAATTTTAGAATCTTTATTTAGTTCTCTCACTGCCCAATAAGCTTTGTGTTCTAATTCTAAAGGCAAGTGACAAGCTTTTCCATAAACCATTTTATAAGGAGACATCCCCATAGGATTTTTATAAGCATTTCTATAAGCCCATAAAGCATCATTCAACTTATCCGACCAATTTTTCCTCTATTTGATAATTCTACTTGCCCACTGGTTTTAGGATGATAAGTTGAGGTAATTCTAAGCTTAACATCATATTAGCAAGCGTTTTTCTAAAACCACCATGAATAAAGTGAGAATCTCCATGAGTCATAAGGTATCTTTAAGCATGGGAAAATAACATCTTTAATCATTTTTAAAGAGGTTTCACTATCAACATGTTTTGTAGGTATGGCTTATACCCATTTAGTAACATAATCAACAACAAAAAGAATATGAGTATAACCATTTGAAGGAGGAAACAGACCCATAAAGTCAAATCCCCAACAATCAAAAGGTTTAGTAACAAGAGAATAACTTGTCGTGGGATAATCACGGCAGACGTTACCGGGGGTAACTTGTCTTGGGGAAAGACGGCACTGGTGTTTGGGAGAGGGTTTAGCTTAGAGGAAAACATGATGATATATGATCTGATAGCCGGCAAGCAAGTCGCCGAGTCTCCGATCTCGATATATTAATCTCAACTCTCGTGTTACACTGGATACTCGATACCTAGCGATATTGCTCGAACTCTCTTGGTTCCCTAAACCTAACCTAGGGGCCGGCTTATAAAGCATCCGGATCCCTGGCCTGTTCTCCAAGGCGTACTCTGAGTCCTACCCGAACACTGCTTACAAAACCCTAAACTTCCTTACCGGAACCCACAATCCGGGTTACCAGGCCTACGATCTTGGGCCTTCTAGAAGCTCCTTTATCCTTAGCCGGGTCTTTGTGCAGCGTCCTTTGGGCCGAGTTACTCCTTGGCGTTGGGCTACCGGGTTATCATCCCTCCATCAGTAGTCCCCAGAATAGCTTGGGCTTCACGGGATCCTCCTTGAAGCGCTCGCTATTCCCTGCAAAAATATCAAACGTACAAGTCCATAGAGGCCGGGTTAAGGTGCTTTGATAAACAGCTAGGCCTAACTCCAAGGTGGCCATATAGTAACCCGGCTTTCTCTAGGTCCTTCTTTTACTTTTTCCGGATCAACGCCCTGATAAAAATGTCAAAGACCCGGCTCACTTTACTCGATAATTGACCCTGATGTTGCGGAGAAGATCTACTTCTTATCTCTGTCCAGATATCTCGTCCAGCACTTAAAGCGTATCTCACAAAATCCGGATAGATAGCCGTTATCCCGAAATTCCCGGTTCTTGCCCGTTGGACTAGGTTTATCCGCCCGCACCCTTATAAATAGGTACTTAGGGGTTAACCTAACCCCAACGGCTCATTTCCCCCTTTTCCTCTTCTCTTCACTTCCGCGCTCGAGCTCGCAGAGCACCATCACGGAGACCTCACGCGCGTCGCCGGAGCCAATCCGCCGCCGGCTACGCTCCGCCACGATTCGCCCCGCGCCGCCGCCAAGATCCGCCGCCGCGCCCTCAACCTGCCCGCCGGGAATCGCAAGGGGGCACCAAGACTGCGCCATTTGCCGTCGCCGCGTGCTGCTCCAATCTCCTCCAGTAAGTTCCTTGTATCCATTAATCCAACCCCGCAATTTTTCGATTTACTCTAGATTAGATCTTGGTCAACCCGCGGGCCACTTTTCTTGTCGCGCCGGATTAGGTTGCTTAAATGCTTGCTAATTCCTCCAATAGCTTGATTGATGGTCACATACCACTCTCCTATCATCACTAATCATCAATTTCTCCGTAGAATCGTCCGCAACTTTTTCAATCTAGATCCATTTCGCCAAAATTTTCCGCGCCTGTCATTGACACCCGGAAAATCCTCTTCTTCCGGCTCTTTTGCTTGTAGTAGATACATGGGAAATCACCCGTCTTCCTCAAACACTTTTCAATACGTAAGTACCCAATAGTTTCTATGCTGATACTTGATACCCGGATAACTTGTAATCTTTTGCACCGTCCAGCGATACCCGGATACTTCTTATTTTTCATGTCATCGATACTGCTTGCACATACTCGGGTAATTCATGATTCCCGAATCTCATTTCCTGTACCTCTTTGTCTTGTGCTTCACAGGTTGATCCCATGGCTCCCAAGAAACAAGGGAAGCAGCCAACCAAGGCCAAGACCACCCAGTCCATATCCGCCAACTGGGCACGATCCATGGTGACAAAGGCCAAGCTAGAAGAGCTGGCCGAGTTGGGGGTTCTCCCCCCTCAGAAGGATATCCACTGGAGGGTGCCGGGCGACGAGACCCGGCCCACTCCCGCCGACAATGAGGTAATCTGCTTTGTAGAGCACGTGACTCGGGGATTCCGTCCTCCGGGTCACCCTTTCTTTAGAGAAGTTCTGAGCCATTATGGCCTCCGGGTATTCGACATAGGGCCTAACTCTATGTTGAATATAACCCATTTCATCGTTCTGTCCGAGTCATACTTGTGCACTCCGCCAAGTTTGGCTCTCTTTATTGAGCTTTTCCAGTGCAAGCCGTGCCGCGAAAGCGGTGACGGAGCACTTCTTGCTTGCGGCGGAGTCTCCATCCAACGTCGCAAAAATTCTCCCATGCCACCTCTCACACTCAATTCCCACGTCAAACACTGGCAACTCTCATACTTTTACTGCCGAGACACCTCCCCACCCGGCGAAAAGAAGCTGCCGGGTTACTCGGAGGGCCTCCTCGATATCTCCGAGACCTTCAACGCTTTTGCCCCTGACTCAGACAGGGAGGCAATCCAACCTTTGTTGGATAGAATTGCTATTCTTTCGGCCCAAGGTCTCATTGGGCTTAACCTGGTGAAAACTTGGGTTGATTTCCGGATCCAACCCAATTCCATCCGCAAAAAGTTAATGTGCGAGTACTCGGGGCACACCACGGACGCGCTCCGATACTCCACCCACAGCTTTGCAGCTGGTGACACCAACAAGACTATCAAGGGCTTCTTGACAGAGAAGTTGGAGGTAATCCGGAATATAGCCGGGTTACAGCCCTTTACGCGCGAGAACCCGGCCCCTGAGGTAAAGATCCGGCTTCCATATTTTTACCTTCACACTTTCCACTTGATACAGCTGTTAACCCTCATTCTTATATTTTCATTTCAGGCCGATGATGTCTTTTGGAAGATTGAAACTCCCCCCAACTCTGAAAGCCCAGAGGAGAAAGAAGACGCCGTTAACTCGGATGAAGGTACATTCCGAGTTTCACTTAGTTTCTTTGAGCTCGTTGTTGCTCTTTCTTCATTTTCCGACTGTAAACCTTGGTAATTTTCAGAACAAGAGGACAAGGACGAAGAAGAAGGAACTGAAGGCAAGGTAGAATCCGCAAGCGACGAAGATGAAGCTGAGCCGACGATCAAGGCCGGAACGAAGAGAAAACCCCGAGGGGTCGTCTTCAAGGTTCCATACCGTTTCCTCACCTCTAAACCATATTCATTTGATAACATGCGCGAGCTAAACCTGGAGTTATCCCGCTGGTCGTACCTGAAGGAATCGCCCATGACCAAGCGCAGAAAGACTCGGAATTTTCCGGGTGATGCCGCTCTTAATCCGGGTATTTCGTCGTCTCCGGCTCGACGCGCTGGTACTCACCTAATCCTTTCTCGAATATCAAAGTTTTTCCAGTTTACCCCTTAGTAGAGTAGCTCCACATCTTACTTGCTTTGGCATTTTCAGCTTCGTCTGGGTCTAGCAGTGAGCTCCCCTCGGATTACGTGGTGAATCCCGGGTAAGTTTCTTCTCCTGATGCTCTATCGCCTTTCCACAATCTTTCCCCAGTCGTATACTAACTGCTTATCTATACTGCTCATAGAGCTACAGTCACCATCAGCGAACAAGAAAACATGGAAACTGATGACCCGGGTAAGGAGAACCCGTTTGATGATATGACTACCGCAGCTGGCGGAGAAGAACAAGTGCCACTAATAAACCCGGCCGATCAAGAAGCCGAGTATCCAATAGCCTCGCACGCACCCGAGGAGGATGAAGCTGCAGCCTTGGGCACGGGAGGAGGAGCACCAGACTCCGATACTCGGACGACCCGGATACCTTCTCCCACCAAGACGAGATCTCCTTCTCCGAGTCTCCAAGATCCCGGATCTTCCAAATTGGGCAACGATACTTTCGATCAGATGATGAGCGCTCTCCTTGCTATGAAGGCCTCAGAGAGCAGTATGCTGGAGCGTCTGGCAGTGGAGCACCAGGTAATCGTTACTTGATATCTAATAACATCCATCTAGTCCCCAAGTTCCGAGTCTAATTTGTCAAAGTTACACTCGGTACTTCTTTCAATACTCGGCTGACTGCAATATCCGATTAGTTTTTAACTTTCCATATCTTTAGGCGCACGCATCTCGGTCCGGGGAGATTTTGGCCAAGACCAATCAACTCCTGGACACTGAGGTTAAGCTAAGAGAGGCGCTTGAAGCTGAGGTGGCAACCTTGAAAAAGGATGTCGCAAAATACAAAGAGAGATACACCACCGTCCAAGCTACGCTGAAGGAGCTATCAGCTCAAATTTCCGACACTTATCGTGTCCTTGTTGGTGAGATTTTGCTTCTTACCGGTTCGTGTCTTGGTTTTTTGTTTCTTGATACGTGACACCCGGAATACTTTGAAGTAATCTTTGTGTTGTGTCCTGCAGATTCCAATCTTGCTCCCTCGGAAGAAAATGATATCCAGAAGATAATGAACTTGAGGAATGTCCTCCGGAGGTTCTGTGCCGGCACTAAGTGGATCCTGGACGCCATTCAGTGGCCGACTGAATCGTATCCGGGTATGGAGACCCTAATCCATGCATGCTCCACCGTTCCTGCATGGATTGAGCTCTGGAAGCGTTCATCATGCCGGATTGGCATGACCCGGGCCTTTATGCTGGCTAAAGCTTACTTTCCCAAATTTGAGCCGGCAAAAGTGATAGCCGGGTTTCCGGAGTTCAAAGCGGATGGCACAAAGTTTGGGGCTAAGGACTTCAAGGCCGTGCAAGCTGAGGTACGACATTCGGCGACTACTCTTGCCGACAGTATGGATTTGAATAAGTTTATGTCCCCATACGATGCTAAGGGCAAGGCTGTGATGGAAGACACACCCGTGCCATTCGATATCCTGGAAAAATGGAACGCTGGCTCGGCCAGGCGAAGGGAGAAAGCTGCGAAGAAGGGGGCCGATTTGGAATCAGCACCAACTACTTCTACGCCAACCGTTCGTCCACCTGTTCGTCCTGATGCTGAGATTCCGGATGATGATGCCGCGAATGCTTTTAATGAGCAAACTCATGATCAAGACCCGGAGGACAAGGTTGGAGGTGTGGACCTCACCCGGGAGGCCGAGTAGATTATTATCTGATGTCATCTTGATACTTTGTTTGCCGGATGCCTTTGTGAAAGCAGATATTCTTTTGATAGTGCGTATGTGCCATTTTGATATTACCATCGCATTATGTAAACGCATTGCGAAACTTGTAACGGCTTCAAAGCCCTTTGTGGCCTTTGGATGGACTTGATGCACGTCTGCCTTTAAGCTCGTTTATTCCCGACTTACTTTATGGTTCCGTATGTGAGACTCGGTTTCCGGGTCTCGTGGGTTTGACAGGTGGACTTTTCTCTAAGTCCCCAAGTCCCCAAGACCCGGATGTTTGGGTTTCTTGGGCCTAGTGACTAAGCAACTTTGTTTCTTTTTTGCGAAATCCCCAGTCCCCAAAGCCCGAAATTCCGGGTCTGGGATACGCGGTCATCCAGAGAGAACAAGTTGTCTTGCGCTAAGCCCGAACCTAGAGCCGTTTCACATAGGTATTGAAGTTATGCTTAATAAACGTTGAGTTTCCGGCTATTAGCCCTGTACTCTGCATAACTTGTGGTTTAGATGACCCTTTTGACTATCTTGTACTGTAAGCCGGCTTTCGCGTGGATATCATGTTGTTACATCTATACGAAAACAGGGTCAGGCAAGTCCCATTGGGCTTCATGGCTGATTGTAATCGTAAGCGAGCAAATCATGCCACTTTAGTGCGAGTCACATCGAGCTTAAGTAAGAAAAGTCAAGAAAGTTTGGCTCCTTTGTCCGGTTATAAGATTGCAGCCGTACTCGTTTGCGAGTAATCGGCCCTTATAACTCATAGGCATCAAGGCCGGGTCTTTGAGTTTGTAACTGTGCTATTCAAGCAATCAGCCCTCAAGACCTAGATATATGCAACATTCTTAAGGAAACTGATGTACTGATAACAATAAACGATACTTACCTGTAAGCGAAGTAGAGATCACAACAAAATAAGACTTGATAACGCATGTGAAGAAGATATATTGCTTAACCATCTCTTTATTGATATGAGAAAGCTTGGGTCAGCAGGCCGCCTCATTAAAAACCCTCCAGTCCCCTCAGGTACCCTGGATAGGAAAAGAGTGCGTCTGAAACCTGCTGCCCGTTACATTGTTTAGTTCTTCTTGGGGATCTGTCCGGAACCAACATAATCGATACACATTCTCCACTTGTTGGTCTTTTTTATTATGAGTGCCGGGTTCGCTAGCCAATCCGGGTGAGGCGTTTCCGTGACGCGGGTGGTTGCGAACGGTCGTGTGATTCCTTCTCCTACAGCAGATTGCTTGGAAGGGTCATGCTCGATGAAAGCCACCATCTTGGTGTCTTGTGCTGCCTTGAACTTTGCCCTTTCATCTTCAGTACTCGGTCTTTTCAATGCTGTTCTGTCATCCGGGTCTGCTTGAGACCGGTAATGCTTGAGTTCCTCTTTTCTGCAAGCTTGCTCAGCCATTGCTGCGTCTCCTTCATCGCACTCAGCCGCTATAACCCGGCTTCCATGTATGGTGATGGTCTGCTTAGGACCCGGGATTTTTAGCTGTAGATACACATAACACGGCCTAGCCATGAATTTAGCATAAGCCGGCCTTCCGAACAGCGCGTGATAAGGACTGCGCAGCTTGACCACCTCGAAAGTGAGCCACTCAACTCGATAATTATCCTTTGATTCTCCGAAAGCTACCTCCAATGCGATTTTTCCCTCGGGGCACGCTGAGTGACCCGGCACTATCCCATGAAAAATTGTTGAACTTTTTTGTAGCTGAGATTCCCTGAGACCCATTCGTAGAAAGGTCTCCCAATACAGGATATTGATGCTACTTCCACCATCCATCAGGACCTTTTTCAGCTCATACCCATTGACCTGCGGTGCAACTACTAATGCTAAGACTCCCGGGTGTTCTATTCTTTCCGGGTGATCTCTTCTGCTCCATGTTACATCCTGCTCTGACCACCTCAGGTATCTCGGAACGGCCGAGGAAACCGAGTTTACCGCTTGCTTCATCATCTTTTTGTCTTTGTTAGAATTTCCTGTAGTATGCACGTGATATTGACCCAACTGCTTTGGGTTAGCCTGGAAACCTCCGGCTCCCCCTTGGTTGTTACCCTGATTTCCTGCTGCCGGGTTACCGGCTGGGGGTGGGCCGTTGCCCGGGTTTACACCTGGACCCGGTCCTCCTCCCCGACCTGCACCTCACATGGCTCTGTTCACTTCCTCGTTCTTCCATCTCTGTAGATCGGCGCACTGTTCCAAGGAGTGGTTAGCCGGCCTACCGTTCTTGCTGTGTTTCGGGCACGCCATTCTGAAGATGTCCCAATTGTTACTCGGCCTTTGCGGCCCTTGATAGTTTCCTCCATTGTGATTTCCAGTATTGAAATTTCCTTCTGCCCTGGGTCTTGAAGACCCGGCTTCTGTGCTGGCGACAAACTCGGAGCCTCCCTCAAACGGGCGCTTGTTCTGGCTGTTTCCGTTATTACCCGGCGCTGATCCATTGCCGGCTCTTCCATTATTACTTGTGTTCGCTTTTGCTTTTTTGTCATCGGCTTCCTCTTCTGTAGTATCCGTTGCAGCGTGTTTGTTGCATGCATCCATCAGTTCCCCCATCGTAACCTCTGAAGCATTCCGACTAGATTTCATGCGGGTTAACTTTTGCACTAAAGGTGTGTACTTGCACGTTTTTGCCATAGCTTGCAACGCATCCTTGGGCTGAATATCTGTGGATGAATGCAGTATTTCCATAACCCGGCGCACCCAGCTGCGCGCCGACTCACCCTTCTTCTGGACGCATCGTTCTAAGTCATCAATAGTGAATAACTTTCTGCACGTCCCATGAAAGTGCTTGATGAACGCAGTTTTCAGCTCCTCCCATGACTTGATAGATCCCTCTGGTAGAGTATTGAACCATAATTTTGCTGCTCCTTCTGACATCATTAAGTACTAAACTTGGCTTGAAGGTTTTCCGTTGCGTTGCGAATCGACATTGCCATCTCATAACTGCCCAACCATGTTTCCGGATCCATAGTCGGCTCGTAATTCACTACTTTACCCGGTTCCTTGAATTTATCCGGGTAAGGCTCGGCCCTGATGTTGTCCGACAGGCACTTAGGCCCGGCAAGATTAGCCGGGACTGGCCTTACTCGAGAAACGTGTGATCCTGCGGGGGGTGCGGCCGGACGCGGGACTGCTAGTGGCCCATGCGCTGCAGACCCGGCTGCGGCTCTCCTGGCTCTGGAACTGTCCACGATAGCTTGTGCTGCTGATGCTGCTGGTACTGCCTGAATGCGGGGAGGAGGCGGCATTTGCTGCTGCTCTTCCCTCCGCCGCGCTGAACTTGTCTGGATATTGCCGGTGTTGCCTCATTGCTGACTGATATACGGCGTCCCATGCATTCCACTTCTGTGATCCGGGTAGTTAACCTGCTGTGCCACCGCGGTGCGCAATAGATCTATCGCCCGCCGGGTCTCCTCTGCGTGGGGTGACTCTCTCACGGGGATTTGGTTTAACGCGAGTGTTGCTGCGTACACGTTATCCATGGGGTTGTTGTAATGACCCGCTGCTGTGCGAAAACGTGATGGTGGTGGTGGTGGTGGTGGTGGTACAGTATTGCCGGTAGTAACTCCAGTCTGTGGTACGGGTAACCCGGCCTGCGTGTCTACCGGTTGTACTCCTCCGGTTGTTGGCTGAGGGGCGGTTCCTTGGTTTGCCGCTAGGATCGGCTGATCCTGAGGCGTGATAAATAGCGCAGCCGGGTTTATGACTCCTCCCAATGCTGGTAATCTGGTTTGGTGCCTTTGATGTATTCTAGTCGTTTCCTCTCGGAGCCGGGTTTCCAGTACATCCAGCTCGCGTTGGCGTGTGGCCATCCCTTGCCTTTCTGCTTCTACTTGTCTTCTCTGTTGCTCCAAAGCACGACAGGCTACATCCAGGTCCCTAACACGTTCCGCCGCGTTTTCTGGAGTGATAACGGTGGCAAGAACAGTGGGATCTAGGATCATATTGTTGTCGAACAGGGCCGGGTGTTGTGGATTGGAAGGACCCGCTCCTGGTGTCCGGTTTGCTAGGAATCCAAATGTGTTCGCGTGTAACTCGTTTTCCGCCGCTTGACTGGTAACCGATGCCGACTCTCCGTCAACCCGGACCAAAACCGGGTTCCCGTTAGCCGGATCTTGCTGCTGGGCCAACGCTTGTGCCGCTCCGACCGCGGCCGCGGTCCCGTTCTCCTGGTTGAGATTGGTCGCGGGAGCCGTGTAAACCGCAACCCGGCGCACGATGCTTGGCGCGAATTCATACTGTTCCTCTTTGCTGCTATTTTCCTCATACCGATTCTCTAGTAGATGCAGGATAGACTCGGTATCGTCTTCTTTTTCGACCCAGCCACGCGGGGTCCATGCCGGCTCCTCCAGCTGTTCCCTCTTCGTGGTGGGTTCTTCTGTTGGATCTGTCGTCCCAACTGATTCTTCTCCATCTGATTGAATGTAGGTGGCCTCCCCTGACACAGAATAAAATCCAAAGTCGTCAGGGATCGAACCGGAAGTACGTACCATACCGATGAAGACGTTGATCCGGCCGATCGTCACGATAGATCCGGATTCGAGGTGATCCGACTCTGGCCCCCAGCCGGAATCGTCAACCATCTTCTCTCCTTCGTGGTCGGTGTAGATCTCGCCGATGACAAGATTCTCCATGTTCTTCCGAGCTTCTCCCGTGATGTAAACACCTTTGGACGCAGGCCCCACGGTGGGCGCCAACTGTCGTGGGATAATCACGGCAGACGTTACCGGGGGTAACTTGTCTTGGGGCAAGACGGCACTGGTGTTTGGGAGAGGGTTTAGCTCAGAGGAAAACATGATGATATATGATCTGATAGCCGGCAAGCAAGTCGCCGAGTCTCCGATCTCGATATATTAATCTCAACTCTCGTGTTACACTGGATACTCGATACCTAGCGATATTGCTCGAACTCTCTTGGTTCCCTAAACCTAACCTAGGGGCCGGCTTATAAAGCATCCGGATCCCTGGCCTGTTCTCCAAGGCGTACTCTGAGTCCTACCCGAACACTGCTTACAAAACCCTAAACTTCCTTACCGGAACCCACAATCCGGGTTACCAGGCCTACGATCTTGGGCCTTCTAGAAGCTCCTTTATCCTTAGCCGGGTCTTTGTGCAGCGTCCTTTGGGCCGAGTTACTCCTTGGCGTTGGGCTACCGGGTTATCATCCCTCCATCATAACTCATAGGCATTTCATTACGTCTATAAATATTACCAACTCTTTGATATTCATCACAAGATAAAACAAATCTACGTGCATCTTTAAAGAGAGTAGGCCAATAGAAACCTGATTGTAGAACCTTTTGTGCGGTTCTATCTCCAGCGTGACTTTAGAGGCCCCAGACTAGCAAGTCCAAGACCCCTCATATGCATACATTCACGATCCCAGAACATTCAGTCGTGAACAACATATGAAGTTGGTACATAGATAACATCATCCATTACATGAATAATAAGGTCTTACATAAATGGTCCATGAACAATTCTTAACAACTGCCACGTAGGGAAGACAAATAACACACGCACAGTGGAAGATAGCAAAACACAACGTAGTAGAGCCCATGTCACGCCTTAACCTACAGGCTGCTGAACGGGAGACGAGCGTAGTTCGCGTAGTCATCAACGTAGTACTCCTCCTCGTAGCACTCCTCCTGAGGCTGCTCCTCGTAGTCTGGCCAAGTAAATATCCAGGGACGAAACCAATATAAGTACATTTGAATGTACGTTGCAAGGCATCCTTTATGAAGCTTATAGAATGCAAGTATGCTTATATAGTGAAATGGGTTGGCTATACATAGGGTTCACTACCCATGATGGATGAAAGATAGATCATGGTTGATTTTGACATTTCTATATCTTTGTTGAAGAAGATACTTCAAAATAAAATAATATGGTTTCTCTTGTAGATATCGCATATCCAAGAGGTTTTGTAAAACTTTGTTTAAAGAAGGTTTTTCTTTGCAAACTTCTTGTAAAACAACTTCCAGCTTTTCTTCATGTGCACCTCACAGGTACATGGTTCCTCTTCCAGTACCTCGTAGGTACAAGTCCTTTTTCAAAACATCCTTTTTAAAAACATTGACACTATACTAGCTACATGGCCATTCAATTGTCCATATCCGATGACACGGCTATTCTGAATAGATTTACTCTACATAGGTGTACACAATCCACAAGATCCAAATCATCTGCCATGAATCACCCATGGACTCGTCGCGACAGTATGCGAACATAAGATAACCGATCCTAACTTTCCACTATGGTGAAGCTAGTATATGACTATCCCTTCAACTGGGTTTATTCTCCCCGGCACCGTGTCGCACACTGCCATGATAGGAGACCCAACTGTTGCAGCCGGAGGGAAAATTAATCCCACACTTTGCATGTCCCGTATCTTCCACCTCGCGACATTTCGGTTCAGAGAATCTCATTCTCTATAGCACTAGGGATAGAGCACACACTAACAAGAACAAGTTTCTAGATAGGCCTCTTTCCCATTTTGAGGTAGAGTGGCAGTACGTCTTGGTTGTCCAGCGAAGACTAGGTTATGTGTCTTTTGTAAAACATTTCAAGAACATTCCTCTTTGCCACCTCTAGTGAACAAGGTCCAACCTTTTCACCGAGGGTTTTTCCTTGAAGCATTTGTTTACAAAAGCACATTTTCGGGTGTCCACTTAGGTACTTCATGATTATTAAAGTTGGTGGTATTTACATACCATATGGTGGCTATGGGCTTGGTAACACCAAGTTTGACTATTGGCAAAGTGATAGTTACTATTAATATTAATAGTAGTAATAGCCACAATAAAAATAGTTTTGTTAACCTTATTTTTGTGAAACTTCAGAAGTAAAACATGCAAGATAGATAATTATAAGTGTAATAACAGCAAGCATTAAGATGACTTGCCTTGGTACTGGACTACTGTTTCAAGTCTTGCTCTTGGAAATAACAAGAGTGAAAATAAGCTTCTTCTTCTCCAATACCTCCTTCTTCGTTTTCTAACATCGTAAAACGAAATAAATGACACACAATCAGAACCAACTAAGGCACACCATATTACATAGAAATATATACATCAATCATCACATAAAACAATCCATCACTCCATTTTCCAAAGGCAAAGATTATTAAACACACACATAAACAAAACTAGACTACTAGGAACATGACTATGGTGGAGAAATTGTATTTCTCACCAAAAACATTGGGACCAGTGGGTGTTCCACTAGGCTACCAAGGCATTAAGAGGTCACAATGCCTATGGTCACACTTGAAAAAAATTACTATCACATTCACACCAAACAAGCATTCAAAACAATAATCATACTAGTGAAAACTAAAGGAATCAATTTACTGTAGTTAAACCTACTCATGCTTTTCTACAAATAAAAGTGCAAGCTAACAGAGGTGATACAAGAATATAATCAGTACCAAAGTGTTACTAGACTCATCTCATCATCCACAAAAATCTAGGTACTAAACCTAATAATACTTTTCCAAACATTCCTATGCAAGAAAAATACTAGAAAACAATACTAGGCTATTAACTATTTCTACTAGCTTCCAAACATTCTCATTTTTTCTAACATGCTAGATGTGTAAGAAAAAAACCTAATAACAGAGAGTAACACTTCTACACATGCTAGAAAACAAGAATCTAATACACAAGTATTTATTTAAAACTATCTACACAACAATAAATAAAAACAGAAAAGTGCTAAAACTAGTTATGCACAACATAATTATTCTAGAGCTCCAAAAATTATACCAAGCTAGGATTAGGTAGATCTAAACATACACAAACTCATCCAGTTGTATTCACATAAAAATCGTCACCAAAAAATCTACAAAAATCCTAGAAGTGCTCACTGGACATTTACCAAAATGCATTTAATTTTCTCCAGGAAGCTCTCCTTCAAGAAAGGCCAATTTATAATGATAGGTATTACTAAGGGCTACCCAAAAATATTTAGTTTGCAAGATTTGTATTCATATTTTGAAATTTATGTTAATAATGGATTAACAGATAGGTTCTGCCAAATTAAAATCTACTGCAAAAACAAGACACAAAAAGTAGATCTATTACTTGGATGTGGTTAGAAATATGCTAAGGTACAAGCATGATTTTTGGTTTGGACAGAAACCTCTTCTTTCTATTTTTTCCTAAGCCAAAATCTAGGGTTCATATTTTTTTTATTTTCAAAATGAATAAAACCACAGGGGCTAACTGGGCACAGGCCCGATCCATACGGGCGCGACCCAACTAGCGCGGAAATAAGCCCACGGGCGGGCGCGCACCTGTGGCGCGGAAATGGTTCGATTCGAAGGGGTCCGTTGATCACGCGATCAACGACCCTGGTGCGTCTCCTTCCTCTATCCCTCTCTCTCTCTCACATCGCGCGCGGGCAGAGAAACATCGACGGTGATAGGCTCACCTAGGGGTGGCGTAGGGCAGGGGAGAGGTGTTGGGGAGGTGGCAGGTGCTCGACGCGGTGGAGGCGAGCAAACGGAAGGGTCCGAGATGGTTCCAATCGACGGCGACGAGCAGAGTGGCCGCGTCGGCTCCGAGGACGGCGATGCGGTTCCTGCAAGCGCACAGACAAGGGGAGCGGTTAGGGAGGTTCTATAGGGTACTAGGAACACGGCCAGGGTGCAATGGAGGGTTGGGAGTGCTTGAGGCGAGCTCAACCTCTATGGGGTGTTCACGGTGGCCGGCGGCGAGATCTCTCCCGTATCGCTCACTGGGAGCGATCGGGGTCGATATGGCGTGCTGCGGTGAGTGCGGTGGAGGAGTAGAGGTGGGTGGCGAGGCATTGGGGCATGCGGTGCCTTATAGGCGCGGGCACGGGGTGGTGGCCATGTGCACGTGGCGGATGGGACAGGAGCGTGTCCGCGGGCGTCCAAACGTTGTTCAACGGTGGCTAGGAACTAGGGTGGGTGCGGGCACTGTCGCTGTGTGACGAGGAGGCACGGTGGTAGCGATATCGTGGCCACAGTGCCCGCGGTGAGCGTGCACTGCATGTCCCGCGGCTGTCCCCCCCCCCCCCTTCGGCCCTCTGTTCACTCTCACTTCTCTTCCTCTCAACTCGACCAACAAACGGATCCAAAGCACCAAACTCGAGTAGAAACATGGGTAATCATGTTTGGCAAGGTCTCATATCCCAATTTGCACAAAATCAAACAAAAACATCCACTCAACTTTCTGTAAAAACAAAGGTTCAGAAAATTCAGAAAAGACTTCACCAAAATTTTGCTAAGTGTCGAAAACAGACAAATTCATCCAAATGTTCACTCATGAATAAATTAGTAAATGGAGTCCAAATATGGATTTCCAAGTTGGACAATGTTAAACTTGAAATGAACTTTCAGGAACACATTTTTAATCCATTTTTGAAAATGTGGAAGGCTAGGAAAACAAGGTGGAAAAAAGGGTACCTTTCTGTTTTTCTCTGTTTTCCAAATTATCTGTTTTTCTGTCTTATTTCCATTCCACAAAAACAAGCATGCAACTATTTGTTTTCCAGCTTTATAAATCAAACCAAAGTTATATTTTTGTAGTCCACATACCAGGAAACAATTATATGTCAAGAAAACATAAAATTGGATACCCTAACATATTGAAAACAAGTGCTAGAAAATGATACTTGGCTAGTTTTTCAGGGGAAAACCTTACTAGAAATACTAAAAGAAAACATCCATATTTTCAAATGCCATTTTGTTTTCTTGAACCAAACAAAGCCAAATAATATTTTAACGTTGAAAACATAGATGATCCAACACCTGGGACAAAAATTACTCAAAGCATCATATGGAAAACATCAGAGAAACAATAGTGATTCTTTTAGGAAAAGTTGATACTTGAATCAAAAGAAAACATTGCTTGCATTGCATAGCTAATCATGGTCACATACATATGTTGGTCCACACAAACATATTACAAAAAAAATTGTTGGCTCAGAAATTTGCCGTCCTTAACTTTTGTCGTGGTATGGAGAAGACAGATGCCATAGGATGGCTTAAGTTTGGGGCCGATGGATGCTGTAGGTATCCGGGGAGGGATCGCACGGCGAGTAGCCGCGCTCAAGAAACACTGCAAACACCAAGAACTACCCAGGTTTGGGTCCCTCGTGTGGAGGTAACACCCATACTCCTGCCTATCTCTCTGTATGTATAATCTCCGAGTAGCCACAGTACAACTTTGCCTCTAAGCCGAGTAGACACTTTGCTGCTCTCTCTTGCTCTGGTGCTAGTTCTTGTAATAAATGCAATCTGGGCCAACGTCCCTCGCGCAGGAGGGGGCAGGGCACCTTATATACTGGTGCCCAGCCGAACAAATAAAGACTAAAAGGTACAGCCGACGGGACACGCCTACTGTGAAGCAGAGCACGCCTCCGGCTTCTCGTTGATGCGGGTGCGGGAAGTCGCTACGCCGTTCGGCTGATGGGACCTGTCCACCCTCAGTCTCACAGAGTAGGCCCCACGACATGTCCTGTCCCCTCTGTCATTGACAGGACATGACAGACGCCTACCTCACTGTAGCCACGCCGTTGCGCGGATAATCATGTACTCCGTAAGTTGAACCGCATGCCTGTACAGCTGCGGGATCTCCGTGATCTTGTCAGAACGGCTCCATTGACTTCTTGCCCGAGTAGGATTGCATCCCATCTACTCGGACCACCTGACCGCTACCCGGACGATCATAATCTTTCTCCTTATCTTCTCTTGTCCTTCAATATTTATGACCGAATAGAAACTACCGGGTAGAGAGTACCCAGGTACTCGGTAAATAGCACCCTGATCTTCATCTTACCACCTGCCTTTCCCCTACTCGGGGGTAGCCCCCCGTCATTAGTCCCCAAAGCTGTTAGAGTCCAGTGAACTTGTTCGTTGGGCCCTGCCAGCTTAAGCCAAATTGTCTCGTCGAAACACTTTATCCGAGTTGTTCCTTATCCCGAATACTCAGAACCTTTTCCCTCACTATTCTGAATAAAGCCCTGAAGGAAATCTGCCAAATGCTGAGTAGAGCATTCAACACAGCGCTCTGCTGAGAACCCAACACTTAGCGAAATTTCCACTCGATCCCGCTCAATCCAGATCGAATCCGTCTTCTCGTGTAGTTATCGGGAACGTGTCATGCCCACGTACCCCCGACGCCTCGGTGCCAGGGACACAGCAGGCCACGCGCCTATCACTGCATCCGGGGCCCGCAACCCGTTAGGTCACTTCGAACAGGTAATCGAAAGCCCACGACCCACGTCGTGGGATTAACTGCGTCCGTTACGCGCGCGTATTGCACTGTGTGCGTTTATAACAGGCAGTTTGTTGGGAATATGCCCTAGAGGCAATCATGTATGATGTAATTCCCACTGTATTCATAAAGTTATTAAGTTGTCCTTGTTTTGAACATCTGATATATGTCATTGAATATGTGATTCGATTGTGGAACTATATATTCATGTTGTTCATACTAGATTGTCCTTGGTCATTTAGGTTGTGCTGGACACACACCCTAGACTAATGTGAGTGTTGGCTGATGACACGGTTCCACTTGTCATGGGCATGGTGATGCCATTCCAACGTTCACGGACTTGGCTAAAGAGTTTAGCAAGTCGGACTGACCCACATTGAGATGTAACGATCAAGTCGTCATTTGCATGTCTCAATCAATGTAATCCTTAGACCCGAGGTTGTCGCACAATCCGAGTTGTGGATCACCGACTTAGGTTCTGTCAAACGTTGTTCTGTGACAAGGCAACTATAAAGGCAGAGTTCGGGTCGAATGAGAAGCAAGCTGCGTGATGTGGATAATCAAGATGGGATTTTGCCCCTCCAAATGGAGAGATATTCTCTGGGCCCTCTCGAGTGATATGATTCAGGAAGCATGGGCATGCGCGACTCAGTTAAGTGTTAACTGTGTCGATTGACTAAGAGTTAGTCAGATGAATCACATATCACGGATCGAGAAGAGAGTTGAGCTATTTAAGGGATGACGATAAATCGCCTATAGCTCGACAAGGTATATCGTGAGGCAAAAAGGACTAAGATGAATATCACATTGAAAGGTATGTCGTCATGACTCAATGGTACTTGGGAGTCGGCACGTTCTGCTAGGAGCCGCTACCGATTGATCGATTGGGAGTTGGACTCCAATCGTGTCCAAGTCGCCATGAGCCTGCAGGGTCTCACACTTAAGAGCGGGAGCAAGTATTGGTTGGGTTGGACCCGAACCGGAAATGGACTGAGTTAGTGAGTCGGACTCACAGAGGGAATGGGCCACAAGTGTTGTGCAGCCCATTACCATACGCTATATAAAGAGGGGCGCAGGTTGCCCAACGGGCACGTTAGTCCACTCTCCCATGCGTTGGGAACCCTAGCCCCACTCAGTCCAGCCGCCGCACCGGACCTAGCAGTCCGCCGTCGGAGCTCCTCCTCGTACGTGTGGATACCGGCAGAGGTGTTGTACGTTCAGCACTTCGACGTTCGAGGGATTGGATCGGCCGGATCGGATCGTGGGACTGCACTGCCCCGACGCGCTGCATCGATAATCCGCACCTGCGCGTCTAGTGGTAATACTCGTGGCCTTCTACCTCGGCTAGATCTTGGGAGTACCGTGTAGGAAAAGTTTTTGTTTATCTCCACGCGTCCCAACACAGTTAACCCACGCCTCACGATCTCTGGCCACGATCAATCCAGTAGTAACTGCAGCTCGCGGGGAGAGATAAATACCCCCGTGCCGCCTACCTTTTCTCTTTCCTCCTCACTTTCCAATCTCGCGCTCCCATCGCTTCTATCGCCGCCGTCGAGCACAGCGCCACCGCGAGTACTCACCACGCCCCCACCGTGAGAACTGAGAGTAATAATCTTGGCGCGCCAACGCCGTCATCCTTGCCCTCAACTCCGACGAGCTCTTCTTCTCCAACAGCAACCTCGCTTCCATGGACCAGCACGGAGACGAGATGATTCCCGCCCGAGCCGGCTGGGAGGGCTCGGATGTCACCACCGATGACTGCCAGTGGCTGGTGAACACCCGCCGAGTCCCCCCGGCACCGAGCTCGTCCCGGCACCAGAATCGGGCGAGTACGTGGTATTCCTCTCCCACTTCAAATGCGGCTTCGGCCTTCCCATCTCCAAGTTCTTTTCGGACTTTCTCTGCCATTTCGGCCTTCAGCCGCACCACCTTCCACCAAGCGCCATGGTTATGCTCTCTACACACGCCACCGTGTGTGAAGCTTTCCTGGGTGTCTACCCGACAGTTCAAACCTGGGCACGCTACTTCTTCCTCCGTAAAAAAAGCGTTCCCAATCCCAACAAACCTCTCGTTCCCCACGCGAAGACCCAGATGGGTAGCGCGATGATGTTGCAGCGCCGCACCGTACACCACCCGAGAGTACTCGGGCTGGATACCGTGCGCAAGTGGCAGCGCGGCTTCCTCTACGTGAAGAACGTTCCCGCCGAGAAGGGAAAGCCCATCGAAGACCGGATAGGGCTCCCTAAGTTTGTGAACGCGCTGCCCACCGGGCAGAACTGGGGATACGACCCGAAGAAGACCGTGCCAGACGTCGTCCAGGTCGAGAAGCGCTTGACCGAGTTGGCGGCGGAAGGGCTCCTTCAGGACGACCCAATCGCCTACTGGATCTCGCGCCGGGTACTCCTACTCCAGGACCGAGTACATAAGATGTGCTACATGGGAGGTCCTCGGGATTGTACCAGGACGGCGACCTTCGAGCTCAGCAAGGCTGAGGTGGCCATCTGGGCCAGGTCTATTAAGCAGACCACGCTCACCGAGAACTGGGCTTACGGCTTCGTACCGTATAGCCGCACCAAACCCATCACCCAGGTTAGTGTTCTTCTCTGCACATTCAGTACTGGCTCTTGATACCGAACAGACCTTCCTTTAACCTTATATGCTTTGTGTTTGCATGCTACTCCGAGTAGAACTCTATAGCTTGATATGCTTTATGTTTCTATGCTAGACCGAGTAGAACTCTATAGCTTGATATGCTTTATGTTTGCATGCTAGACCGAGTAGAGTTCCTTAGCTTGATATGCTTTATGTTTGCATGCTAGACCGAGTAGAACCACTTATCTGAAATTCAACTCACTGTGCTTTATGTTTGCATCAATAGCACATCAATCGTCAGAGAGAAGAGGACAATGAAATCTTTGAGGCCAACTGGACATCGGATAGAACTGAAGATGACGAGACCGCCTACGACACCCAAGATACCTTGTGTATCCCTCACGCCATTCATGCGGGTAAGTCCCGAGCTCATGCCTCTATTCGGGATTGATCCGAAGATGACGAAGGTGACTCGGTTCACCTTTCCACTTACTAGTAGCATGCTTTGATTCCCTTCTCTTTTGCTTGTTCTGAATTCTCCCTTCTTCTCTGCAGAGGAGGCTGAGTTGGATGAGTTAGAGGACCCCGTGGACGCGATTCCGGTGTCCGTGGCTGCTCCCACTACTCGGAGGAGGACTGGCAGCGGTGCCCAGGCACCTCCTCCCAAGAGGACCAAGAAGAAGCCAGCAATTAAAGTTACCACCGTCCGCCGAAAACGCGCCCCTACCTCAGATGGGTAAGTGCTTCTGAGTATACCCTGGTTCTCTGTTGTGCTTTTCCCTTGTCCCTTTTATGCTTTCTTTCTAACCCTATTTCTTCTTCCAGCGCGGCTCTCGACGCTGATGCCACTGCCGCACCTCGTCCCAAGAAGAAAACAACCGTGCCCCGAGAGCAGCCTGTAGAGCTCTCGGATGACGATGCAGACCAGGAGCCCCAGGGTAGGACGCGTGCGTCCTCCCCTATTGAAGAAGACCAAGATCTCGGCGTAGAGAACAACGGCGCTGGGGACGATACCGACCGCATCTCCGAGCAGCTGCAGCCAGAAGCGCAGCAGGCTGACCAAGATGCGGTCAACACCGAGAGACCGCCAACCCCCCAGCTGCATCAGCTGGGGAGGACACTGAGCGCGCTGCCGAGCTGCAGCAAGAAGACGTCGCCCTGGAGCGTCCAGATCCTGTTGTAGATCAGCAGCCAGAATACAGCGCCGCCGCGCAGTCTGACCCTGCTGCGGAGCAGCGGGCAGAAGATGATGCCGCCGATAGACAGTATCCCACTGCGGAGCAGCGGGTAGAAGACAACGTGGTGGAGCCAGCCTGCCAAGACCAAGTGCAGCCGGACTCAGCAGGCGACTCCACCCCTCACACCAGTTCCACCACCAACTCAGCAAGTACCTCAAGCGCCTCCGCCTTCTCGGCCAACCCCCACACCAAGCACCAAGAAGACCACCAAGGCAGGTGCCGAGCCAACCCGGACGCAGCCAAAACGCGCCGCCTCACAGGCTGGGCAGGCGCCGCTGCCCCCCAAGCCGCAAGGCGGACAATCCGGGCAGCTGGTCAAGGGCACCCAGTAGACGCTCACCCAGAACAAGACGCCGCCTAACCCAAACGTCAGCCTGGTTCCCTCCGGGGTCACCTTTGGTCATGTCGAGAAGTTGAGTGCTGGTGCTAGCGCCAGCGGGCAGCGCAAGTATCCCGAGTACTGGACAGATCTGCAGCAGCGCCACCAAATCCAGCTGTCCAAGGAGGATCAATGGCTAGCCGCTCTCAAAGAGCGCAAAGCCGCGGGAATCTCCAAGTCCAAGGGAAAGAAGGATTCCTTGGTCATCAAGGAACTTACTTCCCGCGGTGAAGACGACGAGGTGCTTCCCGAAGAAGGCCTTGCAGCCATCTTGGACCAGGTAGGCCATGTCGAGAAGGCCTGGGATAGCAAAGTGCACGGCAAATACCGCCTGGGACGGTACCGAGTTGGGCAAGCTCGACCATTACCGGAAAGACTGGAACAAGGCCGACATCGGCCCTGTTGGCATGGCAGTGGCCAGCCCTTGCAGCACCTTGGCCGGAAAGCTGTTCGTCCTGCGCAAAAACATCGAGGACATCGAGCAAAGCTATGTGGTAAGTGTCTCTCTCCTTTTTTTTGCATTTTCCGAGTTGCTGGTTTCTTCTTTCTCTTCTCTTCTTCTCTTAGCCATTCCCCCAGTCCCCGAGATTCGGGCCGAGTAGGTGAAGACTCAACCGAGTTGACATTTACTCGGGCCAAATCTTCCAGTACTCATATTTTCCCTTCTTCTCTGCAGGATAGCGTCAGAAAAGGACAAAAATCTTTCGTCAGCTTCTCTGGAACCACCGCCAAGCCAGAGAGCGTAACCAAGCCCTGGAGGCTGACAAGAGAGACCGGGATGCCATGGAACAGCAAGCTCTGGACTGCACCCTCAAGCTTTCTGAAATAGAGAGTAAGCTTGTAGCATCTCGGTTTATGCGTTTTGTACTTACGCCCGTTTTTTGCTTTTTGCTCAATTGCTGTCTTCTCTGCAGGCAAGCTCAAAGCTCTGGTGGATAGACACCAGGATTGCGAGGTGTTCGCTGCCTCAGCGCAAAGCAAGATTACTTCTCTGGAAGCTAAGCTTCCCTTTTTCTCCTTTGTACTTGTTTTTCTTTCACTTGACTACTCTGCTGATAACGCTGTTCTACCCGCAGAAGAATACAAGAAATTCTGGGAGCAGCATCTGAATTGCCTCACACCAGCTGAAGCACAACAGAAAGTGCAGACCCGGGAGGCCCAAATTGAGAAGGAGCGCGCGGACGAGAGGACAGAGTTTGAGAAGCTCCAGGTTGATCTTACAGCCGCACTCCAAACCGCAATCAACTCCGTCCGCGAGAAGCAGGATTTCGAGACGACTGCTGTTGCAGAGAAACAAGCACTCGAGCTAGAAATCACCATGCTCAAGGAAAGGAACCAAGCCCTCGAGGTTCAAATTAATGACTCGCGCCGCCTGCAGGACAAGCAACTCCAAGAAGCAGAGGACTGGAAGGTCAAGCTGGGAGCCCTGTTGGTAGATATGGAATGTGAGTTGTCTCTACATTTTACTTTGCTTGGCTTTCTCTTCTCTGCCTTCTTCTACCCGGTTTCACTTCTTCTCGGTCACTGTCTCTGATCCAACTCAGTTCCTTATGCAGATATCTTCCCGGAACTCCGTTCCGCTGGTGTAACTGAAGTGGACAAGGCAAGACAGGCCAGGGCCGCATCTGGTCTAAATATTGACAATACATCCAGCATCAACGACCATCTTATCAACCTCAAGAGCCAGATACGCTCCCTCAAGGGCCTGGGCACCTCCATGGTGTCCACTGGAATCAAACTGCACAAACTGTTCTGGCCCGGAAAGGAAGTCCCGGAAACCTTCCGGGAAATTGCAGAGCACCTGGATGAGGTTAAGGTGGAGCTCAAGAAGTGGCGTGCCTCCGCAGCTCGGGAAGGAGCTGACGAGCTGCTGCACTTCATCCTGTCCTGGTACGAGAACCTGGATCTCGATAGGATCGGTACTCGCTGCAATGACTCCAAGTGGACCAAGGATCCTGATTGCGTCTCCCGCCAGAAAGCAGTGGCCTACGAGCTTGCCTCCTATGCCGATACCAGCCTCTACATCGACGGCCCCATCGAGCCGGATACCGATGTTGAGGGTGAAGAAGATGAAGGAGAGGCCGAGTTCGAGGACGAAGACGGCGAAGACCAAGGCCAGGATGATGAGGAGATGGAGGAGGAGGAGGCCAAGAACGAAGGGGCCGAGCAGGAGGAGTCTGAGCAGCGCAGCACTGCAGAGGGATCCGGGTTGGGAGCCAACTCGGAGCCTGAGCAGTCGCAATCCGTTGTGCAGGAGAAGACCGTCACCACCGAGATGGTGATCAACGATCCCGCTCTGGAGCTGGGTGCAACTGGGACCGCGACTGGTGAGCTATACCCCCTTCCCAGCACTACAGCTACTCAGACTTCGAACACTGCACCAGAGCCAACCTCCACTACTCCAACTCCTCCTTCAACTGAGCCTACTTCCACCACTCCTGCCTTTGAGCCGGAAGCGCCTATCAACACCACTATAGACATTGACTCTACTGCTGCTTAGATCCTGCACACTTTTTTTTATTTCTAGACAATCTCGTCAGATCCCGGGGATGCCGGGTGCAAATGTAATCGGTATAATTATGTCCTTTTGCTACTCAGTTTTTATTTCAGTTAATATTTTAGCAACTCTGGCTCAATGCCGGGTTGCGTTTCTATGCAAGTCCCCGAGTTGCATTTTTTATCCACTCGTTCTCTTTGTCTTAGCTCTTACCTGCCACTTGTGGCTTTTTTGGTAGTCGAGTCACAAGGTTTCAAAGTCTGAGTTTCAAATACTTAGCCACTTAGAAAACTGCATGGTAACGCTGCCCACCACTCAGCCGAAAAGAGAAAGCAGTAAGGAACACTCTACTCGGTTGCCACACGTTTCCTTTCCTTAGCAATTTTTCGTGTGTTCATTGACCTTTGGCTTGTTCTCTTGCTTTCCATGAAGCCGGGTTGCGGACAGCAGCAGAGTCGAAGAGTTGGCCCTTGGGTTTAAACACATTAGTATATATGCTTGTGGAATTCTAGGTGAATCAATCGAGTAGACAGTAAAGCAGAGTAGAAATACAAAGAAGATTTGGACAAGGGCAGTCCCCGAGTTTGAATTCGGAGTGCCGACTAGAATTTTAACTCGGTTTGAGGAGATACATACAACTTTTTTGCTCATGAATGAAAACGGCGTAGTAGAGCTACATTCCAGGGGCGCTTAGATTCCTCTCCAGCTTTATCCGGCCTGTTCTTCTGGGGTGCCTGTGCGTCAACTAGATAGTAGGCATCATTGTGCAGAGTCTTGCTCACAATGAAAGGCCCTTCCCACGGAGGGGATAGCTTGTGCATCCCGGCCGTGCGTTGCACGAGTCTAAGGACCATGTCTCCTTCTCGGAAAACCCTTGGGTTTACTTTCCGTCTGTGATAACGCCTCAAGTTTTGCTGATAAATAGCTGAACGTGACATAGTTAACTCTCTTGCTTCTTCCAGCAGGTCAACGTCATTTTCTCGAGCTTCTCTCGCCTCCGCCTCAGTGTAGAGGGTTACTCGGGGCGAGTCATGCTCTAGGTCAGTGGGCAACACGGCCTCAGCTCCATATACCAGGAAGAATGGTGTGTATCCGGTTGATCGGTTAGGCGTAGTCCTTAGACTCCACAACACCGCCGGCAGCTCGTCCAGCCAACAACCAGGGGTTCGCTGTAATGGCTCAATCGGCCTTGGCTTTATCCCGGATAGGACCATGCCATTTTCTCTTTCAACCTGTTCATTGGAGACCGGATGCGCAACATGCGCAACATCTAGCCGGATTCGCTTCTCTCTGCAGAATCTTGCGAAGGCACCCTCGGCAAAGTTTGTGCCATTATCAGTGATGATGCTGTGCGGATAGCCGTATCTCAGGATGACATCCTTCAGGAAACTCACAGATGTGAATCCATCACACTTCCGAATAGGCTTGACCTCAATCCATTTGGTGAACTTGTCAACCATGACCAAGATGTGAGTCATGTTTCCTCTAGCTGGCTTGAAGGGGCCTACCATGTCCAAGCACCAAACTGCAAATGGCCAAGTAATGGGAATGGTTTTCAACTCGGAAGCTGGCATATGGATCTTACTTGCAAACCTCTGGCACCCGTTGCATTTTCTCATTATATCTTCAGCTTGCCGCAAGGCAGTGAGCCAAAAGAAGCCATGCCGAAAAGCCTTGTTGACTAGAGCCCGAGAAGAGGCGTGATGCCCGCATTCTCCCTGGTGTATCTCTATCAGAATTTCTTCTCCTTCTTCTGGCTCAACACAGCGTTGCAGCACGCCAGTAGGACTCCTTCTGTGTAGTACCTTATTGAAGATAGTGTAGCCCTTGGATCTTCTCTGTATCTTCCTGGCGTTGACCTCATCACTTGGCAATGTGCCATCCGTTAGAAAGGATAATATGGGCAGAGCCCAACTCGGTGTCTCCCGGATGGGAACCACTGGTTCGTCCACTTCCATTGGATCAACTACCAAGACCTCTTCTGAGTTGGGGGCGAGTCCCCGAGTACTGAGAAATGATCCCCTCAATGAATGCGACAGTCCCCGAGTTGAATGGTGCAGTCCCCGGGTTGCAAGTGCCAGTCCTCGGGTTCTCTTTTGCAGCCTCCCAATCAATCTCCATGGGAACAGTTTCCTCTCCGGGCAGAGATGGAACAAAGATAGACTCCGAGTTGGGGGATGGCTTGACGGATGGCTTTCTCAAATGCTCCAAGGCAATCCCAGCCGGGATGAACTGCCGAGAAGACCCCAACTTGGACAGCTCATCAGCTGCGTCATTCTCAGCTCGGTGTATATGATGAAATTCACACCCTTCAAAGAACGCAGTCATGGTTTGCACCAGAAACCGATAGGATGCCATGTTGGCATCCAAAGCATCCCAGGTGCCGGATACCTATTGCACCACCAAATCCGAGTCGCCATAGCAGACGATGCGCTGCACCCCAATCTCTTTGGCCACTCTCAGGCCATGTACTAATGCCTCATACTCGGCCACATTGTTAGATGCTTTGAAATGAATCTGCAGCACGTATATGAGTTGATCTCGCTTGGGTGACGTAAGCACTATGCCAGCACCAAGGCCTTCCTTCACTTTGGAGCCATCAAAATGCATTTTCCAGTAGTTGGTTTCCGGCAAAGGAGGATCATATTGCATCTCAGCCCAATCTACCAAGAAATCTGCCAGAGTTTGTGACTTGATCGCTTCTCTTCTCGTGTACAGAGGAGTGTACGCGGCTAGCTCAATTGCCCACTTGGCTACTCGACCGCTTGCTTCCTTGTTGCCCATAATCTCCGAGATGGGAGAAGTACTCACCACCGTGATGGGATGCTCTTCGAAATAATGCTTGAGCTTCTTGGCACCCAGATACACGCCATACGTCATCTTCTAGTAGTGCGGGTAGTTTTGCTTGGAGCTGGATAGCACCTCGCTGAGATAATATACCGACCACTGCAACTTTTTGCCTTCCTCTTCTCTTTCCACCACTATCACCATGCTGACTACCCGGTTGGTTGCAGCAATGTACAGCAACATTGGCTCTTTGGGTAGCGGGCTTGCCAGGATGGGAGCGCTACCCAGCATGGTCTTGAGTTCTTTGAAAGCCACATCAGCTTGTGATGTCCAGACAAACTTGTCACTCTTCTTCATTAGTTGGTAGAGAGGCAATGCCTTCTCGCACATTCTTCCCAGGAAACGGCTCAGAGAAGGGAACGGCTCAGAGAAGCCAAGCATCCGTAAATTTCTGTACATCCTTCAGTGATCTCGGCAAAGACATGCTCTCTATAGCTTTTATCTTTGAAGGATTGGCTTCAATGCCCCGGCTGGATACCAAGAAACCGAGTAACTTGCCAGCCGGAACGCCAAAGGTGCATTTAGTCGGATTCAACTTCATCCTGTACTTGCGCAGGCTAGCAAATGTTTCCTCAAGATCACTAAGCAGAGTATGTGTTTCTTTCGTTTTGATGACAATGTCATCTACGTACACCTGCACATTTCTGCATGCATCTCTGATAGGTAGCCCCAGCATTCCGCAACCCAAAGCACATAACACGATAGCAATAAGCCCCGTACGGGGTAATGAAAGCAGTCTTTATTTGATCAGTCGGGTTAAGAGGTATCTGGTGAAAACCAGAGTAGGCATCAATGAAAGACAAAAGTTCACACCCGGCAGTGGAATCGATCACCTGATCTATGCGGGGTAGCGGGAATGGATCCTTGGGGCAGGCCTTGTTCAGGCCGGTATAGTCCACGCACATGCGCCATGCAGTATCGGCCTTGGGATCCTCCTTCTTCTTCTCAACCATAACCGGGTTGGCCAGCCAATCCGGATGCAGTACCTCCATGATAAATCCGCTTATCAGCAACTTGGTGATCTGATCACCGATGGCTTTCCTCCTCTCATCACCAAAGCGGCGCATTGCCTGCTTAACTGGCTTGGCGTCAGGACGCACATGTAGCGAGTGCTCAACCAACTCCCCCGGGACACCCGGCAGATCCTCATTCGACCATGCAAAGACATCCCGATTCTCACGGAGGAAGTGGATGAGCTCGCTTTCCTATTTCTCTCCCAACCCAGCGCCAATGATGGCAACACGGTCTGAGAACTCAGGATCAACCTGGACCTTCTTTCTCTCCTGGGACGCCTGGAAAGCTGCTCTGTATTGAGTACCAGGCATGCCAGGCATACCGACTTGCGCTGCTTGAGCCATAGCAACCACCTCGTGTATCTTCTTCTTCTAAGCAGCAATGACCATGGACTCTGCCAGCTGAGAACCAGCAAACGCGCACTCCAAGGAACGCTTGTAGTCACCCGAGATGGTGATGACACCATTGGCACCAGGTAGCTTCATCTTCAGATAGGTTGCATGGGTTGAGGCCATGAGCTTGGTGAGCGCAGGCCTACCGAGTAGAGCATGGTAGGGGCTCTGAAGATCAACCACTTCGAACTGTAGGCACTTGGTGCGGCAGTTCCCCTGGTGCCGAATAGGACATCTATCTAGATGCGACCGATTGGAGCACAAGACAATCCCGGCACAATTCCGTGGAAAGTGGTCCTGCTGGGTAGCAGCATGTTCTCGGCAAGGCCGAGCTTCTCCAGAGTATCACGGTACATGATGTTGATGCTGCTGCCGTTATCAATCAGCACTTTGCTGAACCTGACATTCTTCTGGGTTCCCAAGAAAGTGGGATCCACCACCAATGCATAGGTACCCGGATTAGGCATCACCTTGGGGTGATCATCCTTGGACCAAGTGATCTCTTGGTCGCACCAATGCAGATAGTGAGGCACAGCCGGGATCACTGCATTCACCTCCATCGCGCGCCTACGCTGCGACTGCTTGTCATCTGGATCAGTGGTGAACACCATATAGCTCTCATGGTGCTCCTGGTACTGGTTGCGGTCTCCACCACCATTGTTGTCGTTGTTGTTGTTGTTGTTGTTGTTGTTGTTGTTGTTGTTGTTGTTCCTGTTGTTGTTGTGGGTTTAGTAGTTGCGGTTGTGGTCGTTGCGGTTGTCGTAGTTGTAGTTGCGGTTGGCTCCCTGAGCCACTTGGTTCACATTCTCCCTTCTCGGATTTACTTTTGGCCTATGAGCAGCTGCCTGGACAGGCTGCACGTTGGCTCCCGAGAGTGGCAGAGGAGGAGGAGGGGGCAGCTGACCAAACCCTTCACCTTTGATGCGGTCCCACCAGCTGCACTGCCGGGTAGTGTGGTTGGCTGGCCTACTCAGATGTCGAGTATGGAAGCTGCATGGCCCGTCTTTCATGTTCTCAAAGATAAATCTCTAAGAATCTTCTGTGTCCGGGTTGCCGCTACCTTGCTGGGGAGCATTGTATGGCTTCTTGATGCCTTGGCCCTGGTTCTGGTTCTACCCGTATTGGGCTCCAGCATTTTTTTTTGCCTTTGGCTACTCTCAGCAGCCGCGGGATATTGGTTCACATCATTCACTTCTTCGGGATCATACCGAGTATCTAGGCGGTTACCTCTGCGCTTGTTTCAGAAATCCTGGCGTCTGCCGCCATCATGGTGTTTCCTTCTCGGCTCGAATGCATCGAGCTGAGTAGGGTCACCGAGTGCATACATATCAGCTATCTTGATCGTCTCAGCGAGCGTACTCGGCATCTCTCTCCGCAGCTTTTGCCACAACATGCTGCCATGCCTGCAGCCTTGAGCAAACCAGGCGATTGCCTGTGACTTGTTCACACCCTCACATGTGTTACTCAATGTGCTCCACCGAGTAAGGTATTCTCGGTCTGTCTCCTCTTCTCTCTGCTTGCAAGCTGACAACTGATGCGGCCTATTCGGCCTCTTGTATGTGCTGGTGAAGTTGCTGATGAAGGCCTCCGAGAAGTCCAGCCAACAGTTGATATTTTCACTTGGAAGATTGTTGAGCCAAATCTGAGCAGGGCCATCCAGCATCTGCGGAACATACAACACAGCCCATATCATGTTGCCGCCTGCAATGTGCACAGCGGTGACATAATCACTCAGCCAGTCTTCCGGCTTGGTGCTGCCATCATAGCACTTGGTCCCTCTAGCCAGCTGAAACTTGTTCACGGAGGGCTCCTCCATGATGCGCTGACCAAAACAATCTGGGCCGGGTGGCCCCTTCGTCTCGAGCTGCGCAGACCGATTGATCCGGTCCAGCTTGTATCTTGCATCACTGGGCTCCAGCATTTGGTCACCCAAACGACCAGTGACATCTCTTGGGTCAGCATACCCGGCTAGCTCCATCGCCGAGTACCCATCATCATATCGGTCTTGCGGCACAGGACCAGGTTGAGCAACCGGGTTGGCCGCTGCCACAACTGCTTGCGGCTGCACCGCCGCTGGCTGCTGCACCCTCTGCTGAACCGGGTTGGCGGCCTGATGCCGAGATGGTCCTGCACGGTTTCCTCCTTGCCCCTTGTTGTGAGCTTTTGTGGCTTGATAGCCTGCTCCTGCAGAGTTGTGTTTCTGGCCGGGCTGCCGCGCTACAGCGTGCTGTTTTCCGGTGACAGCCGGGTCGTACACCTGCATCTGTTTGTTCTTTCTAGAGTTCACACTCTGGTCCCTCTCATTACCAGGAAGCGGCGATGAGGCCTGATCCGTAGATCTGACCGCATGCGAGTGGACAACCTGAGAAGCGCCAGCTCCCGGATTGGATTTCCGGTACTCCTCGTTCTGCCTGCCAGCCTCTAGCACTAGCTCATTGAGCCTATCCTGCCGCCTAGCGCGCGCGTTGCCAGTGAGATGCGGCAACTCAGCAGCAACAGCCTCTGCGGCCCTAAGAGTTTTGGCAGGGGTGCTATATTTGGGCATAGTAGCAGTGTTCAAACTAGAAGATTGGCTAACAGCCCTACCATCTCTAGCCAGCTCAGCGCCTAAGTTGCGACGGATAGCGCCTATCTTGCTAGGCAGCCTAGAAATGGGAGTAAAACCGTGTGCTCTGTTGTACTCATTCTGATCTAGGTTAAGCTCAAGCCTAACCTTCTCCAGCTCCTGGGCCTCCGCACGTAGCGCTTGACACTGCTGGTCGAGTTGAACCTTCAACACCATGAGCTCGGTGTCGGTGGGAAGCGGCATGCCCATCTGCTCGGTAGCACCACCGCGAGCAACCGGTATAGCCGCTGACGTGGAAGGAGCCACGTAACCCGGAATGTTCTGGGGCATGTCGTAGGGCTTGTGGACCCTCGCACCAACTGGTTCCTCGATGACTCCCGCGGTAGCGGCCGCGCCTTTCCCAGCATTGATAGCCGGGCCCATCATCATCACCTCCACGCCGTCCGCAGAGCAGCCAGTTGGCTTCCCGCGAGCAGCGAGTACAGCAGGAGGATCTTCCGCGACGACCACCTCCTACGGGAACTCGCGGATGACGGTGGTGGCGACGTAGACCAGATGCGCACCGAAGGAAAGCACCGAGCCGCCAAAATCGTCGGCATTGTCGGTGATGAAATCGAAAGAGCCGAATCTGTGGACAAGACCACAGACCACGCGCTCTCCCAAAGCAGAAATCGGTCCCGTCCGAATATGAACCCCAGCCAGCGCCGCTGCTGCCCCCACGGTGGGCGCCAACTGTCGTGGTATGGAGAAGACAGATGCCATAGGATGGCTTAAGTTTGGGGCCGATGGATGCTAAAGGTATCCGGGGAGGGATCGCACGGCGAGTAGCCGCGCTCAAGAAACACTGCAAACACCAAGAACTACCCAAGTTCGGGGCCCTCGTGTGGAGGTAACACCCCTACTCCTGCCTATCTCTCTGTATGTATAATCTCCGAGTAGCCACAATACAACTTTGCCTCTAAGCCGAGTAGCCATTCTGCTGCTCTCTCTTGCTCTGGTGCTAGCTCTTGTAATAAATGCAATCTGGGCCAACGTCCCTCGCGTAGGAGGGGGCAGGGCACCTTATATACTGGTGCCCAGCCGAATAAATAAAGACTAAAAGGTACAGCCGACGGGACACACCTATTGTGAAGCAGAGCACGCCTACGGCTTCTCGCCGACGCGGGTGCGGGAAGTCGCCGCGCCGTTCGGCTGATGGGACCTGTCCACCCTGTCAGTCTCACAGAGTAGGCCCCACAACACGTCCTGTCCCCTCTGTCAGTGACAGGACATGACAGACGCCTACCTCACTATAGTCACGCTGTTGCGCGGATAATCATGTACTCCGTAAGTTGAACTGCACGCCTGTACGCTTACGGGATCTCCGTGATCTTGTCAGAACGGCTCCATTGACTTCTTGCCCGAGTAGGATTGCATCCCATCTACTCGTACCACCTGACCGCTACCCGGACGATCATAATCTTTCTCCTTATCTTCTCTTGTCCTTCAATATTTATGACCGAATAGAAACTACCGGATAGAGAGTACCCAGGTACTTGGTAAATAGCACCCTGATCTTCATCTTACCACCTGCCTTTCCCCTACTCGGGGGTAGCCCCCCGACAACTTTATTACAATGGTTTAAAAACTGGGGTGTGACAGTGATTCGTCCACTGAATCTTAAGGAATTTGAAAGCATTCCTCCTGGTCGCACGAACATTCTCCTCAAGAACACGTAGGGTCTGTCCCGATAGGTCAGGTCGTCATTCAAGTCAATGGTCCTGAAGTCAACGTCTTGGTAGGTTAGATCCTTCTCAGGTATATGAAGACACTTCCGGAGCAAAGACACATGAAAAACATTGTGAAACGCTGACAACTCTTTTGGTAATTCCAACTGATAAGACACTTCACCACGACGGGCCAGTATCTTAAAAGGGCCAATATATCGGGGGTGCAAGTTTCCCTTGACATGAAAATGCTGCATCCCTTTGAGTGGCGTGACACGAAGATACACGAAATCTCCAATATTGAAAGAGACATCGCGACGCTTTGTGTCTGCATAACTCTTTTGGCGATATTGAGCTGCCTTGAGGCGATCATGAATAAGCTGGACTTGCTCTTCTGCACCACGTAAAGTGTCTACTCCAAAGACTTGACTGTAACCAGTTTCAGTCCAGTTCAGCGGTGTGTGGCACTTGCGTCCATACAGGGCTTCAAAAGGGCCATCTGTAAGAAAACTCCACGAAAGGCATGTAGTCTTGCCATTTGGCTCTATAACACAAAACACAAGTACGAAGCATGTCTTCCAAAATCTGGTTCACACGCTCAGTTTGTCCACCAGTCTGTGGGTGATAGGCGGTGCTAAAGGCTAACTTGGTTCCAAGTGCTTCGTGTAACTTCTTCCAGAATCGAGAAGTGAACTGTGATCCTCGATCAGACACAATCATGCTAGGGACTCCATGCACGCTAACAATCCGAGAAATGTAAACATCAGCAAGCTGGTCTCCATGCTAAATGGTCCGGATAGGAATAAAGTGTGCAAATTTAGTGAGCCTGTCCACGACAACCCATATAGAATCATTTCCTCGGCTGGACCTAGGAAGTCTAGTGATAAAGTCCATCCCGACTTCATCCCATTTCCAAACTGGCACTTTCAGCGGCTGTAGCAATCCAGCGGGACACTGGTGCCTGAATTTTACCTGCTGACATATATGACACTTGGCTATAAACGAGGCAATGTCTCGTTTCATTCCATGCCACCAAAACCTCTCCTTCAGGTCTTGATACATTTTGGTTCCTCCGGGGTGAATAGAATACAGGGTATCATGAGCCTCAGTCATGATGGTCTACTTTAACTCAGATTCGGAAGGAACACAAATGCGACCTTCATACCACAAGACTCCTTCGGAATCAATGGTAAAACCAGCAACTTTCTCTTTCTCCATGCGGGTCTTAATCCCATCAATACTCTTCTGGCCTTTCTGAGCTTCTTTTATTTGATCAACAAGAGTTGGTTTAACTTCCATGGCATCCAACATACCATAGCTGACCACCTCAATACCAAACTGGTCTAGTTCTTTCCACAACTCAGGTTGCCTAATCTGGATCATATCATCCAGAGAGGCTGGTTCTCGACTAAGAGCATCAGCTACAACATTTGCCTTCTGAGGGTGATAGTGGATACTTAGATCATAATCTTTGATGAGTTCAATCCAACAGTATTGCCTCATATTGAGTTCACGCTAAGTAAAGATATACTTCAAACTCTTATGATCAGTGTATATCTCACATCTTTTCCCAATAAGAAAGTGTCGCCATGCCTTGAGGGCATGTACAAGTGAGGCAAGCTCTAATTCATGCGTGGGGTAGTTAAACTCATGAGGTCTCAACTGGCGTGATATATAAGATATGACCTTCCCTTCTTGCATGAGAACACTTCCAAGACCAAGCTTAGAAGCATCACAATAAACATCAAAACTGTTGGTGACGTCCGGCATAATGAGTACCGGGGTAGACACCAGTCGATTCTTCAACTCTTGGAAACTCTCTTCACACTTGTTTGTCCATACAAACTTACTATTCTTCTTGAGCAATTGAGTGAGTGGTCTGGCGATGCTCGAAAATCCTTGAACAAACTTGCGGTAATATCCTGCTAAATCCAAAAATGATCTGACTTCAGTTGGATTGGTCGGAGCAGCACGCTTTGCCACAGACTGAACCAGAGTAGGGTCAATAGAAATCCCTCCTTCAGATACCACATGTACAACAAATCCGACTTCCTTCAGCCAGAATTGGCACTTGCTGAACTTAGCATAAAATTGATTCTCACGAAGTGTTCCGAGCACAGTTCTCGTATGTTCTTCGTGTTCTTCCTCACTCTTGGAGTAAATAAGAATGTCGTCGATAAACACTACAAAAAACTTGTCCAGATAATCTATGAACACCTTGTTCATGAGATTCATGAAATAGGCAGAGGCATTGGTTAGACCAAAAGACATCACGGTGTACTCATACAACCCGTAACAAGTGGTGAAAGCGGTCTTGGGAATATCAGTATCACGAACCTTCAATTGGTGATAACCAGTGCGAAGGTCGATCTTCAAGAAAATTCTTGCCCCATTTAGCTGGTCAAACAAGTCTTCAATTTTGGGCAACGGGTATTTGTTCTTGATGGTAACATCATTCAACTTACGGTAGTCCACACATAAACGAGTGGTACGGTCCCGTTTGTCCACAAAAATAACAGGTG
This sequence comes from Alopecurus myosuroides, assembly GCA_028641055.1. NCBI lineage: Eukaryota > Viridiplantae > Streptophyta > Magnoliopsida > Poales > Poaceae > Alopecurus > Alopecurus myosuroides. The sequence goes on from CM054058.1 coordinate 184,882,307, forward strand.
ATACCCATGGTGATGCACTAGGTCAAATCAGACCTTTTCTCAACAAGTCATCCAACTGTTTTTTAAACACATCTAACTCCTTCAGATTCATCCGATAAGGCTTCTGTCCTATAGGTATGGTTCCAGGTATTAACTCAATAATAAACTCTATATCCCGATCTGGGGGCACCGGGTAACTCCTCTCGAAAAACATCCGGGTATTCACATACTACCGGAACTTCCTCAAGTGTGGGGTTGGCTACACTCGTGTGGCAGTGAACCTTTGATGAAAGTTTGGTTGCGGTGTAGTGATACATCTGCAACGTATCTGTAATTTCTGATGTTCCATGTTGATATTATGCCAATTGCTACATGTTTTATGATTTTTCCTACGTTTTCTTATGTCTTCCGGGACTAACCTATTAACAAGATGCCACAGAGCCAGTTCCCTGTTTTCTGCTGTTTTTAGTTTCAGAAAATTTGTAATGGAAATATTCTTGGAATTGGACCCCACGAAAGCCAGAAGTCTTAGAAGTCCCGGAAGCTTCCAGAAGTCCCGAAGAGCCCCGTAGGGGGGGCACAGGGTGGCCACACCATGGGGTGGCGGGGGTCCCCCTGGCCGCGCCACCTAGGGTGTGGGCCCCCTGGCCACCTCCCGTCATCGCCCTTTCGCCCATATATACTCCCCCCTGCATAAACCCTAGGGGAATCGACCTTTTCCACAAAATACATTCGTAGCTCCGCCGCCGCCACCGACAAGTTTCGGGGGACAGATCTCTATTCTTGCACCCTGCCGGGACGGGGGAAGTGCCGCCAGAAGTCATCTCCATCGACTCCACCACCATCTCCATTGCCGTTGCTGTCTCCTATGATGAGGAGGGAGTAGTTCTCCCCGAGGCTGAGGGCTCTACCGGTAGCTATGTGGTTCATCTCTCTCTCCCGTGGTGTGATCGTTATGTGATCATGAGCTTTGTAATCTAGTTGAATATGTAGATGTGATCTTCATATTTTGCTACTCAAGTGATTTATTAATAGGAACTATGGAGTCACCTTGTATCGCGGTGTGAAGGTGATAGTGTGCACATCGTGTGTGTCTCCTCTATGAGATCGTGGTGTTTGCGTGGAACCATCTGGGTCCCATGGTGATAGCATGGGGGATTACTTGGTTGGGAAAGATCTTACTCTGAGGTGTGCTGTTAAAGCCCCACGCAATGATTAGTGTTCATTATCTGTTATGAGATCTACGTAAACTATTTGATCACGGTGTAAAGGTGACAGTGTGTGCACGATGTGGTTTAGCATTATATTTATATTTTGCGTTGGATAACCTTGTTGTTATTCCACCGGAGAGTGGTTAAGAGTAGCATAGTGAAGAGAAGTTATCTAGTTATTCATTTATATGAGCATTGTTGAGAGTGTCCTCTAGTGAAAGTAGGATCCCTTGGCCTTATGATGCAGCCCACCAAAGTCCGCCAAGTGCACCGATGACAAGATCACGAGCAAAGGCCATACATGACAAGGTGAACTCGCTTCTCTCACTTCATGCTTTCGGTGACTTGGAGGATGGTGCGGTACCTCATAGATCCACTCTTTGTGTGCTTAGGTTCGAACCCACCACGGAGTCCCCGGAAAGCACCTAAGATGATGCACAAGAAGCTACCAAGGAGGGAGGAGAAGACGGCATCAAGAAAGAATCCCCGACGGAGAAGATAGGGGGGAAACAGCCCCCCGGCCTCAAGACCTGGCCAGGCCGGCCTCCCCCTCTCCAGGACGGCCACCAGGCAGAGGAGCCCGGCCTCCACCCCAGCCCCAGGCCGGCCTCCCTCCTCCTCATGACGGGAACCCGCCCGAAGGCCCCGGCCTCCACCCCGGCCCCAGGCCGGCGCCCCCCTTCTCCACCTCGGCCCCAGGTCGGCCGGCGCGCCCAGGGGCGACCCCTGCCCCCAGGCCGGCGCGTCCTAAAATGCATGCAAACGCCCGGATTTCGCCCCCGTTTTCACCTACTTCGACCCCCGTCTATATAAGGAATTCCCCAAGCTAGATCTAGGGTTTAGAGTTGAAATTAGAACATTGAGCTTCGCTCTCTTGTATCCCTCTTTGAGGAACTACTCCTATGGTGAGTACCTAGGACTGTATCAAGGCTACTCCTACGACTTCGTCTAGGATCGTATCAAGGCTCACCCAACTACTTGTCCTCTCCCCTTGGGATTCAGTCAAGAGTTGTCCAATCTTCCTCTCGTAAATCCTTGAGGTTTTATTGGCGTAGTGGACCGGCTACGGGTGTGAAGTGGTTTGAATCAAGGTGAGTTCACTTGGATCGATCGTCCCGTAGGTGGCCCTCGGAGTTAGTTGACGGGAGATTTGGGGTTCTTCGGTTCGCACTATTTATCTCCCTCGTGTTTCCCCGCAATTCCACTCGTTTCCCCTCGATTCCCCCATCTCGTGTTCTTCGTTCTTCGTGCGTTCCATTCGTTCTTGTCGATTCGTGAAGATCGGGCCAATCTAGGAGTAACCCTCCATATCATCTGGTATCAGATCTAGGTTGACACGAATCATACACCCACATCCATCCACCAATTTTTCTTCTATCCACCACAAATTCGGGAATTTGACCAAAAATAGCCAAAAGGGCTTTCGACCGATCTGTGGATTCGTTGAGTTTTTCGTGGGTTTGATTCATAGATTTGTTGCCAAACACCATACCCACCTTTCTATTCAACTATTTTTTCCAAATTCGCCCAAATTTTTTCTTGATTTTGAAGGAATTTCGAATTTGAGCCAAAAACACAGAAAATCTCAACTCTTCGATTTCCGGACATATTTTGAAACTTGTTTTTCTTTGTCGTTTGTGATCCGAATTGAGTGCAACAAGTTGCTACGCGACGCCCACAACACCATCTACGCTTCCACATCAACGGATCGCCATGACATCGACATCCACCAGCCGCAAGTCCATGATCATCAATAAGAGAAGTATAACTTGCTTCCGCTTGCACCATCCCACCCATTGTGTACCTTACCTATTCGGACTAGTTCTTTTACACCGCTTCGCATCGCATTTGTGGCACCGAGAGTGCAAGTTTGGCGCTTGTGAGAGATTAGCTACGAGTAGGCATTGGCATTTTGGAATCCATCAAAAGAGAAAATAAAATAAAAATAGAAAAATAAGCAAAGGATCGATGCCAATTGATTTCCATTGTAGGACCGTGTAGCATTGCGTCGCAAAAGAGAAAGAGTAACTGGTTGCCACGGTGCGAATCTTGTTGCCTTTTCAAATTTGCGTTTTGAGCTAGAGTCCTCCTTGCGTTAGTGTGACATTGAGCTTTGGTCTTCGTTAGGAACATTTTGTCTTCCCTCGTCCATTGGCCGAACTAACCCCATTTATCCCTTGTGTGTGTGTGTGTGTTCCACCATATTTCCATCCTCTAGGTTTGTTTTTTGTGCTAACTTTTCTTTGATTTTTCTCCACGCTTGACAACAAACTTTTCTTCGGTTTTGTCGATTTTCCCTCGCCACTTTCCTAACCCATTTTCCTTCCACATAAAGTGTGTGTGTGTTGTTGTTTATAGTTTCTTTCGATCTTTTTGGATTCGCTCTTGCGATACCACCCTACACCTAGGCTCGTCCACTAGCCTCAATACGACCGAAAAAGGTAACGTTGGGTAATTGAGACATCCATTTCTTCAATATCACCCTCGTGTGTTTTTGAGATGGCTAGGGAAGGAGTATTCACAAGTCCGAGCTGAGAGGATGAAGGAAACCCATTCTACAAAGAAAATGCTTACGCCAACTACGTCACCCACAATGACCATTTCCAACTCCGTGAACTCGTGAAGGAAGGATTGCAACGCTATGAGCGTCGACTCCAAGAGCAAGAGGCCCGATTGAATGATCAAATGACGCGCATCAACATCAACTTGGCTAATCTCGCCAACCGCCATCATTCATGATCGTCCTCAAGGTCTCGTCACTCAAGCCACCACAATCAAGATCTTCACCAACCTCGTCGCCATGATCGCCATGATCGCAATAACAGCATGGAGGATGGTGGACAACCTCAACACCCACAACCACCTCCTCAACAACCACAACAACCTCCCCAACAAGCGCCGCGACAAAATTGGTATGGGGATAGCTCGCCATCACCACCACCTCGACATTGCCAAAGCCGTGGTGAGCCTCTTCAAAAACCGCAACGCCCAGACCTTCGACAACATCATCATCCACCTCCACAAGGCCACGCTCAAGACTATGGACACAATGACTTCGTGGAAGGTGCTCGTCAACATCGAAGGCCACCAAGGCGTAATGCGCGTCCCAACAACAATGACCGCCAAGAACATGATCGTCCTCAACACCCTCGAGATGAACAAGTGCTTCCGCAATGCCCTCAACAAGAACGTCCTCGACATCAACACCATGACAATGATGATAGTGAACACCGTGAAGCAAGACTCCGTCACCATCAACAACCACATCCTAATGACCACCAACGTCATCCTCCCCATCATGATCGCCACCGCCAAGACAATAAGGATGGACCCTATGATGATTCACCTCCCGTCTATGATGAAGATCCCCATGAGCGACCCAATTGTCAACAAGAAGACAACAACATGAGTGCACTTCAATTCAATGTTCCCAAGTTCATTGGTGAGAATGATCCCGACGAATATCTTGCTTGGGATCTCAAGGTAGACAAGATCTTCGACATTCACAACTTCACGGACAAGAAGATGGTTGCTCTAACATCATTGGAATTCGAAGGCTATGCGCTCTTATGGTGGGATCGCTTACAAGACGAAAGAGTCCGCAACCGCATTGCTCCTATTGCCACTTGGAATGAGATTAAGCAATTCATGCATGCTCGTTTCATTCCTCCACATTACAAGTGTGACCTCTTCAACAAACTCCAAGAACTTCGTCAAGGTTTGAAGTCCGTTGATGAGTACTACAAGGAAATGGAGACCTCTTTGATACGAGCTCATGTGATGGAATATCAAGAACAAACAATGGCCCGCTTCCTCAATGGCCTCAACTATCCTATAAGGAAAATCATCGAGTATCAAGCGCATGACAACATTGTGGCCCTTGTCCACCAAGCTCTCAAGGCCGAAAGACAAATTGCGGAAGATCTCAAGTACAACAAGCAAAAGGCTTTCTTCAACTCAAGACCTTCCTCTTCGTCTCCAATGACACAAGTTTCGACTCCAACAAACAACAAGAGCGCCCCTCGAGCCTCTAGTACTACAAAAAAGTCTCCTCAACCATTCAAGAAACAAGTGCCTACCACCTCTTCTTCACATACTCCTCAAGTCAAGTCGAGTACTATCACTTGCTTCAAATGTGGTGGTATTGGGCACAAGTCCTTTGAGTGTTCCAACAAGATGATCATGATTGTCAACAAAGATGGCGAACGTGACTCCATGAGTGAAGGAGAATATTATGCTATGCATCAAGTTGCCCGTAATTCCTTGGATGTCCCAAATGAAGACGAAGTAATTGCCTATTGCGATGAGGACAAGAATCCATCGCTAGTGGTGACAAGAGTGCTTACCACTTCTCCTCAAGATGAGCATGATCAACGTTGCAATCTCTTTCAAACTAGAGCCGGTATCAATGGAAAATCAATCAAGGTTATCATCGATGGTGGAAGTTGCCACAACTTGGCTAGCAAAGAGCTTTGCGACAAACTGCAATTGCCCTTCAAGCAACACCCGCATCCATACCATATCCAATGGCTTAGTGACCCCGGCACCTTCAAGATTCAACATACGGTGTCCGTGCAATTCAAAATTGGTCCATATGAAGACATGGTGGAGTGTGACGTTGTACCTATGACCGTGTGTCATCTTCTCCGTGGTCGACCTTGGCAATACGACAAGAGTGCTAATCATGATGGGCGTACCAATCACTATAGTTTCAAGTGGAATAACAAGACCTTCGTTCTTCATCCCATGTCTCCTAGCAAAGTGATCGCCGACAACGCCAAGACACTTGCCCGTAAACAAGAAGAGCTCAAGTCTTGTGAGATGAGTGGTGAGAGAGTGATCCACCTAAAAGAGAGTGAGAGCCACAAGCCAAATACGAGTGGAAAATTTCGAGTGCTCCCAAAGGCCTTGCCTTACTTGCCACCAAAAGAGAGGTGCGAGAGCTACGAGATGACCCAACCATTCTCCACTTTGTCCTATTGTGCAAATGGGAAGCACTTGAAACTAACAACATGACAAATTTGCCTCCATCTTTGTTGCCTTTTTTGCAGGAATTTGAAGACGTGTTTCCCGACGAAATCCCTCCGGGCCTTCCTCCTCTACGAGAAATCGAGCACCGCATTGACCTTATTCCGGGTGCACCACTTCCAAAACGTGCTCCATACCGCACCAACCCCGAGGAGACTAAGGATATAGAGCACCAAATTCAAGAACTACTCGACAAAGGTTTTATCCGCGAATCCCTTAGCCCTTGTGCCGTGCCGGTTATACTTGTTCCTAAGCAAGATGCTACTTCATGTATGTGCATGGATTCCGTCCTATCAATGCTATCACAATTCGATATAGACATCACATTCCTAGGCTAGATGACATGCTTGATGAATTGAGTGGTTCCACTATCTTTTCCAAAATTGATCTTAAAAGTGGATATCACCAAATTTGTATGAACATAGGAGATGAATGGAAAACAGTTTTCAAAACAAAACTTGGTTTGTCTGAATGGCTTGTCATGCCTTTTGGTCTTTCCAATTCCCCTTCAACATTTATGCGTCTCATGAACGAAGTTTTGCGTGCTTTTATCGGAAAATTTGTTGTGGTTTACTTTGACGAGATTCTCATTTATAGCAAGTCGTTGGAAGATCATCTTGATCATGTTTCACAAGTATTGTTGGCTCTTCGCAAAGCAAAACTTTTCGCCAAACTTTCCAAATGCAATTTTTGCACCAACAAGTTTGTTTTCTTGGGTTTTGTGATCTCTTCCAATGGTATTGAAGTCGACAACAAGAAAATCGACGCAATTAGGAATTGGCCCAACCCTACTTCCGTGGGTGAGATAAGGCGCTTTCATGCCCTTTCCGGTTTCTATCACCGCTTTGTCAAAGATTTTTCAACAATTGCTTGCCCTTTGAATGATTTTACCAAAAAGAATGTACCTTTTGTTTGGGGCAACACGCAACAAAAATCTTTGGACACACTTAAGAAATGCTTAACCGAAGCTCCTTTGCTTGTCTTACCGGATTTTGAGAAAACTTTTGAGATTGAATGTGATGCTAGTGGTATAGGAATTGGTGGCGTTCTCATGCAAAATGGACGCCCCGTGGCATACCATAGTGAAAAACTAGATGGCGCTAGACTCAATTACCCAATCTACGATAAGGAACTATTTGCTTTGGTTCGAATGCTAGAAGTTTGGCAACACTACCTTTGGCCTAAAGAATTTGTCATTCATTCCGATCACGAATCATTGAAATACTTGAAAGGCCAAGCTAATTTGAACAAGAGGCATGCTAAATGGGTAGAATTTACTGAATCTTTTCCTTATGTCATTAAGTATAAGAAAGGTAAAGAAAATGTTATAGCGGATGCCTTGTCTAGAAAAGAGTGTCTTCTTACACGCCTTGACATCAATGTGATTGGTTTGGATGAGATCAAAGACTTATATGTTTCCGATGTTTTATTTGGTCCTATCCTTGAGAAATGCTTGCCTAACCGAGGTTTTGATGACTACTATCTTCACAAAGGTTTCTTGTTTAAGGCTAAAAAATTGTGTATTCCCGAGTCCTCTCTTCGCTTGTTGTTATTGAAGGAATCACATGAAGGAGGTCTCATGGGACACTTTGGACGCAACAAGACCTATGCCATGCTCTCAAACCACTACTATTGGCCCAAGATGAAGCATCAAGTTGAGAGACACGTCAAGAGATGTTCTACATGCCTCCGAGCTAAGTCTACTTCCAACCCCCATGGTCTTTACATGCCATTACCTATCCCACATGCACCTTGGAGTGATATTAGTATGGATTTTTTGTTAGGACTCCCACAAACTAAAACCAATATGGACTCCATTTTTGTAGTTGTTGATCGTTTCTCTAAGATGGCACATTTCATTCCTTGCAACCGAACCGACGATGCTTCACATGTTGCTACCTTGTTTTTCAGGGAAATTGTGCGTCTCCATGGTGTACCTACTTCCATTGTCTCGGATCGCGATGTCAAGTTCACCTCATACTTTTGGAAGACGTTGATGTCCAAGCTCGACGTCAAGCTACTCTTCTCCATCGCATACCACCGACAAATGGATGGACAAACCGAGGTCATCAACTGCACACTATCTACACTCCTTCGAGCGTTGATCAAGCCCAACCTAAAGAATTGGGAAGAATGCATCCCACATGCCGAGTTCGCCTACAATCGAGCACTACACCAAGCTACCAAGAGAAGCCCCTTCGAGATCGTCTACGGCTTCAACCCCAACACCGCTCTCGACATACTACCTTTGCCTCTCCGCGAGCAAACCAACATGGATATTGACAAGCGCACCGACTACATCAGGAAGCTACATGATTCCACAAGAGCTACGCTTGAGAAGCATTCTGAGCATCGAGCCTCCATCATGAACAAGAACAAGAATCCAATGGTGTTCCAAGAAGTTTGGCTTCTTGTTCTTGTTCATGATGGAGGCTCGATGCTCGGAATGCTTCTCAAGCGTTGCTCTTGTGGAATCATGTAGCTTCTTGATGTAGTCGGTGCGCTTGTCAATGTCCATGTTGGTTTGCTCGCGGAGAGGCAAAGGTAGTATGTCGATAGCGGTGTTGGGGTTGAAGCCGTAGACGATCTCGAAGGGGCTTCTCTTGGTATCTTGGTGTAGTGATCTATTGTAGGAAAACTCGGCATGTGGGATGCATTCTTCCCAATTCTTTAAGTTGGGCTTGATCAACGCTCGAAGGAGTCTAGATAGTGTGAGGTTGACGACCTCGGTTTGTCCATCCGTTTGTGGGTGGTATGTGGTGGAGAAGAGTAGCTTGACACCGAGCTTGGCCATCAACGTCTTCCAAAAGTATGAGGTGAACTTGACGTCACGATCCGAGACAATGGAAGTAGGTACACCATGGAGACGCACAATTTCCCTAACAAACAAGGTAGCAACATGTGAAGCATCGTCGGTTCGGTTGCAAGGAATGAGATGTTCCATCTTAGAGAAACGATCAACAACTACAAAAATGGAGTCCAAAATTGTTTTAGTTCGTGGGAGTCCTAATACAAAATCCATACTAATATCACTCCAAGGTGCATGTGGGATAGGTAATGGCATATAAAGACCATGGGGTTTGGAAGTAGACTTAGCTCGGAGGCATGTAGAACATCTCTTGACGTATCTCTCAACTTGATGCTTCATCTTGGTCCAATAGTAGTGGTTTGAGAGCATGGCATAGGTCTTGTCGCGTCCAAAGTGTCCCATGAGACCTCCTTCATGTGATTCCTTCAATAACAACAAGCGAAGAGAGGACTCAGGAATACACAATTTGTTAGCCTTAAAAAAGAAACCATTGTGAAGATAGTAGTCATCAAAACCTCGGTTAGGCAAGCATTTCTCAAGGATAGGACCAAAGAAAACATCGGAAACATATAAGTCTTTGATCTCATCCAAACCAATCACATGATGTCAAGGCGTGTAAGAAGACACTTTTTTCTAGACAAGGCATCCGCTACAAAATTTTCTTTACCTTTCTTGTACTTATTGACATATGGAAAATATTCAATGAATTCTACCCATTTAGCATGCCTCTTGTTCAAATTAGCTTGGCCTTTCAAGTATTTCAATGATTCGTGATCGGAATGAATGACAAATTCTTTAGGACAAAGGTAGTGTTGCCAAACTTCTAGCATTCGAACCAAAGAAAATAGTTCCTTATCATAGATTGCGTAATTGAGTCTAGCGCCATCTAGTTTTTCACTATGGTATGCCACGGGCGTCCATTTTGCATGAGAACACCACCAATTCCTATACCACTAGCATCACATTCAATCTCAAAAGTTTTCTCAAAATCCGGTAAGACAAGCAAAGGAGCTTCGGTTAAGCATTTCTTAAGTGTGTCAAAAGCTTTTTGTTGCGCGTTTCCCAAAACAAAAGGTACATTCTTTTTGTTAAGCTCATTCAAAGGGCAAGCAATTGTTGAAAAATCTTTGACAAAGCGGCGATAGAAATCGGCAAGGCCATGAAAGCGCCTTATCTCACCCACGGAAGTAGGGTTGGACCAATTCCTAATTGCCTCGATATTCTTGTTGTCGACTTCAATACCATTGGAAGAGATCACAAAACCCAAGAAAACAAGCTTGTTGGTGCAAAAATTGCATTTGGAAAGATTGGCGAAAAGTTTTGCTTTGCGAAGAGCCAACAATACTTGTGAAACATGATCAAGACGATCTTCCAACGACTTGCTATAAATGAGAATGTCGTCAAAGTAAACCACAACAAATTTTCCGATAAAAGGATGCAAAACTTTGTTCATGGGACGCATAAATGTTGAAGGGGCATTGGAAAGACCAAAAGGCATGACAAGCCATTCATACAAACCAAGTTTTGTTTTGAAAGCCGTTTTCCATTCATCTCCTATGTTCATACGAATTTGGTGATATCCACTTTTAAGATCAATTTTGGAAAAGATAGTGGCACCACTCAATTCATCAAGCATGTCATCTAGCCTAGGAATGGGATGTCTATATCGAATTGTGATAGCATTGATAGGACGGAATCCATGCACATACGTGAAGTAGCATCTTGCTTAGGAACAAGTATAACCGGCACGGCACAAGGGCTAAGGGATTCGCGGATAAAACCTTTGTCGAGTAGTTCTTGAATTTGGCGCTCCATCTCCTTAGTCTCCTCGGGGTTGGTGCGGTATGGAGCACGGTTTGGACGTGGTGCACCCGGAATAAGGTCAATGCGGTGCTCGATTCCTCGTAGAGGAGGAAGGACCGGAGGGAGTTCATCGGGAAACACGTCTTCAAATTCCTGCAACAAAGGCAACAGAGATGGAGTGAAATTTGTCATGTCGTTAGTTTCAAGTGCTTCCACTTTGCACAATAGGATAAAGTGGAGAATGGTTGGGTCATCTCGTAGCTCTCGCATCTCTCTTTTGGTGGCAAGTAAGGCAAGGCCTTTGGGAGCACTCGAAATTTTTCCACTCATATTTGTCTTATGGCTCTCACTCTCTTTTAGGTGGATCACTCTCTCACCACTAATCTCACGAGACTTGAGCTCTTCTTGTTTACGGGCAAGTTTCTTGGCGTTGTCGGCGATCACTTGGCTAGGAGACATGGGACGAAGAACGAAGGTCTTGTTATTCCACTTGAAATTATAGTGATTGGTACGCCCATCATGAATAGAACTCTTGTCATATTGCCAAGGTCGACCAAGAATTAGATGACACACAGTCATAGGTACAACGTCACACCACACCGTGTCTTCATATGGACCAATTTCTAATTGCACGTACACCGTATGTTGAATCTTGAAGGTGCCGGAGTCACTAAGCCATTGGACTTGTATGTATGCGGGTGTTGCTTGAAGGGAAATTGTAGTTTGTCGCAAAGATCTTTGCTAGACAAGTTGTGGCAACTTCCACCATCGATGATAACCTTGATTGATTTTCCATTGATACCGGCTCTAGTTTGAAAGAGATTGCAACGTTGATCATGCTCATCTTGAGGAGAAGTGGTAAGGACTCTTGTCACCACTAGCAATGGATTCTTGTCCTCATCGCAATAGACACTTTCTTCGTCTTCATTTGGGACTCCAAGGAATTAAGGGAAACTTGATGCATAGCATAATATTCTCCTTCACTCATGGAGTCACGTTCACCATCTTGGTTGACAATCATGATCATCTTGTTGGAACACTCAAAGGACTTATGTCCACTACCACCACATTTGAAGCAAGTGATAGTACTTGACTTGACTTGAGGAGTATGTGAAGAAGAGGTGGTAGGCACTTGTTTCTTGAATGGTTGAGGAGACTTGTTTGTAGCACTAGAGGCTCGAGGGGCGCTCTTGTTGTTTGTTGGAGTAGGAACTTGTGTCATTGGAGACGAAGAGGAAGGTCTTGAGTTGAAGAAAGCCTTTTTCTTGTTGTACTTGAGATCTTCCGCAATTTGGCGTTCGGCCTTGAGAGCTTGGTGGACAAGGGCCACAATGTTTTCATACGGTTGATACTCGACGATTTTCCTTATAGGATAGTTGAGGCCATTGAGGAAGCGTGCCATTGTTTGTTCTTGAGATTCCATCACATGAGTTCGTATCAAAGAGGTCTCCATTTCCTTGTAGTACTCATCAACGGACTTCAAACCTTGACAAAGTTCCTGGAGTTTCTTGAAGAGTTCACGCTTGTAATGTGGAGGAACGAAACGAGCATGCATGAATTGCTTCATCTCATTCCAAGTGGCAATAGGAGAAATGCGGTTGCAGACTCTTTCGTCTTGTAAGCGATCCCACCATAGAGCGCATAGCCTTCGAATTCCAGTGATGCTAGAGCAACCATTTTCTTGTCGGTGAAGTTGTGAATGCCGGAGATCTTGTCTACCTTGAGAGCCCAAGCAAGATATTCGTTGGGATCATTCTCACCATTGAACTTGGGAACATTGAATCGAAGTGCACTCATGTTGTTGTCTTCTTGTTGACGATTGGGTCGCTCATGGGGTCGCTCATGGGGATATTCATCATAGACGGGAGGTGAATCATCATAGGGGTCATCCTCATTGTCTTGGCGGCGACGATCATGATGGGGAGGATGACACCGGTGGTCATTAGGATGTGGTTGTTGATGGTGACGGAGTCTTGCTTCACGGTGTTCACTATCATCATTGTCACAGTGTTGATGTCGAGGACGTTCTTGTTGAGGGCATTGCGGAAGCATTTGTTCATCTCGAGGGTGTTGAGGACGATCATGTTCTTGGCGGTCATTGTTGTTGGGACGCACATTACGCCTTGGTGGCCTTCGATGTTGACGAGCACCTTCCACGAAGTCATTGTGGCCATAGTCTTGAGTGTGGCCTTGTGGAGGTGGATGATGATGTTGACGAAGGTCCGGGCGTTGCGGTTGTTTAAGAGGGTCACCACGGCCTTGGCGATGTCGAGGTGGTGGTGATGGCGAGCTATCCTCATACCAATTTTGTCGTGGCGCTTGTTGGGGAGGTTGTTGTGGTTGTTGAGGAGGTGGTTGTGGGTGTTGAGGTTGTACACCATCCTCCATGTTGTTGTTGCGATCATGGCGACGAGGTTGGTGAAGATCTTGATTGTGGTGGCTTGAGCAAAGAGACCTTGAGGACGATGATGAATGACGGCGGTTGGCGAGATTATCCAAGTTGATGTTGATGCGCGTCATTTGATCATTCAATCGAGCCTCTTGATCTTGGAGTCGATGCTCATAGCGTTGGAATCCGCCCTTCACAAGTTCACGGAGTTGGAAATGGTCATTGTGGGTGACGTAGTTGGCGTAAGCATTGTCGTTGTAGAATGGGTTTCCTTCATCCTCCGAGCTCGGACTTGTGAATACTCCTTCCCTAGCCATCTCAAAAATACACGAGGGTGATATTGAAGAAATGGATGTCTCACTTACCCAATGTTACCTTTTTCGGTCGCATTGAGGCTAGTGGACGAGCCTAGGTGTAGGGTGGTATCGCAAGAGCGAATCCAAAAAGATCTAAAGAAACCGTAAACAACAACACACACACTTTATGTGGAAGGAAAATGGGTTAGGAAAGTGGCGAGCGAAAATCAACAAAATCGAAGAAAAGTTTGTTGCCAAACATGGATAAAAATCAAAGAAAAGTTAGCACAAAAACCAAACCTAGAGGATGGAAATATGGTTGAACACACACACAAGGGATAAATGGGGTTAGTGCGGCCAATGGACGAGCGAAGACGAAATGTTCCTAACGAAGACCAAAGCTCAATGCCACACTAACGCAAGGAGGACGCTAGCTCAAACCGCAAATTTGAAAAGGAAACAAGGTCCGCACCGTGGCAACCGGTCACTCTTTCTCTTTTGCGACGCAATGCTACACGGTCCTACAATGGAAAGCAATTGGCATCGATCCTTTGCTTCTTTTTCTATTTTTTATTTTATTTTCTCTTTTGATGGATTTCAAAATGCCAATGCCTACTCGTAGCTAATCTCTCACAAGCACCAAACTCGCACTCTCTGTGCCACAAATGCGATGCCAAGCGGTGTAAAAGAACTAGTCCGAATAGGTAAGGTACACAATGGGTGGGATGGTGCAAGCGGAAGCAAGTTATACCTCTCTTATTGATGATCACGGACTTGCGGCCGGTGGATGTCGATGTCGTGGCGATCCGTTGATGTGGAAGCATAGATGGTGTCGTGGGCTTCACATAGAAACTTGTTTCACTCAATTCGGATCACACACGACAGAGAAAAACAAGTTTTAAAATCTGTCCGGAAATCGAAGAGCTGAGATTTTCTGTGTTTTTGGCTCAAATTCGAATTTTCTTCAAAATCAGGAAAAAAATTGGGCGAATTTGGGAAAAATGGCTGAATAGAAAGGTGGGGAATGGTGTTTGGAAACAAATCTATGAATCAAACCCACGAAAAACTCAACGAATCCACAGATCGGTCGAAATCCCTTTTGGCTATTTTTTGTCAAATTTTCGAATTTATGGTGGATAGAAGAAAAATTGGTGGATGGATGTGGGTGTCGGATTCCTGTCAACCTAGCTCTGATACCAGATGATATGGAGGGTTACTCCTAGATTGGCCCGATCTTCAAGAATCGACAAGAACGAACGAAGAACGCACGAAGAACGAAGACCACGAGATGGGGGAATCGAGGGGGAAACGAGTGGAATCGTGGGGAAACACGAGGGAGATAAATACTGCGAACCGAAGAACCCCAAATATCCAGTCAACTAACCCCGAGGGCCGCCTACGGGACGATCGATCCAACCGAACTCACCTTGATTCAAACCACTTCACACCCGTAGCTGGTCCACTACGCCAATAGAACCTCACGGATTTACGAGAGGAAGATTGGAAAACTCTTGACTGAATCCCAAGGGGAGACGAAAAGTAGTTGGGTGAGCCTTGATATGATCCTAGACGAAGTCGTAGGAGTAGCCTTGATACGTACCTAGGTACACACCATAGGAGTAGTTCCTCAAAGAGGAATACAAGAGAGCGAAGCTCAATGTTCTAATTTCAACTCTAAACCCTAGATCTAGCTCGGGGAAGTCCTTATATAGCCGGGGGTCTAAGTAGGTGAAAACAGGGGCGAAATCCGGGCGTTTGCGTGCATTTTAGGCCTGGCCGGCCTGGGAGGCCGTCCTGGGGGCAGGGGTCGCCCCTGGGTGCGCTTTCCTGGGGCTAACGTGGCGGCCGGCCTGGGGCCGAGGTGGAGAAGGGGGGCACCGGCCTGGGGTGGCCGACCTGGGGCCGGGGTGGAGGCTGGGGCCTTCGGGCGGGTGCCCGGCCTGAGGAGGAGGGAGGCCGGCCTGGGGCCGGGGTGGAGGCCGGGCTCCTCTGCCTGGTGGCCGGCCTGGAGAGTGGGGAGGTCGGCCTGGCCGGGTCTTGAGGCCCGGGGGCTATTCCCCCCCTATCTTCTCCGTCGGGGATCCTTTCTCGATGTCGTCTTCTCCTCCCTCCTTGGTAGCTTCTTGTGCATCGTTTTGGGTGCTTTTCGGGGCCTCCGTGGTGGGTTCTAACCTAAGCACACAAAGAGTGGACCTATGAGGTAGCGCACCATCCTCCAAGTCACCGAAAGCATGAAGTGAGAGGAGCGAGTTCACCTTGTCATGTATGGCATTTGCTCGTGATCTTTTCATCGGTGCACTTGGTGGACTTGGGTGGGCTGCATCATATGGGGTGTGTTGGGGACACAAGAGACTTCTTGTATCTTAATTGCAGGGTTGCTTGAGAGGGATATATTTGACCTCTACCTCCCTGAGTTCGATATACCTTGGGTGATCCACTTAAGGGAAACTTGCTGCTGTTCTACAAACCTCTGTACTTGGAGGCTCAACATGGTCTATAAGAATAGAAGCGTGCGTAGACATCAAGCTCTTTTCTAGCATCGTTGCCGGGGAGGTAAGGTAAAAGGTTCTCACATCCTCGGGTGTGAGTGCTCGAAGTTATTTCCTTTAGATTATGCAATTATATCTTTTTGTTTCTTGTTTTCACTAGTTAGGCTTATTTTTACTTTTTGCTTGTTTTTATTTTTACTAGTTAGTCTTAATGGAAAACAACAAAAATATGAGAGAGCTTTACAATATTTATCTTGAGCTAGGACATGAAGTGTTTGAAGAGAAAATTAAAAAAACCTATGGAACTTTATTTGCATGCTAGTGGCAATGTTATTAGTATGAACTCTTTAAACACCATTATTGCTAATGCTATGGAAGAGTCTAAGCTTGGGGAAGCTAGTTTTGATGAATATGATATTTTTAGTCCCCCAAGTTTTGAGGAGGAAATTTTCTTTGATGATACTTTTCCTCCAATATATGATGATTATAGTGATTATGGTTATCTAGTTCCACCTGTTTACAATGATAAATATGGTATTTTCAGTCCACCTACTATTGAGGATAAAATTAATAATGATTACAATAATCCTCCTATGTTTGATGATTATGGTGATGAGGATGATAATGATAGATATTTTGTTGAATTTGCTCCCACTGCTATTAATAAGAATGACTATGCTTATGTGGAGAGTATTAATTCTTTTATGCATGTGGATCGTGATAAGAATGTTTTATGTGATAGCTATATTGTTAATTTTATTCATGATGCCACTGAAAGTTATTATGAGATAGGGATACCTAATTTTATGCATCTTAACAATATCAAGTTTCCCCTCTTTATGTTGAAATTTCTGAAGTTGCACTTGTTTTGCTTTCCTATGCTCGCTGCTTTGTGCTTTCATGACTTGTTTTTCTACAATATTATTTTTCATAGTAAGCGGGTTAGACTTAAATTTGTTTTATGTTTGCATCTTGATGCTCTCTTTTTCTTCAATTAATATTTCTTATGTGAGCATCTTCTCAAATTATCATGCCTAGCTAAAAGGCTTTAAAGAAAAGCACTTCTTGGGAGATAACCCGTGTTTTTATTTTTGCATTGTTTTTCTCTGTTTTCTTTGAGTCAAGGGGTTGTATACTTATGTAGCAAATCCATTGTATCTTTCTTTTCATGTTTTAGTAGTGCCAAGTAAAGTTTCTGACGAAAGTGGGAGTTGGTTTTCGGATTTCTGTGCAGAAAACAGATTTCTGCTGTCCACCGTAAAACATCGTATAAAATCCTGGAAGATCAGAATGATCTGAAATTTTTTGTGCTTATTCCTCAGCTAATTACGCAAATTTTCCTAGTTAACACTTTTTTTATTTAAGCAACAGAAGATTTTCGAAAAAAACAATCTTTACCTGCTGTTATGTTTTGACAGATTTCTGCCAATAATTGCATTTGCATCTTAATCTCTTTCTTTTGGTGTTCTTTTGAGAAAAAGATTTTTAAAAGAAGTTTTGACAGTATCTAATGTGTTTATGAGTGTTAGGATTATGTTTAAACTGAACCATGTGAATTTATTATTTCGATTGCACTAACGTTGCTAATGAAGATTGTGAGAAGTTTGGTTTGAAGGAAGTTTTCAAGGGTCAAGAGAAGAGGATGATATGATGTGATCAAGAAGAGTGAAAAGTCTAAGCTTGGGGATGCCCCGGAGGTACATCCCAGAAAATTCCAAGAAGACTCAAGCATCTAAGCTTGGGGATGCCCAAGGCATCCACTTCTTCATCAACAATTTATCAGGTCACTTCTAGTGAAACTATATTTTTATTCGGTCACATCTTATGTGCTTTACTTGGAGCGTCTTTTATTTTTTGTTTTCAGTTTGTTTAGTTTTATTTTCTATAGTTTATGGTTGGATCTTATCATACTTGTGTGGGAGAGAGACACGCTCCGTTTGCATTGCTTAGAACACTCTAGTTTTATTCTTATTGTTCTGGGAGTGTTCACTTTTTGCTAGTACTGCGTTTAGCCTTTGTTTTCATGCATCTCTTATTCAGAGCTGTTAGTTTTAGTAGTGTTTTGTCAGTACTCTCATGTTTGCTTGCTGTAGCATTTGGAGAGTTTTTGTTAAAGCATGTTTTGTATGGAGCTTGGTTGGGAATAGAAATGCTTATGTGATAGTTGGTATAGTGGAAAAGATTGCATGGTCTTGTAGATCACTAAACTGCTTCACTTGAATCACTGCTGTTGTTTTGAGATATTAATTTTCTTAATGGATAAACGGGAAGGACTAGTAAGCATAAATTTTTAATGGTTTGTCTAAGAAACTTGAAACTGTGCCACACTTAAATTACCAGCTGGTAGAAACAATGGTATATGATTGCTATGAGTGATACATTTTTGATCGGCCTTTTGTTACGCGCTACGGTCGGGGTAGCTAACAGTGACTTGTCACTGCCACGGACCCTCTTGGAGTGATTTGCATTGTGACTTGTAAGATGATTTGCTTGCTGTAATCTTTTAACTCGTGAGTCTATGTTGCGGTTCCTGGCACTACCACCATCCATATTTGCTAGCCTCTTCGGTACTGTGCATTGCCCTTTCTCACATTGAGAGTTGGTGAAAAATTCCCCAGTGCATCCAAATCCCGTGGGAGGACTTTGTTCTCCTACACATAAGCCCATATATTCTTCCTCAAAACAGCCACCATACCTACCTATCATGGCATTTCCATATCCATTCCGAGATATATTGCTGCACAATATCCACCTCCATTATGTTACTTGATGACGAGCTTCATGGTTATTTATGCATACTGCTACACTGGCAGGATCATGCAGTTAGATACATCAGAGATATTCCATTATGAATTATGAGTACTAAAAGTGTGATGATTCATTGTAATATAGGATGTTGCCCCTACCGGTGAGGATATATAAAAAAACGAAAAAGCCCAAAAACAAAAAAAAGAAAGGGCCAAAGAGAGAATAAAGAGAGAGGGGGCGCATCACTATCCTTTATACCACACTTGTGCTTCATGTTTAGCACCAATACTTCAGTTTGGAGAGACTTTTCATATTATCATTCATTCATAACTATATGGGGACCTTTACATTATAGAAATTGGCCTGTATATTCCAATGATGAGCCTCCTCAAATGAGCTCTAGGTCTTCGTGAGCAAGCAAGTTGGATGCACCCCCACTAGTTCCATTGGAGAGCTTTCATACACTTATAGCTCTATGTGCATCCGTTGTGTGGCAATCCCTACTCCTTGCATAGCTTCGGTTGTAAGACTTTCTCTTGTCTAATGACCACTTTCAGCTTTGTGAGCCTTTCTTGCATTGACCTTCCAAACCCCCCATAATGTTCTCTTTGCCATAACATCCCGGTGCCAGGGACCAACGCGGAACACTTGCTTGTTTTTAGTGCGCAAATAGTTTATGATTCAAGCATTGCATCATGTGGAAAGCTTGACTTGATCCTAACAGGGGTTGTGAAGAATGTTTGACGTGCATGATATTGTTGTTCTTGAAATCTTAAATCATCTCTAATAAACTTTGCATGGTTGATAGTATATTAGCATTGATTCATTAAAAGTTTTATTTCTTTCTTCTTTGTTTATGCATTACTTGTTGATATCAAATATAGATCACAACTTTAGTTCATTTGATCCTAGTTTACATGCTCTACTTTACATATTATGATCAAGATTGTATGGTAGCATTTCACCTCAGAAATTATTTTGTTTTATCGTTTACCTAGTCGAGGACGAGTAGGAACTAAGCTTGGGGATGCTTGATACGTCTCCAACGTATCTATAATTTCTGATGTTCCATGTTGATATTATGCCAATTGCTACATGTTTTCCGTATGTTTTCCTACGTTTTCTTATGTTTTCTGGGACTAACCTATTAACAAGATGCCACAGAGCCAGTTCCCTGTTTTTTGCTGTTTTTAGTTTCAGAAAAGTTGTTCTAGAATATTCTCGGAATTGGACCCCACGAAAGC
Organism: Alopecurus myosuroides; assembly: GCA_028641055.1. Lineage (NCBI taxonomy): Eukaryota > Viridiplantae > Streptophyta > Magnoliopsida > Poales > Poaceae > Alopecurus > Alopecurus myosuroides. The sequence continues at coordinate 184,902,303 of CM054058.1, forward strand.
CAGAAGTCTTAGAAGTCCCAGAAGCTTCCAGAAGTCCCGAAGAGCCCCGGAGGGGGGCCACAGGGTGGCCACACCATGGGGTGGCGCGGGTCCCCCTGGCCACGCCACCTAGGGGTGTGGGCCCCCTGGCCACCTCCCGACATCTCCATTTTGCCCATATATACTCCCCGATGCATAAACCCTAGGGGAATCGACCTTTTCCACAAAATACATCCGTAGCTCCGCCGCCGCCACCGACAAGTTTCGGGGGACAAATCTCTGTTCTGGCACCCTGCCGGGACGGGAAGTGCCCCCGGAAGTCATTTCCATCGACTCCACCACCATCTCCATCGCCGTTGCTGTCTCCTATGATGAGGAGGGAGTAGTTCTCCGCCGAGGCTGAGGGCTCTACCGGTAGCTATTTTGTTCATCTCTCTCTCCCATGGTGTGATCTTTATGTGATCATGAGCTTTGTAATCTAGTTGAATATGTAGATTTGATCTTCATCTTTTGCTACTCAAGAGCTTTATTAATATGAACTATGGATTCACCTTGTATCGCGGTGTGAAGGTGATAGTGTGCACATTGTGTGTGTCTCCTCTATGAAATTGTGGTGTTTGCGTGGAACCATCTGGGTCCCATGGTGATAGCATGGGGATTACTTGGTTGGGAAAGAGCTTACTCTGAGGTGTGCTGTTAAAGCCCTACGCAATGATTAGTGTTCATTATCTGTTATGAGATCTCCGTAAACTATTTGATCACGGTGTAAAGGTGACAGTGTGTGCATCGTGTGGTTTAGCATTATATTTATATTTTGTGTTGGATAACCTTGTTGTTATTCGACCGGAGAGTGGTTAAGAGTAGCATAGTGAAGAGAAGTTATCTAGTTATTCATTAATGTGATCATTGTTGAGAGTGTCCTCTAGTGAAAGTAGGAGCCCTAGGCCTTATTTCCAAGCATTGAAACACCATTTTCCACCTGTTCTGCTACATGTTTGCTTGCTGCCATTTTTATTTCAGATTGCTATTATCACTTATTATCATCCATATTACTTGCATTTTACTCTCTCTTTGCCGAACTAGTGCACCTATATACCTGACAAGTATATTGGGTGTGTTGCGGACACAAGAGACTTCTTGTATCTTAATTGCAGGGTTGCTTGAGATGGATATCTTTGACCTATACCTCCCTGAGTTCGATATACCTTGGGTGATCCACTTAAGGGAAAGTTGTTGTTGTTCTACAAACTTCTGCACTTGGAGGCCCAACAATGTCTACAAGAATATAAGCGTGCGTAGACATCATGTAAGCAACTTTATCTCCATCATTAGTGGTCATAGAAATGGACTTCTTGGTGCAATCAATAGCACCCTTATACTTGGTCATCCAATTCATACCCAGTACTACTTCAATCCCTTGGGATCCCAGTACTATCAGGTCGGCATGAAAAGATTGCCCTTGTATCTCCACGGGTACTTCACTGCAAACAAGGTTGGCTTTGGTTCTATCTCCGAGTATTTGTACTAACATAGGGTTGTGCATACGGGTATGCTTCATACCACTTTCTCAATAAACGACTTAGTGACAAAGGAATGCGATGCACTAGAATCAAACAGTACTGCAGCTGGTACAGAGTTGACAGGAAACGTACCCATCACCAGGTCTGGTGCCTCGTGTGCTTCACCAGCAGTGACATGATTCAGATGTCCCATCATCACATTCTTCCTCCTCATGACTGGACCTTGGTTCGTCTTGGTTGCAGTGGCTGAACTGTAGCATCATTCTTGGTAGGGCACTCAGGAGCGAAGTGTCCTTCCTTTCCATAGACAAAGCAACCTCTATTTGGCTTTGGGTTTGTCTTAGCAACACGGTTGAAATTGTTTCCATTTCCATTTCCTCCAGGATTCAGTGCATAAGGTGCACGGTTGTTGCTGTGGTTGTTGTTGTGGTTGGGCCTTGGTGCATACTGGTGATTCACGCGAGGTGCATAAGCAGGCGCCCTTGGTGGTGGTGGTCTCGCATAAGGATCATGGCGAGTCCTGGGTGCACTAGGCCCTCTTTGAAACATAATCTTCCTTTTACGGTTGTCAAAGGCATTCTGGCAATTGTGCTCCATCATCATGGCAGCACCAGCAAGCGACTCTAGATCTTGGAATGGTATCACAACCAGTGTACACATCAGCTCATCGTGCAGTCCATTCAGGAACCTCTCTTTCTTCACCTCCGTGTTAACCTCTTCTGGGGCATACCGGGACAAAGTTGTGAAATCATCCCAGTACTTAGATACTGTCATCCCCCTTGTCTCAGCTTCATAAACGTGTCCCGCATAATGTTGAGCACACCCTGGGGGATGTGATACTTGCGGAACCTAGCAACAAAGTCCTCCCAATCAAACACATGGCCAACAACAACATTGGCTCGAGTTGTCTCCCACCAAGTCCTTGCTGGACCAGCAAGAAAATGAGTGGAAAACAGAACCTTGTCATTCTCCTCCACTGACGCTACTTCAAGGTTGTTCGCAATTGTGCGAATCCAATCATCAGCATCAAGTGGCTCCACGATCTTGGAGAAGATCGGAGGGTTGGTCTATTGAAAGTCCTTCTGATGAGGGGATAGTAACCCGGTAGACTAACTCCCGGGTGTGATCCGGCCCAAACGGCGGCTGGACCAAATCCGGCTAAAGACAAAGAAACTTCTGGAAGGCCCAGGGCATGTAACGTTCGTGACCCGGATTGTGGGTTGCGGTAAGGAAAGTTAGGGTTTGTGTATAGAGTTCGAGTAGGACTCAGGAAGCGCTTTGTAAAGGCAAGCCAAGGGGGGTATGAGTGCTATATAAACCAACCCCTAGGCTTAGCCTCAGAGGGATTCAAGTCATAGTTGTAACACCTGTTATCGAGTATCCAGTATAATCATACCGAGAGCCGGCGAGTTGCTTTCCGGTTCTTAGATTGCTTTCGCCATGTCCTCCTTCGAGCTAAACCCTCTCCCAAATACCTGTGACGACTTACCCCAAGATCAGTTACCCCAGGTAACATCTGCCGTGATTATCCCACGACAGTTGGCGCCCACCGTGGGGCCCGCGTCCAAAGGTGTTTACATCACGGGAGAAGCTCGGAAGAACATGAAGAACTTTGTCATCGGCGAGATCTACTCCAATGACGAAGGAGAAAAGATAGTGGACAATTCCGGATGGGAGTTGGAGCCGGATCACTTCGAATCCGGATCCATGGTGTCAACCGGCCAAATCAGTATCTTCATCGGCATGGTACGTACGCTCAATTTGAAAGGACAATATCATGTGCATGTTACAGGGATTTCCAGCAGGGACAAAAGGGCGTTGAAACAAACAGCGAATCCAGCCTTCTCGAGCCCTCCGGGATACTTGAGATGGGCAGAGCAAGAGGTAACATGGAGCAGGAGAGATCATCCAGAAGGAATAGAGCGCCCCGGGACCTTGGCGTTAGTAGTTTCGCCACAGGTCAATGGTTACGAATTGAAAAAGGTGTTGATGGACGGAGGAAGCAGCATCAACATCCTATATTGGGAAACTTTCTTGCGCATGAACCTCAAGGAGTCCCAGCTACAAAAAAGTTCGACGGTGTTCCACGGGATCGTGCCGGGTCATTCGGCACGCCCCGAAGGGAAAATTGCATTGGAAGTAGCCTTTGGAGAATCGGTAGATAACTATCGGGTGGAGTGGCTCACGTTTGAAGTAGTCAAGCTGCATAGCCCCTACCACGCTCTGTTCGGAAGGCCGGCTTACGCTAAATTCATGGCTAGGCCGTGCTACGTATATTTGCAGTTAAAAATTCCAGGCCCCAAGCGGACCATCACTATCCATGGAAACCGGGATATAGCAGCAGAGTGTGATGAGGGAGATTCGGTGATGGCCGAGCAAGCCTGCAGAAAGGAAGAGCTTAAATATTACCGGTCTCAGGTGGATCCGGAAGATGGCACGGCATTGAGAAGACCAGATTCTGAAGACGAAAGAGTGAAATTTAAGGCGGCTCAAGACACCAAGAAAGTAGATTTTGTGGAAGGAGACCCCACCAAGCAGTTCACTATAGGGTCCAATTTGGAAGACGCGCAAGAAAAGGCCCTAGTGGAATTTATACGCTCAAATGCGGATGTGTTCGCCTGGACACCCAGCGACATGCCGGGTATCCCTACCGAGTTGGCAGAGCACAGTTTGCATGTGGATCCCAGGGCCAGGCCTGTGAAGCAAGGTTTGAGAAAAATGAACGAGGAAAGGAGAAGAGCTGTAGGTGAGGAAATCGCACGACTATTAACCGCAGGCTTTATCATGGAAGTATTTCACCCGGACTGGTTAGCGAATCCGGTTCTAGTGATGAAAAAGACAAATGAATGGAGGATGTGCATCGATTTCACGAGCCTCAACAAGCATTGCCCAAAGGATCCGTTCGCGCTGCCAAGGATAGACCAAATCATAGACGCGGTAGCCGGAAGCGACTTGCTATGTTTCTTGGACGCATATTCGGGATACCACCAGATTAAACTCAAAAGGGAGGATTGGGAAAAAACCTCATTTATAACCCCTTTTGGGGCCTTCTGCTACAAAACCATGACGTTTGGATTGAAAAATGCGGGCGCAACTTATCAGCGGTGTATTCAGAAGTGCTTCGAGGATCAAATTGGGCGTAACGTGCACGCATATGTGGATGATGTGGTTATTAAGACCCGGAAGGCAGAAACATTTATTGATGATTTAAAAGAAACGTTTAAAAACTTGAGGAGGTATCAGATGAAGCTTAACCCAACGAAGTGTGTATTCGGAGTCCCGGCCGGGAAGTTACTTGGCTTTATAGTCTCCGAGAGAGGAATTGAGGCAAACCCGGATAAAATCAAGGCCATACAGAATTTGAAGAAACCGGAAAATTTGAAGCACGTTCAAAAACTCACGGGCTGCGTGGCAGCCCTGAGCCGGTTCATATCCAGGCTTGGAGAAAAGGCAATACCCTTGTACCGGCTTTTGCGGAAATCAGATAAGTTCGTATGGGATCAGGAGGCAGATGAGGCGTTTGAAGCACTAAAGAAGCAGTTATCTGAAGCGCCAGTACTAGCGGCGCCGGGTCCCAAAGAGCCTATGTTATTATACGTGGCAGCCGGTCCCCGAGCCGTCAGCGCAGTGGTTGTCGTGGAACGCAAAGAAGATGGGAAAGGTTACCCGGTCCAGAGGCCGGTTTACTATGTCAGTGAAGTGTTATCGGAAGCGAAGCAGCGTTACCCGCATTGGCAAAAATTGGTGTTTGGGGTCTTTATGGCCAGCCGGAAGTTGAAGCCATATTTCCAAGAACATCCCATAACAGTGGTTAGTTCAATACCAATGTCGGATATCATCAGAAACTCGGATGCAACGGGCAGAATAGCCAAATGGGCAATAGAGATGGGAGATTATCATATCAGTTACGAGCCCAGATCGGCAATCAAGTCCCAGGCCTTGGTTGATTTCGTTAACGACTGGACGCACACTGGAATGGTTACCGCCGTTCCAAGTTCCGAGTCATGGACCATGCACTTCGATGGATCAAAGCAGTACGAGGGGTCAGGAGCCGGAGTGGTGCTGACATCGCCAAAGGGGGATAAACTAAGTTACGTGCTACAGATTCATTTTGATTGCTCAAACAACGTGGCCGAGTATGAGGCTCTGTTGCATGGCTTGAAGGTAGCCAAGGAGATGAACATTAGAAGGATACGATGCTTTGGAGACTCGGATCTCGTGGTGCAGCAGGTGTCAGGAACCTGGGACAGGAAGGACGCCACTATGGCAGCGTATCGCAGGGAGGTTGATAGGGTTGCCGGGTGTTTCTCCGGGTATGAAGTGGAGCACATAGACAGAAGAAAGAACGAGGCGGCGGACGCACTCGCCAGACTCGGCTCGCGCAGGGAGCCGGTTCCACCTAATGTTTTCGTGGACGAGCTATGGCGGCCGTCAGTTAAATCCGAGTCTGAAGAAGAATTAGCAAATCGAGACCCGGACGTGGAGCTCGTGGCTACGATACGCGGCGTCCCCGAATGGACGGAGCCATATCTGGCATACTTATCACGGGGCGAACTACCAGAACAGGAGGTACTAGCAAGACAAATCGTGAGGCGGGCAAAAGGATACGCTATTATCAATGGAGAGTTGTACAAGAGAAGTGCGGCAGGAGTCTTTTTGCGCTGTGTGACACCAGAAGAAGGCCGACAGATTCTTAAGGAGATCCATGAAGGTGATTGCGGGCATCATGCGTCCACAAGGTCTCTTGTGGCCAAGGCCTATCGACATGGGTTCTTCTGGCTCACAGCTCTAGCAGACGCGGAACGGATAGTGGCAAGGTGCGACGGATGTCAAAGGTACGCTCGTCAAACTCATGTGCCGGCTATGGAGTTACGGACCATTCCATTAACTTGGCCATTCGCTGTTTGGGGTATGGACATGGTTGGCCCCTTCCATATGTCACCTTGCAAGAAGACGCACCTTTTAGTTGCTGTTGATAAGTTTACCAAATGGGTGGAGGTTATGCCGGTCACCAATTGCGAAGCGGCCACAGCAGTCAAATTCCTGAAAAGAATTATATACCGGTTCGGGTACCCCCACAGCATAATTACCGACAATGGAACCAACATGTCCCTTGGAGAGATGGAAAAATTTTGTGGCAGCAATGGAATCAGGCTTGATGTAGCATCAGTAGCACATCCGCAAGCCAACGGGCAAGTGGAGAGGGCGAACCAAGAACTACTTCGTGGATTGAAGCCAAGACTGAGGGTTCCCTGTATCAGGGCCGCTGGGGCATGGGTTGAAGAACTTCCTTCCGTGGTCTGGGGTATTAACACTACACCCAACCGATCCACCCAGATGACACCTTTCTTCATGGTATACGGCGCAGAAGCGGTATTACCAAGCGACATCATTCATATGTGGAAGTAGAGAACGAGAAAACCCGGCAAGACGCCGTGGATATGTTAGAAGAACAAAGGGAGCAAGCCTTGGAAAGATCAGCCATATATCAGCAGGACTTGCGAAGATATCATAGTCGGCGGGTGAAAAGCCGGGTCTTCCAGGAGGGAGACTTGGTCCTGCGCTTGGTTCAGACAAACGAGGGAAAGCACAAACTATCGCCACCGTGGGAAGGACCTTTCATCGTAAGTCGGAGTCTACATAATGGGTCATATTACTTGATAGATGCAAGAGAAGAATCGGCTACAGTCAACGATACTGCCCACACTACTGCACCTATGCAAGAAAGAGATAGACCATGGAACGTGGCTCAGCTACGTCCGTACTACACTTAGCAGAAAACGATGTAACAGGCAGCAGGTTTCAGACGCACTCTTTTCCTATCCGGGGCACCCTTGGGGACTGGATGGGTTTTTAATGAGGCGGCTTGCTGGCCTAATTTTCTCATATCAAATAAAAAGGGGATTATCAAGAAAAGAGGCAATTGTTATTTATACGGTGTGCATATTCAGGTCTTGAGGGCTGGTTGCTCCTACAAGCACAGCTGCAAACTCAAAAGAGACCCGGCCTTGATGCCAATGAGTTATAGGGGTCGGCTACTCGAAAAAACGAGTGCGGCTACAATCTTATAACCGGACAAAGAAGTCCAAATTTCTCGGCTATTCTTACTTAAGCTCGATGTGACTCGCAACAAAGTGGCATGACTTGTTCGCCTACGATTACCGTCAGTCATGAGACCCAAACGGGACTTGCTTGACCCCGTTTTCGTATTGATGTAACAACATGGTATCCACGCGAAAGCCGGCTTATAGTACAAGATAGTCGAAAGGGTCATCTAAACCACAAGTTATGCAGAGTATAAGGCCGACAGCCGGAAACTCAACGATTATCAAGCATAACTTCAAACCTCATAAAAAGCTGTCCTGAAGTCTTGGGCATTCAGCGACAGGCGATTCGTTTCCTTGAAAGAAAACAATCATGTGTCCTAGACGCGGAAACCCGGACTGGGGACTTATGAGCTCTAAGGAAGAAACAGCATCATCCATCCGATAAAATTACAACGAGCCACGCATCCGGGTCTCAGGAGCTTAGGGATTCAGGTGTAAAACCGTTCCCTAGACGCCAACGACACCCAGTGGACGGGTCTTGCTAAGGAAAGTATAAAAAAAAAGTATAAGGTATCGAGAATAAAGCAAGTGGATATCAAGAACAAGCAAATGCAAAGACACATTCATCAAAAGCCCAAAGGGGCGCAAATGCATCGGGAGTATAAGCAAAAGTGTTACAAAAACCTTAAAGTGTCAAAAGAGCACAGGCGCTCCGCTTAAAACAAGTAATAAAGCTGTTTTGACGACGCTTTGCCGACTAATGCATATGGAATGACAGGAGACATTCATTACTTCAAGCTGCAGGATCCATCTTGGCCTTGCCCTTGTTGCCGCTGGTGGTGGCGGCGCCACCCGGATTAGTAGCAGTTCCGGGTTGCGAAGCTGCAGGAGTAGAGTCGGCAGCGGCCTTCTTGGCAGCTTCGTCCCTTATCTTGAGCGCCTCCTCCCTCCAACGGGCAAGCATATCGAACGGCTGGGGGCGGTTCGCCTTGACAACCTTGTCATTAGCATCATAAGCAGGGAGAATCTCATCAATCTCTAAGCTGTCAGCAATAACGCTAGCCGGATGGCGGACTTCTTTCTGAATAGCCTTGAAGTCCTTTGGCAAAAACTTGGACCCATCCAAGTTGAACTCCGGAAATCCACTCATAAGTTTGGCAAGTTGTAGCTTGGGGGCGTAGGCTTTAGCCAATGCGAGCCCCCGGGTTACCCCAAATCGGCAGGAGGACCGTTTCCAGTGCCAAATCCACTCGGGGATCGTGGAGCAGAATTCCAGTAATCTCTTCATATTATCTGGCTTGACATCCGGCAGTCGCAACTCATCAAGTATCCAGCTAACTCCGCCGCAAAGTTGGCGAAGAGTATTCTTGATGGTTTTAAGCTTGGCAGCATCATCTTCTTCGGGGGCAGCATCACGTGGGCCTGCTAAAAAAGGCAAAAGGAGCAAAGATAGTAGGCAAGCAAGTGCAGTTGTTCAATCCGAGTCATAAAAAGGTGAAATTTAAAAATCTTACCAGTCGCAGTACGGTGAACATCAGCAATTTGAGCAGAAAGAGTTGTAAGTTTGTCCTTAGCCCTGTGAGCTCTCTTCCTGTACTTTTTCGTCATCTTTTGGCACCTGCGAGCCTCAGTCTCAGCAGCTTCACGAAGGGCCGTTTCTTTTTCAATACGCTTGGTGGACTTGGCCAGCTTCTTCTCCAACTGTGAAACATAGTCCTGTAAAGAAGCATGAAGAATGATCAGCCAGAAACATTATACAAAGTTCCAAGCAAGTTACCTAGTAATTTACTCGGAACTTGGGGACTATGTATGGAAACAATTGATGATTAGTCGGGATTACCTCGTGCTTGGTTATTAAGGCATCTAGTATGTTTTCTTCGTCGCCCTTCAAGGTATGGAGGGCATCTAGCATTTGAGCAAAGGTCATGTCTTCAGGGCGAAGTTGAGAAGGGCCGGAGGATTGGCCCTCTTGTGGAGGAGTTGTTCCGGGTTTGGGGGTCGAAACCCGGATTGTTTGAACGTCCGGGATAGGAGAGCCCGACTTGGTCTCCACAATGATGTCTTCGTCCACTTCTTCAGAGGGCTGGGGTGATGCAGTCTTTGGTGGAATTGGGTCCTTAAAAGGATCTTCTCCATTTCCGTCCTCGGCCTCGTCCTCAACCTCAACGTCCATGTCATCACTCGGCTTTTCTTCTCCCTGCTCTTCTGATTCAGGGATATCCGGGTCGCTCAGCGTAACTGTGGCGCTGAAGAAAAGAAGGGAGACATTGATCAATGGAATATACGGAAAAAAGAAAGGTAACCGGTACGAGAAAATGCAAGTAAAGGTAGTTTACCCGGTGTTCACGGTATAATCCGGGGGAAGCTCGCCGCTGGAGGCGGATGACGTTGGTAAGAGCACTGGCTGCGGTACGCGAAATTGCCCGGCAAGTGGATGATTAGGAGACGGATGACGTTGAGGAGATTGGGAAGGTTGAGCCGGAGGGGTACTGGCTCGATGAGTGGGTGAAGTGGAGATACCCGGGTTAAGGGGATCATCCCCCGGAGAATTCCGGGTCACCCTACGTTTAGTCGGGAGAGGGTCCTTCAAGAAGGGTGAATGTGATAATCGCTCGTTAAGTTCATGCATAGCAGCAAAGGAGTAAGGCGCACGAGACATAGAAGAGAAGGGAACCTTTTCAACTACCCCTCTAGCCTTCCTTTTGTTTCCAACTGGGGGCTCCTGGTCAGACTCGGTGGCTTCCGGGTCATTTTCTTCTTCCCCCTCTTCATCTCCCGACCCTGAAAGCCGAGTAAGTATCAGATAAGAGAAATAACACAGATGAAGGGCAGGTGTAAAGGGTATGGGAGAGTACCCTCATCATCATCAACAGATTCGGTTTCCTCTTCGGGGTCTTGAGAAGGAGGAGGGTTTTCGACTTTCCAGAAGGGATCGTCAGCCTGTGAACAAATAAACACAAGTGGTGGTTAGAGACTATAACGGACGAAAGTACTGAAATAAGAAAAAGGAGTCAGGTCTTACCGCTGGGGCGGGATTTTCCCGAGTAAACGGGGGTAACCCGGCAGTGTTCTTTATAACATCTAGTCTCTCCATCAGGAAGCCCTTGATGGTCTTGTTGGTGTTACCGGCAGGGAAGTTCTTGGTGGAGTAGCGGAGGGAATCTGTGACGTGACCCGAATATTCGTGTAACAGCTTCGGGCGAATCGAGTTGGGCTGAACCCGGAAGTCTACCCAAGTCTTTATTAGATTGAGCCCAAGAAGGCCGTGGGCTGAGAGAGCTGCTAGTTTGGCCAGAAGGGGCTGAATCGCTTCCCTATCAAGGTCAGATGCAAAAGCACTGAAAGACTCGGAGGGCTCGAGAAGGCTCTCCGAATAACCCGGTAGTTTCCTCTCACCACCCGGAGAAGTGTCGTGGCAATAAAAGAAGGATAATTGCCAGTTTTTGGCGTTGGAGTTCAGGTTAAGAGGTGGCATCAATGAGTGTTTGCGGCGCTGGATGGATACCCCGCCGCAGGTAAGAAGCGTTCCGTCACCGCTCTCATAACATGGTTCGCATTGGAATAATTCGGTAAAAAGAGCAAGGTTTGGTGGAGTGCATAAGTACGACTCGGACAAAACTATGAAGTGGGTGATGTTCAGCATAGAGTTAGGCCCTATGTCGAACACCCGGAGGCCGTAGTGGCTCAAGACTTCCCGGAAAAAAGGGTGACCCGGAGGACGGAATCCCCGGGTCACATGCTCGGTAAAACAAATTACCTCGTTCTCGATGGGAGTGGGACGGGTCTCATCGCCAGGAGCCCTCCAGTGTATTTCCTTTTGAGAAGGAAGGATTCCTAACTCGGCCATCCCATCTAGCTTGGCCTTTGTCGTTGAAGACCGACCCCAGTTGGCAGAAGTGGTTTGAGAGGCCTTTGCAGAAGCCGGGTGTTTTCCTTGTCTTTTAGGAGCCATGGAGTTGACCTGCAAGGGACAGGAAATGTATGGAGTAAGATTCGGAACATCAAATCATTCGAGTCCGGAG